>JAHHFK020002837.1:0-335693 GCA_024533555.2 Aedes koreicus
TTTTTTTTTTTAAATATTCATTTATTTGTACAGGCTCAATCGAATCAACTTTACAGAGCCAAGTTTTCATGTTTATATACATCAGTTATCTTAGAACTAAGGTTAAGGGGGTGGAACCGATTACTCGCGGCCGTCTCGAGGTTAATAGGAATTACAATTTTATGGATGGGAAAATTGCGGTGGAAATTTTAAACAAAGCATAAGGAACAATGGTTTTCTTATATCTAGAATTTCAAATTACAATTTTATAATTGAACGTTTTCAATTTAAAAAAAAATCCCTACTCACACACACACACACACACACACACAACACTCACACACACAACCACAATCACACACCGATGCACACAATCCTCAAAAATTTAACCTAAACAAGTAAGTTAATCAAACTACAATCTAAGGCTAATGTTAGTCAAAAACACATAAATGAGTTTCATAAACTCCAGATCGCGTGCAGCCAAAATGTCTCGAATCGGTACATTGGGTTGTCTACCTCGAGCCCGAAGGGAATCATAAAGCTCAGATCTGACTCCACGGTGCTCAGCACAAAACCAAATAACGTGATCTGCGTCCTGGTAACCTTGTCCGCATTCACAGAGATTGCTGTCTCCCAGCCCAACACGGAACAAATGAGCGTTTAAAGAATAATGATTGGACATGAGGCGAGACATCACACGAATGAAGTCTCGACCCACATCCAATCCCCTGAACCAACATTTCTTAGACACCTTAGGAGTGATAGAATGTAGCCATCGCCCCAGATCTCCTTTACTCCATTTATACTGCCAGCTATCGAGTGATAACTGACGACAAATATAGAAAAATTCGTTGAAGGCGATTTGTCGGTCATAAATATCGCCTTCCATAGCGCCCACCCTTGCAAGCGAGTCCGCTTTTTCATTGTCAGGAATCGAACAATGAGAAGGGACCCATACAAAGGTGATAATAAAAGAACGTGAAGATAAAGCACTTAGAAGACCTCGTATTTTCATAAGAAAATAAGAGGTGTGCTTTACCGGCCTCAAGGAGCGAATAGCCTCTATAGAACTGAGACTATCCGTGAAAATGAAGTATTCATCCGGTGTTAGTGAGGCAACAATTTCTAAAGAAAAATGAATTGCTGCCAATTCCGCGACAAAAACAGAACAAGGTGCTTGAAGTTTACGAGCGACGCTATAATTTTCATTGTATACACCAAAGCCAGCGGAGTCCACTATCAAAGACCCGTCAGTGAAAAACGTTTTGGTGGAATCAACTAGGCCAAACTTTGCAGCAAATATCACCGGAGCAATCATAGGACGATGATGCTCTGGGATTCCACGAAGCTCCTGTTTCATGGATAAATCAAAATGAACCGAATTTCCGAAGTCGAAGAAGCAAACACGATTGGGAATATTCAGCGAAGGGCTGACATCCTGAGTTATGTACAAATGGTACAAAGTCATGAAGCGAGTTTGAGGATTCAACTCAAGGAGCTTCTCAAAATTTTCGATCACCTGGGGGTTCATAACTTCACACCTGGTAAGGAGCCGGAGAGATAATTCTGAAAACCGATCCGAGAGTGGCAACATGCCAGCCAGCACTTCCAGACTCATGGTATGAGTCGAGTGCATACAACCTAACGCGATACGAAGACACCGATACTGAATACGTTCCAGTTTGATGATGTGCGACCGAGCCGCTGACTGAAAACAAAAACTACCGTATTCTATAACCGACAAAATCGTTGTCCGGTACAACGTTAGAAGATCTTGCGGATGCGCTCCCCACCAGGTCCCGGTAATTGTGCAGAGAAAGTTGATCCTTTGTTGGCACTTTCGCTTCAGATACTCAATGTGGGATCTCCAGGTGCACTTTGAATCGAACCAGACCCCAAGATATTTAAATGACATAGAATGAGTTATCGGTGTACCCAAAATTTGAAGCTTCGGTTGTGCAGGGTTATGCTTCTTAGAAAAAACTACCAACTCAGTTTTCTCCGTAGAGAATTCGATACCTAGCTCGAGAGCCCAAGTAGACAAATTGTCCAAGGTATCCTGTAAGGGTCCTTGCAGATCGACCCCATTGGGTCCCGTGACAGACACTACACCGTCATCTGCAAGTTGTCTTAACGTACAATTCTCACTCAGACAACCGTCAATGTCTTTGACATAAAAATTATACAAAAGGGGGCTTAAACATGATCCCTGGGGGAGACCCATGTAGCTAAATCGAGAAGCTGTAGAGGTTCCATGAGAAAAGCTCATATGTTTCTCTGACAGCAAATTGTACAACAAATTGTTCATTAATGGTGAAAAACCACAAGCGTGGAGTTTATCTGAGAGAACTTCAACAGATACTGAATCAAAAGCCCCCTTGATATCCAAGAAAACAGAAGCCATTTGCTCTTTTTTAGCAAAAGCTAACTGAATCTCTGTGGAAAGCAACGCGAGGCAGTCGTTCGTTCCTTTACCCCTACGGAAACCATATTGAGTATCTGAAAGCAGGTTGTTCGTCTCAACCCATTTGTCCAGGCGGAAGAGGATCATTTTCTCCAACAACTTTCGAATACAAGATAACATCGCGATGGGTCGATAGGAGTTGTGGTCGGACGCGGGCTTACCAGGTTTTCGAATGGCAATAACTCTCACTCGTCTCCAATCATCCGGTACAATGTTGAGAGCCAGAAACTGATTAAACAAGTTCAACATGCGCCTCTTAGCGACGTCTGGAAGGTTCTTAAGCAAGTTGAACTTGATTCTATCAGCCCCTGGAGCCGTATTGCCACACGAAAGGAGTGCGAGAGAGAGTTCTACCATTGAAAAAGGTTGGCTGATCTCATCTATCGAATTCGTGGTTTCGCGAGGAAACATTTGTGCTGGAACAGAATCTGGACAAACTTTTCGCGCGAACTTGAGGATCCATTGGTCCGAATACTCCTCGTTCTCGTTGTTCGTAATTCTGTTACGCAATCTTCGCGCCGTGTTCCAAAGGGTATTCATCGACGTTTCACGCGATAGCCCGTCCACGAATTGTCGCCAGTAACCACGTTTCTTGGCCTTGATGAGGCTCTTAAATTCTCGTTCGAGAGCCGTGTACCTTTCGAAGTGCTCAGGTGTTCCACGTCTACGAAAAACTTTGAACGCGTCGGACTTTTTGCGGTAAACCTCGGTGCATTGCTGATCCCACCATGGAGAAGGAGGTTTCCTGTGAAATGACGTTCCTGGAACTGGTCGAGTTTGAGCTTGAAGCGCGCTTTCCAAAATCAGGTTGGAGAGGAAGTTATATTCCTCCAGCGGTGGAAGCCCTTCTACCGTTGTAACGGCTTCATCTATTGCTGTCCTGAACCTTGTCCAATCGATATTACGAGTTAGATCATACGTGACGTTGATCGATTCCGGCGGAGTGAGCCCGGTGGCAACCGAAATTTTAATAGGCAAATGATCACTACCGTGGGGATCCTGGATCACATTCCACGTGCAATCCAACGATAATGAATTCGAGCAAAGTGTGAGGTCTAACCTACTGCCAAGTGAGGATGGACCAGCCAAGCGTGTAATTTCTCCATTGTTGAGAACGGTCATATTGAAGTTGTCACAGAGGTCATATATCAAAGAAGACCGGTTGTCATCGTACAGTTCTCCCCAGCCGGTACCGTGAGAGTTAAAATCTCCCATGACCAACCGCGGAGCAGGAAGAACCGAACAAATATCTGAAAGTTGTTTCTGGTTTATTGAGGCTCTAGGAGGAATATAAACGGAAGCAATGCAAAGGCTTTTATTTTTAATAACAGCCTGACATGCGACAACTTCAATACCTGGAATTGGAGGAAAATTCACTCTATAGAAGGAGTAGCACTTTTTGATCCCCAAAAGTACTCCTCCTCCACGTGAATCCTCACGATCAAGCCGAATAATGTTGAAATCGTGAATCGGAAGATCGATTTCGGGTGAAAGCCATGTTTCACAAAGAGCAAATGCATCACAACTGATATTGTGAGCTAAAAATTTAAATGATTCCAGTTTAGGAATAAGACTTCGACAATTCCACTGCAGAACAGTGATCAAATCCCCGACCTCTTTTGGCAAATTATCCATCGAAGGAAATGATAGCTGCAAGGAGGGGCCACTTTAATGTTAATTTCTTTAAAAAAGTTTTCACAGTGGGAAGCATTGCCATAACAATGCTTTTAAGAGGGTCAGACATTTCGAGGTACTTGAAAATACCTTCCACAATATCGTCAAATGAGAACAGCCCAGATGAAGAGGGGGCTTCTGTTCTAAAAATCGGGGCATCGGGGGTTCTGGATGTCCCCGGGAGAGATGGGAAATCCTGTGTGTAGTTGGCACTTCGAAAACCAGGAGGATTTGGATTATCCTTATTTCCACTGCTCTTTGAATTGGGCATGTTGATTTGGGGCTTCTTTTCAGCTACTTTCCCTGCTCGGATGCGTCTTCGCTTCCGTGAAGCACCTTCCGGAAAACTGAAAGAGGTCCCCTCCTCAACCAAGTCCGAATCAGACTCGTCATCTGACAGAGCAGCAAAAGGATTTGTATTGATATCGGGTGGCGAGGCTTTTTTAAGCATTTCTGCAAAAGATTGCCTTGAACGTTGTTTCAGAGAACGTTCCAATTTTTCCCCGCGTTGTTTGTACGCCGGGCATGACGAAAGAGCATGGGGAGGAGTTCCCTTGCAGAAAACGCATTTTAGTGTGTTATCTGCACAGGGACCAGCCTCATGTTTCTCCCCGCAAGTTGAGCAGCGTGCCTTATTGCCGCAATGAGAGGCCGTATGCCCCATCTGCTGGCAGTTTTGGCAGATCATTACCCGGGGTACAAATAACCGCACAGGTAGCCGAAGTTTGTCCAGTTCTAAGTAGTGAGGAAGGGCAGAGCCAGAAAAGGTCACCCGAAACGAGTCTGTGGGGGTAACTTTTTTCTTACCCTCGCTGTGCGATATTTTCACTAATTTTGTTACTTCCAGTATCTGTACTGGGGGGAGCAGAGGGTTATTGAATCGGCCAACCGCCCGCTTCTCCAAAATTTCAGTGCACAGACTCGCCTCTGTGACCACTCCTACAATCTCCACATCACGAGCTGGAATATAAACTCTATATTCCAGTGTAAAATGCTGGGAGGAAGCAATCTCATTAGCCTGCTTCATGTTAGAGACGACAACACGGAGTTTATTAAATTTAACTTTCGTGATCTCTGTCACGGCTGAGAATCGCTTCGTCAAATCAGTAGTTATTTGGTATACATTCAGAGGTTTAATTTTGGGCTGAAAGTAGACAACCCATGGACCGACCGAGTCCATTGGATAAGATCGCGGCCGGAAATTTATTTGTGCCTCCCCATCATCAGGTGGCAAAGGCACTTTTTCAGCTAAACCGTCCATGTAGAAGAAACCTCTTCAACATGCACGATTTGCCTTACTTGTGGGAGCGTTGAACGCCCCCAAAAATTTAAATCACACACAAACACAAAACAGGAACACACACAAATTAACGCTAAACTCTAGTGGGATGAGAGACAGAGGAAAAAAACTTAACTAATATTACTGATCTGTTGCTGCTGCTGCTGCTGCTGCTGACGCACCGTATGCCTGAACGTCGCACTGCTATGCGGGCAGCGGGGAGCGGTGCGCTGCGTAGGTGTACGGGTGAATCCGATCGCCTTCTGGTGCACTCGCTCGCCGATGTCGGATGACCGTTGGCGATGTAGTGGTGTATCGCTGGTTAGCGTCACCACGCGGGGATGAAGCGAAAATGAGCGGGATGATAATTCGCCAGCAAGCACTGCTTGATTTTCTTATTTCACTGGAAAACCACACTGCCTTCTTAGAAAAAAAAAACTCACATTCACTCCTTTCACTGAAGTGAATAGATTTTGAGAAAAAAAACTAATTATTTCCAAGGATCGCACTCGAAAAATCTTCCAAAATAACGGAGCGCTGGATCGAACGGACTTTCTTCTTTCGCTGAACGAAGTGGAAGTTGATGGATATGACAAGCTTCATATTTTGACGACATGATTTTCGTGATCAATCCCCCTAAAAGTGAGATAAAAATTCAATTATTTTAGGATTTTAAGATAGAGAGTTGATGTCTTGAGCAAAATTGTAGAAAAAGTCAATACAAACAACTTTGCTGAAGAGATATAAATCGTATGTTTCACCCAATTGGAGATAGAGAGCGTTATGTAAGAACTAACCTCCAAAAACACATTTTTCACCGAAACATTTTGTTTTTAATTTTAAGGACAATATAATGTTCTACAAAGTTATTTGCAATATCAAAATACAAAATTTTCTAGAACATACTATACCTGCATTATTTCAGTGGGATGAGTTCTTGAACTTTTTCCGGTTTTTTTCGCCGTATTTTCGACGGCTGTACCACACTTAGGAGCAGGTAGGAGCAGATAGAATTGACTGCTTCTAATAGTACATTATATGAGCTTTCAAGTGGTGGATAGTTAGTCCGTCCACGACCGTCTGCTGGGGTCACGAAAATCATGTCGTCAAAATATGAAGCTTGTCATATCCATCAACTTTGCCAAACACGCCATCGCTCTAGCTCCACTATTTAGGGAGCTATGAGTTGAGAGCGTTAAAATTGACTTTTCGACCACTGTGCATTGTTCTGCTTGTATTCCGGCGGTGGTAGAAGTATGGATGAATTTCTTAGCTTGTACCCCGACGGTGGTAGAAGGTTCGACGACTTTGGTTCGATTCCCTGCTTGTGCCCCGGCGGTTGGTAGAAGCACCGACGAATTCGGTTCGAGTCCCTGCATGAGCCCCGACGGTGACAGAAGCACCGACGAGTTAGAATGGAGATGCCGATGGATTTCCGGTAGGGAGACAGAGGATAATATGTTTGTTGGAGGTTCACCTGCATGACGTATCTTATAAGCAGGGGCATGTTGAGAGACCTGACCCTGAATAACTTTTGGTAGTGTATCTGAATTGGTAGCACTATCTTGCTTACACCTATCTCCTACTGGACTATCTGATGATTTGATTTGACTATCTATAATTTTATATTTGTGCTACGGCAAATGGTCTTACTGGTGTACTGGCCTGAACAACCTCAACAATGGGTTGAAATCCTACATTCGAATTAATAAAGGGGCCTCAACCGGGTTGGGGGGGGGGGGGCGGATGGGGGGGGGGCGGGGGGGGGTGGGGGGGGCGTACCCAAGTAACACCAGAAACATCTTATTTGAAAATAATATAAGAAGTTTGTTGTAAAAAAGTCGTGAGGATTAAATACCAAACATGTCTGGTCTTGAAAAAGTTTTGAGAATGTTCTTCCACACATATTCGGTTCAAACGTGGTACCAGAACAGCAAACACATTTTTGTTCTAATTTTGTTCGATCAACTTAAATTTTACTTCTTGAAAACATCGGTGACTGTTTGTCATCTTACCACTACGAACTATCTTTACTCACTTTTTGAGTATCCATACTTTTGACTGATTTGAGTCAAACGTACTTCATTTTGGATTGTTTGGAAATAGCGTGTATGCTAGATGTTTGTAAATATGTCAATAGGTTGCATTCAAGATGAATTTTAAACATGTTTTTAACATCCTCATGCAATAGTGAAATTATTCAAAATAGATTGTGAATCCGATACAGTGACGGCTGAAAATATGTTTATTTGAAACACTGGAATAAAAAAAAACTCTACCTAAATGTAAGATGTAAGGGGCTTATTCAAATTTAACATAAAGCAACAGTTTGGTAGATTGTTTAGTATTTTTTATAAATTGTTACGCTTAATTTGTGGTGGAGTCTTTTGAGATGTAGCTACGCACAACATTATAGAAAAATTGTATTTGTATTTTCATTCATACTGACATTACTCGGTTCAATTTCACAACAAAAAACGCAGAAAAGAAAAAAACGAACATTTCAAAATCAAATACAATACTAATGTTTTTACCCGTACTGTAGAATTGTACTGTAGGACTGTAGACTTGGAAAATCGCCATGCTGGTTTTTGTGAATTCCATAAAGAAATCTCACTAAAATTCAATAATTTATTCGGGGTACCTTCTACGTTTTTTAATCCAATCAATGGCGCATGAAATTAGGGAAGGTAAAACGGAAAATTGCACTGCTAACCTTGAGCCGCACATTCAATTTTGATACAACTACCATGCGTAAAGCACTTTTAATTTCCTATTTGTAAAAGTTAAAACAATCATCTTCAACGCGTCGAATACCATTGGCTACGATATCGTTTCGCCATTAAAAAATCTTGTTTATATATTTTTTATTTTGTTCATACCGACAAAACATATCATTATGTTATAAGCATGCTGTTGGAAGCATCCATAGAACATAATATTTGTCTTATGGATGTTCTACAAAACATCTGGTATGACCTAAAAGATGTTCAAAAATGCCACATTTATTGCGCTTTTTCGGTTATATGCGTGTATGAAATTAAGTTATTGAGGTTAGAAAAAAACATGAGCTTGGTCTAAAACGTGTATTATTAACATGAATATGACAAGTGGTGTTACTTGGGTACCCTATATACAACGTCCGTTGATGAAGCAGCTGCTGGCTCTTGTCGTGAACCAACAGACAGCTGAACCTCTTTCGGCATCGGAGTGGCAACGTGCGCTGGAACTACTTTTTTCTGCTGATTTGCGACGCTGTTAGTCGACACTTGCATCGGCACTTGAATTCCTTTGTCTTAGTCGTTCGTTTCTTTTCTCTGCAGCATAATCCCACTTGTAAAGAGGACTTCTTTCGGTTGAGTTGACACTCCTATATTGGCTCCGACGCTTTCTTCTGCAGCATCAACTGCTAGTCCACATTAGTTTTGTGCTGCAACATCCGTGATAGTGGTAGTGGTAACAACAGTTGTGGACTTAGTAGCTACTTCTCCCTTTGTCTGACTTGTACCAATCCACTTAGCGGTATTCTCACGGATGATCCTGGAACTTACTTTACTCCTTACGCTTCGATTCTCCTCCTCTTCGAACAATTGAGCTACGAGCGCCATATCGCTGCCTTTCAAAATTAGCATCTACCTAACGTCGTAGTCGCCGAAATTTTTCAGCATTTTCCATCTTCTTCTTTTAACGTAATCTGCCGGTTCGTTTCCAACTGTTGAAGCTGCAACTACATTCGCGTTGCACTGAGATTGCTTCCGAACGTCGTGTGGAAACGTCTACTACTACGGTGTGAAGAAACGGCAAGTGCCTTTTCACTCTCGGTGAACTTCCTGCAGGCAATCGAATCACCTACCACCACACACGAAAAGTGAACATAATCGTCGCACTTGTCACACTGGACTAACTTGTCAACGTTGTCTGGTCGATTACACATCGTGCAGTGGCTTGCTAGCTTTATCTGTCAGAGTTCAGACCACACAACGAATCTAACCACAAATCACTTCACAGTTCCCAAGAAAATCAATGAAGAGCAAATCTTAAAGTTTGTTGACGGGCGAATTTCGGTCGAATTTACAGGCAAGAAAACCTCTTTTCGGCAACGTAGAAATGGTGTTACAAAGCTTTAAGCTGAAACTTATTTTCGGTATAATATTAATTTTGGATAAGTAGGTATGTGAAACTTACATTTGGTATTCTTCGCAAACTTGCGACTTTCGTCTAAGACCGCCAATTCTCCCGGTCGTGAACTCTGTTCCAAAACATAATATATGGAAATTTTAACATTATGTTTAACTTTATTTCGTTACTACCCTATTTTCTCAACTAATTCACTTCAATGTATTATAAATACGGGAAATTAAACTTTTTCGGACTATGCAAACTATTTTTATCCTCTGTTGCGTAAAGTTCTATTCTCTCATAACTGTCTTTTGTTCAATAATCGACCCTTCTTTCCGTTTATCGATCATCTATCAAACTGACGTTTCTCTACAAACGCTCGACGATGGTAGCCGGCGGCAACTGCCCAGTGGGTTTGCCAACACCACTGGACTTCAGTATCTGGTAATACATGTTACACGCTAAGTTCATTTTACCCAAATATGGGTGAAGAATACCCATAATCGCGAATTACTACATTACTACTTACCCATATTTGAGAATTTTTTTTCCATTTAGTCAAATAAGCAATCGCAAAAAAGGGCATATACTCATTAATGAGTAAAGTTGACTTTACCCTTTAAAGTAAACTTTACTCATTAATGAGTCTATGCACTTTTTTTGCGATTATGGGTAAACTGGGCTAGAGTGTAGGAAAATTGGGCGACTTGTAGAAAAAAGCAACAGCATGTCAATCAAACAAATGAAACAAAGCATGTCAAAGCAAACAAAACGCGGTAATTGGCGAAATTTTGTCTCTCACGAGAAACCGCAATGACCACCTTGTGGCGGGAGTCTCGTAACATGCGTAACCACTCATCTACTAATGAGAGTAATGAACACTCCAACCGATGGATATTCGATTTCGCGAAAAATGTTTGTCCGCATTTTTATTCTACATTAATTGTAGTCAACAGTGTGCCAACCGTTTTTGAAGAAGCATAACATAGCATAGCATAGCATTTTCCGACCATACACAATCCTGGGTTGGCTGTTGTAGAGACGATGGAAGCGCCAAAAGAGCTGCCTTGGATGTGACAGGCTCTTCATCCATCGATTTCTATGCACAACACCTGGCCAGGTCCTTATGATCAGCAAGGGATGGGAGGGTTGATTAGATGTCTACTTAAGAAGATGCTGAGAACTCATGCGACCTTTATAGACATCTGGAGTTGGAAATTGGTTGGGATTGTGAGGGAGGCTTTCCTTGGCGAAAAAGCATATGTATATTTATAACGAATGTTCCAGAAAGTATAAGCACACCTTATTTTAACGGTCACTTTGAATATAATGAAATATTTCAACATGTTTTGGCTGCGTCCTTTGTTTGCACATTTCTGAATGACATGGCATCAAAAAAGTGCTCAGTTTTGTGTTACCTATCAAAATGCGCGGTCTTACTCCGGAACAACGAAAAAGTATCGTGCACAAATGGTGCACTGTGAGCGGACTCTCCTTGAGAAAATTGGCCAAGGAAGAGGGTGTAAGCGTCGGAGCGGTACGATCTGCGATTCGAACATATAGAGAACAGTGTACGTTTGAAGATGCGCCGAAGAGTGGTCGGAAATCCGGTCCTGTTAGTCCGGTATCGATAAAAAGATCAGGGATGCCTACAAGCGAAAATCAGCGACTTCCGTTCGGGGTGTTGCGAAAAAACTAGGGACCTCGTCGAGTAACGTCATGCGTGCCAAAGAAAGACTTGGGCTAAAAACATACCGGAAGCAGAAAAAACCCAAAAGGAACCCAAAACAGGCCGCGTCCGTGAAACCACGGGCCCGCAAACTCTACGATTCGTTATTGTGTAGAAATTCTGGGTGTATAATAATGGACGATGAAACGTATGTGAAACAAGATTACAAAACGCTTCCCGGACCACAATTCTATACTGCAAGCAAAGACAAAGACATCCCCGAAACGGAGAAGGCATTTTTTACCGAAAAAATCGGTAAGAAGGTTATGGTTTGGCAGGCAATATGCGAGTGTGGTAAAACATCTAGTCCGTACATCACAACGGAGACGATGAACACTCAGAAATACGTTAAGGAATGTCTCCAGTAGCGATTATTGCCGATGATCAGGCAGCACGAAGGTCAAGTAGTGTTTTGGCCTGATTTGGCGTCATGTCATTACGCAAAGGACACTTTAGAATGGTACAAAAGTCAAAATGTATGTTTCGTGCCGAAAGACATGATTCCGCCGAACTGGGAAGTACCACTGTGCAGAAGCTAATGGGTAATGTTCGAGGAAAAGTTAGGAGTCCTGGCTATGATTCCATATTTTGATTAAACGAGAGTAAAATATCATATAAAACACAAATACAAATATGATTTGCCAAATAAAATTATTAAAACAAAAAAAAAGCATGACTTTTTTGTTATTTTGAAAGTGTGCTTATACTTTGTAGAACAGTCTATATATATAGGTCGCTGCGAGTGACGAAGCTAAGAAAATAATGCACTCTGCTGTCCGCTTTTTGGGCTGGAAAACCGGCGTTTTCTACTTGTAGAGCCTTTTCTTGTGTCATACCTTGTCTGTCGGTTGAGACATGAGCACTAACTCTTGCCCTAGCCTCTTATGGCTTATGGTTATAGGCGCGCCATTACTTGCTCTCTGAAAAGAGAAGAAGAACGCGCCGTTCAAAGTCATATGCTCACCCCCTCCCCTCTCAAACACACACACACACACACACACACACACACACACACACACCCCCACACACACACACACACACACACACACACACACACACACACACACACACACACACACACACACACACACACACACACACACACACACACACACACATCACTGCTTCTGTTTGGATTTAGATTAGTGAGCGCCGACTGAAAGTTAAAAGCGTCCAAACAATTCACCAACTGTCAAATATTGCAGTTAAAAGTCGACTACAATGTTTACAGGTTACAAAGATTATTGAAAGTTGATTTCCTTTTGAGTTTCAATTAAATGTTGTTCAATATTTAATTTGGTCAGATAAAGAAACAAAAGATAATCAAAACTTTACCTTTGCGCGTCCATGTTTCATTCGCATTTTCTACATCTCCGCACTCTACGAGGGTAGTGAAACCGCCTGGCTTACCGATATGCATGTAATTCCTGTTCCACTGTTACTCATACCGTTGTCAAAACAGATACTATCTTCGGTCCATGAAGGTAGTCCTCTCCTCGTCCAGAAAAAAAAACCCGCCAAAACGCACGCAGTTAGTCAATTTGCAGCCAAGAGGAGTGATATGATCAAAACATACTTCGGCCAATCCGTCAGCTCGCTCAGGATCCCCGAGTCGCTGGTCACTTCTCTAGGTTCTATGGATTCAAACACTATGCCAGCAACCACAGTGTCCATTGCGACAATTCAGAGCTATGTTTTTCGAATACCGATCAACTTCCGTGGCTCATGGTCATTATTCAATATTGTACCTCTCGTTTGCGTCCGAATCACCCCGGTGTTCATTGCCACTTTATAACGTTCTGATTTTTCTTTGCACTTTCTCGTCTAATAAATCTGATCAGACGATTACATTTTGGTACATGCCGGGTGGCATAACGCCACAGAAAAAAATAAAAACTTTTCACATCGATCCACTACGGTATTGCTTTTCGGCGCACGTTTATCACTGGTTCACTTTTATTATGAATAAAACAGTTAAAAAAGTAACAAAATTCAATTTTTTTTTGTACAAAAATGACAGTGGGAAGAAAAGTACGTCTACCTGATACCAAGGCGTTCTTTGATCTCGTGCCAACTGGTTTTGAAGAAGGTGGGAAAATAATTTTAGGGGGTGGGAAAAATTTTGGGGGTTGTTTGAAAAAGGAAAGTAATAAAAAATCCTCCAGGGCAAAAAAATTAAAAAAAGAAGTGGGGTGGGGGAAGGAGGAGAAGAATTTATTTTTTGTTGGTGGGGTGGTGTGGAAATTTGTTGTACAAAGAAAATTTAATAAAATAGAGCTATAAATAATTATACATATTCATTAAACATAACACATACAATGTGCAAACATTCCAGTTAATTTTATTCACCCTATTGATCTACACTGTAGCCATGCTAGCGCATGTTTTAAAACAGAAAATGGATCGTATTATGATCACCTGTTTAAAATGCATGTTTAACTGACGTATAATAATCCTTCAAAGCATGTTACTAAAAAATTATATTTCATGGGTACTCGTGTTTGCTAATAATTCCAAAACTGACACATTATCTCATGTCGTAAATAAGTCTCGCATGTTTCCACCAATTTTATTCAGTTGTTTATGTTTTTTTTAGGCAATGGAAGAATAAAATACCTTATTATGTTTCAGAATATATATCATATTACTACACCTAACCACAGAGAACACACATCAAAGTCAAATTCAAAAAGTGTGTAAGAAATTTAACTGCCATTTGATAATCATTGTAACTGGCAATACCGTGGCAGCGCTGGAATCGCCACCTATTGACGTCACCGACCGGCATACATCGTTGTGGACCAAATCTCAAAATTTACATCGGCAAAACATTGTTTATCGGAAAAGACATGGGCCGCAAGTGCGAGTTCTGTTGGTGTAAAAATATGCAAGATATTACCCGGGGAAATTTTTTATACAGTTTTCCCAAGGATGCAGATTTGTGAATACACCCCTAATAGTCCTGAAAAATCATTTTAGATGCATTTGCTGGGTGTCTTTTTGCAAGTCGTCCGAATTGCAGCAAATTTTGTCCATGCTGTTCAAGCTTTCGCGGAAAAGAAATTATGTTCCGACCACTTCTCTCCTGAAGCCTGCGGGTAAAGTACAGTCAATCATGCTGGTATTCATAAAAATTAAATCAGTCTCTACATAGACTTTTGTCCGGCTGAATTCTCCATGACAGTGGTCATTGGAGCAGCAATCAAAACAACGACCCTCTGAGAGGTATTTAGGTGCTAAGTGAAATACTGTACTATAATAAGATCTGCCAGAAATAGACTTCATTGAAAATGATTCTGATTTCTGGGAATGGCTGGAAACAACCTCAAATCCGCATGTGAGACATGAGCGCCAAGCTGACAAATCCACCGTTTTTACTGAGCCTGCAAAATGTATTGGCGAAGGAAATATTGGGTATGTATGCGATTGGTAGGTGAAAATGTTTCTGTTTTCAAGAACCTATCAATTTCACTCCCACCAACACATCTCATGGTAAGACCCAAGGTACATCCTCAATTTACAATGGATTCCTTAGTGTTAGGCAAGATTGATCTCTCAATTATTACTCTCAGTTGAAACTGGTATTAAAATATATTAAAAAGCTACAGAAAAACTTAGAAGAACTCAAGCGCCAGTTGCGTAGAGATTTTGAGAAACATCGATTCTCAGTTCACAGATTTTTCAGCGTTCAACCGTCGACACAATAACAGCACAATAGCAATGTTGCGTCCTCGGTTTCCATTCACGATGTTATAATTTGTACACAAAATCTGAGAAGCCTTACTTCCATTGCAGAATACAAAAACCTCGTGATCGTTATGTTTTCAGATTATAATAACGAGGCAATTGGTTGACTACAATTTGGGAACATGAAATTTTCGTCATGAACTGAAAAGTTTTGACCAGGGACCTGGCAACCTTATCCTATTTACTAGCGTTTGACAGTATGCAACATATCACGGGCCTTATTTGAATAAGGCCCGCCTGACGTTTGTTACTACGGGTAGGAACGCCAGCATTGTTTTCAAACAATGCCTCTTTTGACGTTTGGTTGTTAGAGATGTTGGCTACTGGAAAATCGCTGTCCGCCAGATCCCTGGTTTTTACGGTTCAGTTCCAGAATCTTAATCATTTTGGGTACTGTTCACTCAAAATCTCAAACAAGTGGACACATCAATGGCTTTTCGATGGGGAATTGTCTGGCTGTTGCCACTACACTCGATGACTAATAGGGCAAGTACGCCCATCGTCGTCACCGTACCCAACGCCGTTCGTCCATCAAAGGGGGAGGATAATGTGTTACAACATATTCAAATCCAAATACACCCAACACCCAACAAGTCGCACGCCAACGACCGATAATGGTAAAATAATCAGCTGTTGAGGCACGCCGCGAACTACTTCCCCGATCGGCATGTGAACCGGTCGGTCAGCGTGGTTGAGGTGAGAATAATGCGGGAAAACTACTCTCGATAGATTGTTTACTGTACCATCATCGACCGACCTAAATTATATCTTATTTTTTCAAGAAGACTGTTTCTATCAAACCAGAATAAAGTAAGATCAATTTTCACGATATCCAACAATTTTTCTCCGAAAAGGGATTTGGTTTCTTGCTAAGCAAATGAAGAAAATTTTTAATAAATTTTTTAGTCAGCTTTACTGAAATATGAGTAAGACTCGTTGAACGTGCGTGAAGCTATAAAGGTGCGAGAAATAAATAAACATGGCAGCCGTGATGAAATCGCAAGTGGCAACAGTCCGAGAGAATGCAATAGTGTTTTAACCACAGGAGTGAAGCGGCTGTCATCCACGAACAACAATCGTGAAGCCGAAAACTTGGTGCTGCGTGTGGTGCTAATTTGACAGCTCGGTTTTCTTGAAGGCTATATGCAGCAAACAAAATATTCGCGGCGGAAGTTGTCTTTTTTTGTCGTTAATTTGATTCCAGAGAAAAATCTATCGTGTTGTACTTAGTGCAGTGGTTAGCACACCGGTAGTATTTTTTCATTGTTTATCAGCCAGGTGTTATAATGTTTTATCTAAATTACTGATACCATCAATTTGGTAGAAGAAACATTGTTAAGAAATATAATCCATTGTGAACCGAGCTTAAAATGTTAAAATCGTCACTAGCGCCACACCAAAAGTGGCAGGCTTCAAGAACTAACGCTTTCTTCAATCCTCTGGTTTTAACGTACTTTAATTTGAATCCTTACACAAGTTTTTTTTTGAAAAATATATTCCAGTTTGGATGTCTGTTCTCCGTGACCTAACTATGTTGAAGTGTTAAAAACATTAATAACAGAATTAACAGTAATCATGTCTTAGATTTTCAAAACAATCCATATAAAACCCATATACTTATTTTCAAACTTTATCATAACATACGTTGCACGTGTTACTTAGAATGCTTATAAACAATAAAAAAGCGACGTGAATATTCACTGGTTTTATTCTTAATCGTTCCGCAGCGCATCGATTCAGCAACGCATTTATCTACAGTGTGTTTCAAAAAGGGTGTCACCTTTTTTCAGTCTTGGTTTATTTCAGTTGTGAAATTTTAACAGCCGAATTGATTGTACCCGTTTTGAGTGTATTCTTTTGACAGCAAGTTTTAAAATTACATTTGCAAAAGCTTAGACCGTGTCAGATATTCAATAGCTTTAAGCCGTTCGGAGTGAGTAAGCATTTTGTTTTTCGTTCCTTGAAACGGTTCAAAGAAACTGGAAATGTCCATATTCAACACGAAGGAGGTGCCAGGCGAACTGCCAGAACGAAGAAAAAGATCAAATGTGTGAGGGAGCGAATAAGGCGTAATCCGGCCTTATCTGGCCGTAAATTGAGCATACAATTTCAAATGTTCCCTGCTTCAATGAACAGGCTCCTCAGACATGATCCGGAATGCCAGTAAGAAACAACGGGTCCACGGGTTGACGGAGCGTCAAAAGCAAGCCAGGGTCCAAAGAAGCAGAAATCTTTTGGTTAGGCACGGTGAGTGCGAGATTTTATTTTCGGATGAAAAGCCCTTTCTCCTTCAGGACAGTCATAATCAACAAAATGATCGTATGTATGGCAAAAGTCTTGCCAATATTCCAAGAGATAAACTAGCTGTAGAATGCTATCAGAATGTATCGAAAATCATGGTATAGGGCGCCGTTTCACGAAAAGGAAAACTTCCTCTTATTTTCATAGAACCTAACGTAAAAATCAACACTGAATATTACATCGAGCAGGTTTTGAAGAACCATCTGCTACCTCATGCTTCAACGCTGTATGGGAATACACCATATTCTTTCCAACAGGACTCAGCTCCAGCTCACAAGGCAAAGAAGACACAAGCGTAGTGCGCTGAAAATTTGCCCGATTTCATCACAAGCGAAGCATCTTCACCGGATCTCAACCCACTTGACGACTTTGTTTGGGGTTATATGCTTCAACATAGAGGCCCTACGAAAGGGCTTACTTTAGATCGATTCAAGAAACATTTGGTTGATATTTGGGACCAAATTCCTCAGGAAATCGTACGTGCCAGCTGCGATGGGTTTACAAAGCGTTTGCGCAAAGTTATCAAAGAAAAGAGCGAGAGATTCGAATTGAAGTAATATGGTTTATTTCTATAACATGTATCTTTCAAATAAAAAATAAATGCTTTGATTTGGTTGATTTGTTTTGCTGAAATCCCATTTTTTGGTTTATTTATTTATTCATTTACCTTCCGCGAGGTAAGAGATATTTTGGTGATCTTCCCTACATGCAAGCGATTTACGAATTCCTTTGTTTGTCTGATCTAAGAGTGTAACGTCATCATCCCCCTTCCACCCACTCTAGTAAATTTCCTGCCATTGTGTCCCAGTTATATTATCCTTTTATTCCCGTGCTACCCCAGGTAACCAATCAGAATTAGCATATGATGCAGTAAATCAACCCTTTATCTGCATTTCAGATGCTACAAGCATTATATTAGCATTATATCAGCATCTTGAATTCTATCTGTTGTAAAGTTGAATTTCAAATGCTATTTAAATGCGTGTAGCCTGTAATAAGCATTTCGAATGCAAAATAGCATTAATGAAGCATTATCATAGCATTGCAGTAAAGCAGCCGTATATTGGGCCAAAAGCGGCATTTATGTTGCATTTAAGACGACTTAATTGCTCGTTTAGACGCTTTGGAACTGTTTATTGGTTACCTGGGACTTGTATCTGCCCAGCAAGCTGTGGTCACCCATCTATGACTTAGTTCCTGAAAAGGACTACAGGGACCGAGGATTTGGTAGATGTCGCAACCATGAGCAGCAACTAATACCTGAAATAATTTACCTGCCTAGCCCCTTCCAAACGAAAATGAGACCCATTAACCTCGAGCTAGCTATGAGTAATTGGCACCCACTTTACTAAAACCGAAAAATAAAACATTGTTAATTACAATATTGAATATCGGCTCCGCAAAGTGTTAAACACGCCTGACCCTAAGAAATAAACGAACTGATTAAAAAAAAAAATTATTTATTTATTTATTGATATAATTCCAACTGACTTAACGTCTTATTGGAATATAATGGGGAAAAGCCATGCGGCGTAAAAAAAAACCCTATCTCTAAACCGTACACTACATTAGTCAACATGAATAGAAGGCCAGAATTCCTTGAGAGTCGGTTTCACCTAGTAGCACTTTTGCGGCGAAGACTGCTTGCATGACTGTACGCCTATGCTCCAATGTTTCAATTCCCAAGAGTGAGCAACGATCCTGGTACGCTGGAAGGTTGACAGGATCATTCCACGGCAGATGACGGAGAGCATAACGAACACATTTTCTTTGAACAGCTTCAATCCTCGCAATCCATATTCTTTGATACGGGCACCAAACCAAGGCTCCAAATTTCAGGATAGAAAACACGATAGGGCAGTACAATGCTTTGAGTCAGGTGGGATCACGAAACTCGTCTAAGATCTTAAATATGAAACCGAGCTGTCTGTTGTCAAACCGGAGTCAAGCGTGATTCCAAGGTCACGAACAATATAAACTTTCTGCAGAGGTTGATTGTTTATTATGTAATCAAATGCAATTGGGTTCAATTTTCGATGGAATGTGATAATGAAGCATTTGTTAACACTCAGAGTGAGAAAATTACTAGAACACCACTCTTCAAAACTACTGATAAAGTGCTGTAGTTGTAAGCAATCAGCGAAGCATCGTACAACCACAGAAATTTTCACATCGTCTGCATAGAACGACCTGCAGTCATGTGGAAGTATCAGTCCAACCTCGTTGATGAAAATTGAGAACAGCAAGTTGCTGCCTTGAGGTACGCCCGACATATAAGTAAAGTAGCTCGATGAGCTGAGCCGATCTTCACACAGAGTATCCTGTCCGTTAGGTAAGATTTAAACCAACGAACTAAGTTATTTGACACGCCAAGTTTGTCTAACTTTGCCAAAAGTATAGAATGGTCGACCCGGTCAAAAGCAGCCTTGAGATCCGTGTTAAAAACGTCGACTTGAGATCCAGCTTCCATATTCCGGAGACACGAGGAAACGATAGGTGCAAGGTTGGTTGAGATCGATCTTCTGGGGTGAAATTCATGTTGTTCAGAAGAGATGTAGCGTCTGCAACTAGCAAACAACAAGTCGTTGACGATGATCTCGAAGACTTTTGAGCAGACACAGAGCGATGTGATTCCTCGATAATGTTCGACATTTTGTTTATCTCCTTTCTTGAAAATCGGGGGCATGAACGAAGATTTCCAACGTGTTGGATATTTTCCCTGGCGTTTAGAGATATTTAAAAGCTTCAAAGAGGGAATCGAAAACACTGCAGAGCAATTCTTTAGTACACATGAAGGAATTCCGTCAGGTCCTGCCACGTTTGAGATTTTCAGCTTCCGGATTGCGGATTCAACGAGATCCAATGTAATCGCAGGAATATTGAAGTCGAACGCGTCTCTGGGAGTATCTCTGAGTGCTTCGCTGACTTGCTCCAATGCTGGCATGGTGTTATTGAATACACTTTTGAAGTACTCAGAAAAGGAAATCACATTTGTCCACTGGTGTATCTGGCGATTCTGTCGCCAAGATGAATTTCAATCGGTAGCTCATTACATTCCTTTTTGTGTTCACAAATGACCATAACAACTTGACTGAATTCGTTTCGAATAGTTCTTGTAAAGAAGATTGTACATTCGGTAATGGGTACTAGCTGTCGAGAAAAGTCGCTTGGTGAATTGATTTGGAGTTACGTTTCAGGTATCGTAAATGAGCATTAGACCAAGGAGATTTACGAGCAGGTCTCCTCAGAGGAACAAAAGCTGATATAGCCAGAGACACAACCTCGTCAAAAAAGTCTACCGCTTTATCGATAGCACGAGTCAAGGAATTGCCAATTGACTTGGGACCGAGATTGGCTCATAGCAGCGAAATCAGTTCTACGGAAATCCAGGCCATGTGAATCAACGATGTTATCGAATATAATAGGTACTGATAGATTGATATTAATCTCCAGCGCATGATGATCGGCGTCGACGTGTTCGGAGGCTCCGACAACAGTACATTCCATTACGACAGCTTCATTTACCAACACAAGATCAAGCAGTCTCGAGTTACGATTTAACGTTGAATTTATTTGCGTTAAATCATGAAGGCAGAATCTACTTAACTTCCTGTGTGGAGTTGTTATCTGGACCCATAACTGTTCGAGCGAAGAGTTAATAGGAGTAGGATCCAGGAAACTGTTGAGTCTTTTAGAAACAGCTATCAAGACGCCACCACCACGAGATTTAGTGCTATTTATGCGATTACGATCATTACGAAAAACTGTGAACTGATCTCCTGATCTCTGTGAAGTTGGACTCGACGGCAGCTAGGAAAAAGTCGTCTATTTTCGTTCGGAGACCACGAGAATTCTGAAAATAAGCCAGTAGTCCGTGAAGCAAAGAAGGCGTACAATTAGAGAGACTGGAGTCGAAGGGCGAACCAGGTCTGGCTGGGCAAATAATGGAGTCGTACTTGCCTAAAGAAGCGTTTTGGAAAACCCTCTCCCAACTCCCACACGTAGGCCCGGGACAGCTGCAGATCGCTTGAGGGAATGCTTTCACAATACTAAACTCGGTGCGTCCCAGCATTCGGCTAACACTAGTTGTTTCGTAAGGTGCTACTTCCAAATTTCCTTGAAATATGCTGGAATCGGAGAGCGAATCAGATCTTGTCCGGCTAGTAGGAAAGTCGTACTTGCCTGTAGTTGTGTTTTGGAAGACCCTTTACCCATACCCACACGTAGGGCCGGGACGGCTGTAAGCCGCTGACGGCTGTAAGCCGCTGATGGCTGTGAGTCAGCTGGCTCGAGGGCTTCCATAATGCTAAGTTCAGTGCCTCCCGATATTTGGCTTAAAAACCATGTGTGTAAAGGTGCGTCCAAAAACGGTGAAAATATGCTGGAATCGGAGAGCGGATCAGGTGTTGTCGGCCTAATAGCAAAATTGCACTTACCTGCAGCAGTGGAAGACCCTCTCCCCACACCCACACGTAGGGCTGGGGAGGCTGCAGGTAGGACTTGAGGCTGGCTGGATTGGTACGACTGCGGTGTGGAGATCGAGGGCTTCCATTACACTAAATTCGGTGCGTCCGGGTGTAAAACCAGGTAGTGGAATGTCATATCGTGGAGCATCAAAACGTTTCCTTTGTAATTAATTAACGCTACATTACAACTACCGGTGGTGTACCGGTTGAAGGCGTCAGGAATATAGCGGAGGGTTTCCGAAATTTTTGAGTTGAATATTCTTCAAACTCACGGAACATTATGCCTTCCGGCCATGTCGAAGCGCGTTTGTCTTCAAGGAAGGGTCTAATCCAATGTGGAAGGAGACGAAGGTCATGCTGCTTGTAGCCCTTCCTTTGGCCACTAGTTTGATACCCTCTGGGTCCTGGGTCAATTCAAGGTTTGCTCGAATCAAAGCCAAAATTTCTTCGTTGGTGACATCAGGACGTATTTGACAAATAGGGCCAAAATTTATTCACCGGTTGAGCGTTGATTGAAACGGACTCTGCATTGTGGTCAACCTGCTTGGAACCAGATTGACATTTGAACGCCTTTTGTTCCAAATCAGATCCGCGAGGTCGTTTGGCAGCTCGAGTTTGTCCGATTTGGGGCCATTTTTTTTTTTGCCTGATCGTTGGTGATTGCATACACGGTGTGGGCTTATGTGACAACAGCTTTATCTCCGTATGTAAGCTACTGATGGCCTCAGTGAGAGACACCAACGGAGATTTTTCATCAGCCGCCTTAGTAATAGAACGGAGATGTGAATTTTCAAATAGCTCAGCACATTTATCGCACATCCAAAACAAGTTTTTGCGGGTACGAATAATGCTTTGTTCAGACTACAGACTTGTAACATAATACAAGGGTGTTTTGAAAAGTATCTACAAGGAAAATGTCATCAAGATAGCCTTGTATCATGTCACAACGCTGTAGTATGAACAACGCATAAGGGAATGATGTTATTAGGGGCCAAGCTTGGGACCGAAATTGGGACCGATGTGCTGGTACTTCCTCAGCCAAAAACTATATCCATTTTCTTCTTGACTATCCAGCCCCTGCTAGAACTGTGAAAGAATACAGTGCTACCAAAATATTAAAACTGGATTTGATGATATCACCGAGAAATCCGAGTCTTGAAGTGTATGATTTATTTGGTACAAGAAAAAAAAATCGATTTTTAGATTAATTTTTAATCTGGCCAAACAAAACAATAACTTTTAATTATTTACGTCTTGGCCTCTGTATTAAGACCTCCGAATAGTAAAACTTTCCGATACATGCCACAAGTACAGCTGTTTGTTTACCTTGGCGCCCACTTTATGTGGTATGAATTTCGACCAATACATATGAAACACTCTATCAGTCCTTGTACACCTCCGTCGACTGCTGCTTGGGACTTGTTTATTGTTTATTGTTTATTACAGTCAACAGGTAAAATATTTGCCCCAATGACCGGCATCTTAAAAGTAAAATCACAAAACTACAAAATTAATCAAATTAACAAAAAATACGTCTAAAACTACACTTATTTGTTTCCCTATGTACATTAAAGTCAAATACAAAGTAACAACTATAAAAAAGACGACTCATGCTGCACATTGGCTCGTGGAGCCCATATAGTTGGCTCAGGAATGAATGTGCGCGTAGATTACGGCGGCGTATGTTGATGTCCAACATGCTGAGCAGTCTAGAACAATCAATGTTCCCTTGCCGGAGACCGCTAATAAAACAGGCTTTTGCCACGTTACGCCTTCCATCAAGTGGTTGATGGTTGATGAGCTGGCACCGACTGCTATAGCTGGATAGATTGAACGGGTCTCTCCACCTGAGATGACGTAGGGCAAATCGAATGATGGCCTCAACACGCTGGATTTCATTCTGGTAATATGGAGACCAGACAACCGAACAATATTCCAGAATAGGGCGAACGATTGCGCAGTAAAGCGATTTCAAGCAATAAACATCCTTACATTTTTTGGCAAAACGGAACAGGAAGCCTAACTGCGATGATGCCTTAGACACGACGTATGCTACGTGGTCTTTGACGGTCACTTTGGAAACGATGAGAATCCCCAAGTCCTTAACCGTCGTTTCGCGCTGCAGCTCAAATCCTGCCAAAGCATAACCGAATTGGTAGAGTTCACGTTTACGGCCAAATTAAATCACCGAGCACTTGGACACATTCAATGTCATCCAATTGACGCGACACCATTCAGCCCCCAGCTGTTGTTGCAGAAAAACGGCGTCTAGTGGATGCTTTATCGCGTAGAACATAAAGGGTGTCCACGATGAAATTGCCACACACAAAATTGATTCGCAAAATTCGAGTTTTCATCCGATTGCCATCAAATTTTCAGGGATTGAGAAATAACTATTAAACTTCATTTTACCATTTTACTCGTATTTTATTTACAGTCCATACGCAAATGCCCGCACCTTGGCCTTAACCCCGGCCATAAGATTCTGCACAACCTGTGAATCAACCGTTTTTTGCATGTAAACCCATACTTTCTTCAGTTCCTCGACTGTCTTCACTACCTTAGGTCGTTTAAGAAGGTGCTGCTTCATAATCGCCCAGTACTTCTCGATGGGGCGGAGCTCCGGAGTGTTGGGAGGGTTGAACATTTTCGGCACGAAATTGACCTTATTGTCCGCATACCACTTCAGCACGTCCTTGGAGTAGTGGCATGAGGCCAAATCCGGCCAGAAGATTGTTGGGACGTTGTGGGCCTTCAGGAGAGGAAGCAGCCGCTTCTGGAGGCACTCTTTTATGTACACCTGTCCGTTCATCGTGTCCTGGGTCACGAAAGGTGCACTCCGCTTCCCGCACGTGCAGATGGCTTGCCAAACCAGGAATTTCTTCGCAAATTTGGACATCTTCTGAGTGCGGACATGCTCCGGAACGCTGAACTTATCCTTGGCCGTGAAAAACAGGTTGCCGGGGATCTGTTTGAAGTCGGCCTTCACATATGTTTCGTCGTCCATGATGCAGCATTCAACTTTCGTCAGCATGTTGAGGTACAACTTCCTGGCACGGGTTTTGGCGGACTTGTTCTGCTTCTCGTCGCGATTAGGGGCCTTTTGTACCTTGAACGTTCGAAGCCCAGCCTTAGTTTTGGCCTTCTGGACAAAACTTCGGCTTAGGTGCAGCTTCTTAGCCACATCCCGAACGGAGGCGTTCGGATTTCGGTTGAAGGCCCCAACTACGCGGTTGTGATTTTTGGTGTTGTACGGAATACTTTTTCCTTCACTTCTGGGCTTCCGATCGGTGGTCAACCGTTCCTCGAACCGCTTAATCACTCGCGACACCGTGGAATTCGCGATTCCCAACGTTTTAGCGATGGAACGATGCGAGAGATCCTTGTTCTCGTGATGAATGCGCAAGATTTTATCACGCACGAGCTGTTCTTTCGACTCCATTTCCGCGAGTTTTGATCACAGGACTTTAAAACTTGCAGGATGTAAATAATGCACTATGAACTAAATCCACCCAAATTTTCATTAAATTCTACCCAACGGTTAAAAAGTTAGAGCAATTTCATAGTGTGGCAATTTCATCGTGGACACCCTTTAGTCCTGCGGGTCGAGCAGCTCGTCGGAGAAAACGTTGCTGAATTGGGAACGGAAAATATCGGCAATATCGGCGATGCAATCAGCTTCGAGCAAACCATCCGTCATCGTGGAGGGCAAACCGACTTCCTTTCACTGATCATTGACGTGACGCCAAAAGCTTTTGGGGTTGGACTTAAGGCTTTTTTGTAGACGGTCTTGATAAGCGTTATAGAGATAATCGTTTAATTGCTTGTACTCAGCATTCGCTTTCACGTAACACGATTTTGTGAAATCCGTGCGATATTTGCTGTGTCGTCTCAGAGCTGCCTGCTTCAACCTTTTGAGGCGCTTGAGAGCGGAATTCGACCTCGTTAGTTAAGTTGATGCAAGTTTCATCCTCACTGAAACAAACTGATCAATGGCATACATCAGTACACCAGACATTGTCGATGCAGCGAGATTGACGTCAGAAACATCCTGAGAATCTCATCCCAGTCAACAAGTCCCAAGAAATCGTTCATTCCACTGAAATCGGCCTTACTGAAATCGTAGAAAACTCTTTCAGAGGAATCACGAAAGCGACACAATGGGTTTATCGTAAGTTTCAAAATTAATGGTGGATGAGGCCGACAGATTTTTACTAGCGGTGCTGGTGCTTCAATAACTGTGCAATCCACACACAAATCGTCACTAACAAAGCACAGATCAAGCATGCGATTATTCTCGTTTTGAACGCCAGTCAGCTGCCTGAGTTGAGCGGCACTATACGCATCGAGCAGTTCTCGTGATGTCATGCCAATCGTAGATCGAGAAACGATAGGAAAGTAGTGCCCAAGAGAATTTGGCTGCCAAGAAATCGTGCTTAAGTTGAAATCGCCAAGAATGATCACCTTGTCCCTTGGATTCAACTGCGAAACGACTCAGTTCGGCGAGTCAAGATGCTTTTCGCTTAGATTGCGTCGTTTACTCGGTTGGGAGGAAAGTATATCACGCAAACGTAGAGCGAAGCATCGTCGGTAGCCGATGCAACCCATATTTGCTCCGCCGATGTGCTATTGGGAGGATTGACCGAACGGGATTTGAGTCTGGAATGAACAGCTAGCGGAACACCGCCACCGATGCTTCTTGTTACTGTTAGAAGGTGACCGATCTTGTCGATAAACGTTGTAGCAATCGTCAAAGGGTTGATTCGTCGTAGTATTCCCGTTAAGCCAGGTCTCGGTGAGAGCGTAAATGTCATAGTCAAGCATCACTAAGGGCCAATTGATACTCGGCAACAGAACTGTTGATCCAACCAACATTTTGGTAGTACACCAGGACACTCGAAGTAGCAGCTGCAGCTTGTCTTGGTCCTCGGGGGACAGTGATAGGAATTGCAGTTCCCGGCGTAACGGTTCGTCTCGTTATCTCAGATGGATGAGCGCCCGATTGATCAGCCGCAGGCCGAGGCTGATGGTTGTGGCTAGAATGAGTGGTTTCGAGCAAACTCTGGATATTCGTAGAAATAAAGGTAGAGGTTGCTGGAAGACCCTCTCACCGCATTCGACAACAGGACCAGGACGACTATGTAGAACGACGGCAGCATGTGGCAGGACTGGGTCGAAGGGCTCGAGGGCTTCCAAAGGGCTTCCTACGGCGCGTCCTGGTGTCCGGACCGGCTGACAGTGTGATCTGGCTGTCTCGTAGCGATTGGTCGAAGCTTTATCATTACTGTCCAGTTGTTTATCTAGCAAATTGGCGGGGGCATCAGGTATGGATTGACTTTGAAGAACATCGCTGCAAACGGGGTGGAATTCAGGATTTGGATTTTCAATAATAATATGGTACTTGCCTGAGCAAGCAGGGTAAATCCCACTTGTTATGAAGGCTCACTATTCACTAATTACTTATTCTTTTTTTCTTTTGTTACCATGTTGGGGGGGTCAGAATGTTGTGGGCTGTTGGTTGTTGGAGCTTCGTGGTGTTGGTGTTTTTTTTTAATTCTAATCGGGTTGAAAATTTGCACTCGAATTTTTTTTGGGGTAGGGGGGGGGGGGTTGGTGCACATTCTCTATAAAACTGGTTTTTTTTTCTGCTGTGCGGGGGAGGAAGCATAAAACACGTCTTCTGTCTCGTTTCATTTCACGATAACAACACGTTAATCGTTGATGGCAGTATTGTGGAGGCTCAATCCGATTTAGTTTGACATATTAGAAGACACGGCGCTCGAAGTACTATACGATTGGTTATGTCCCGGACGGCAGCCGTTTGTTCGTCACCTCTTTGCAACGGAATTCCTCCTCCATTGCCACCTCGACCGACTGGAGTGTAATTAGCTCAGCATCACAAAAATTTCTATCAGGTGAATTTAGTTCAATTCAACTCACTACTTCGAAGAAAAACTCAGCTTTAATCTAAAATCCACAAGGAAACCGAAAAACCGTGATAGCTCGTGAGAAACGAACCGTCCGCGGCAACGCTTACTGCGATCTTAATTAATGTGTTGTTGTTTGTTGTAAACTTATATCGAATTCGTTTTTGAACCTGGGTTGGAACTAGTTCCAACCTGTGATACCCGAACTAATTGTCAATGCAAACTTCAATCCGAAAGGAGTTACAGAAAAACACATAGACACTGATGTTTGACACACAACAAGCCAAACCAATTCTGATACCTGATCCAGTTTGGAACTGAATTAAAAACGAATTCGCTATTACAGATGGTTATCCGATGTGTGCAATTTATTGTTGCCAACTTCTAATGTGTATTTTTTTTAGAAATATTCCGATTGTAACTAAACAATGAAAGTTTGGCATAGATTCAAAGTTTACACAAAATGCTCATCATTTCCTCCGAATAAACATATCTCGAGTACTTTTTCAAACAGTCGTATCTGATTTTGTTAACAAAGAGGGGAAGTAAGATTCAAACGTAAATTGTTTGAAGTTAGGGAAACGTTATTCCTTGTGTTGGTGGCCCTGGTTTGGATGAAAGTTCTAAGGGTTTCAAGAATTTAACGTTTGAATCTTACTTCCCCTCTTTGTTTACAAAATCAGATACGTCTGTTTGAAAAAGTACTGGAGATATGTCATGTATGACTGCATAGTCAAAATATAACTAATTCTGAAAATATTTAAAAACCATGCAATTTATTATTGCCAGTACTGCAGAATTTTGAAAAAAAAAACACATTTAACATTGCATTGGAGGGTGTGATTCGAAGAGCTGGGATAGACACGAGTGGCACGATCTTCAGGAAGTCTGTCCAACTATTTGGCTTCGCCGACGACGTTGATATCGTAGCACGTAACTTTGAGACGATGGCGGAAACGTACATCAGACTTAAGGCTGAAGCTGGTAGGATTGGGCTTGTGATTAATGCGTTGAAAACAAAATACATGAAGGGAAGAGGCTCACGAGAAGACAATGTTAGCCTCCTAGCACAAGTTCAGATCGACGGTGATGAAATCGAGGTAGTAGACGAATTCGTGTATCTGGGCTCATTGGCGACCGCCGATAACGACATCAGCAGAGAAATACAAAGGCGCATTATGGCTGGCAATCGTGCCTACTTTGAACTCCGAAGGACGCTAAGATCGAACAAAGTTCGCCGAACCACAAAGTTGACCATCTACAAGAAATTAATTAGACCGGTAGTTCTCTACGGCCACGAAACATGGACATTGCTAGTGGAGGATCAACGCGCCCTTGGAGTCTTTGAACGGAAGGTGCTGCGTACGATCTACGGTGGAGTGCAGATGGAAGACGGCGAATGAACCACGATTTGCACCAGTTGCTGGGAGAACCTCCCATCGTACACATCGTAAAAATCGGTCGACTACGATGGGCTGGGCATGTCGTAAGAATGTCGGACGACAGCCCTATGAAAATGGTTCTCGAAAACGAACCGACAGGTACGAGAAGAAGAGGCGCGCAACGAGCAAGGTGGATTGATCAAGTAGAAGGCGACCTGCGGACCCTCCGCAGACAGCGAGGCTGGCGAGGTACAGCCATGGACCGATTACAATGGAAACAAGTTCTGTGTACAGCAGAGGCCACACCGGCCTTAGTCTGATTGGTAAGGTAAGGTAAGACGTTTGAGCAGGGTATTACAATTTTGGACTGCGCGCCATTGAGTAATTATTCAGAAAACGGTGAGTTCCGAGAATGCATGACAATTTTTTGTTTTCAATTTCAAGTATTTCAGGTTCTCCTGAACCCAAATGGAATTTAAAATGGTGACATTGGAAGACAAGAAAACGAGTAAGCAATTTTCAGTTTTTGTGCCATTACGAATATGGCCGCTTCTATGAAATGTCAGTGTATTCGAATATCTTACAAAACAATTTTTTTAGGATAATTTAGAAATTTATAACAAACCAGTTTGAGCAGTGTAAATTTTAAAACTTCATTACACTTCATTGAAATCTGCTATGAAGAAATCTTCACTATGCACTTCATCATATATTTATAACCAAATACTAACATCATTTGGGGTGTTGATAATTTACTCAAAATTACGACACACAAATTTATCTATTTGACTATGTCTTCGTATGATTACAAGTTTAAAACAATCATCGGTCACCTTCAGTAGGCCCCTCGATGTGGTGGAAACAAACTGAAACATACAACAACTGAACTTCTAAGGATTCCATATGACCACATTTGCAATGTCTTCTGCTCACCTACTTCCACTTTGTTTTCCTTCAATTCGCATATGGTTCTTCCCACTTGAAAAATCGAGGACCGTGAGCCATTTACCTTCCAATAGTACGATTCAGTCTTACTATCACCTTCGGACCATTCAAACGTTTATTTCCTCGGTTATTTGTGCAAAAACAACCCATGACGTGTAATATCTTACTTTCCCTGCGCACTTTTATCTAAAGATTTTGTTCTGCGATAGCAAGGAACACCCATTGGGGAATTTAATTAACTTGTATCCCAGTGAAACACCACACCAATGAACCATAGTGATTCGACGTGTTCTGTGTCGGAACGATTGAATTGATCATGACCGTGCTGACCGTACTATTGTGCACCATCTATCTGTACTTTGTGTTCGAATATTTTCTCCTAGGTGGTAGAGAACTATCGCAATCCGCAAAACTTTGAACACGTGGAGCAGCAGCCAACGAAGCAGCAACCGGAAGTGGACAAAGCTGGCCCTCCGACGACTGGAGCAACATCGGCGGGTTCAGCACCGGCCACCACCTTCGACATCAATCATAACAAAGTTCCTGGTAAGTGCGGAGGAAAGCTTTTTCCCCCTTCTAGATTACGTTGGGAATTGTTGTCGTCCTGTTCAAATGTTCAAAGTGTAAAAATGTTCCATATTAATGTGATAAGTTGCATAAGTTTCGTAGGTTCGATAGGAATTACGTATTTAGAATTGCATGAATTTTATACTAACAAACACTGATCTGTAGACACCCGGCAAAGAGTTTACCGGTTTCATCGAACGCACGTAAGGTACCAGATTCTACGATATAGCACCATTTGGATCAGAGGTAATCAAAGCAATTGTATTAGTTTTGACAAGGTTTGGTACGTTTACAGATTAACGGGTTAAAGAAGTTGGAGCTTTGTAAATATTTTTCTCGCTTTGAATTTCCTTGACTTTTTCGAATTGTCAAGCAAATGTAACTATGGCTATAGATAGAAAGATTAGCCTACTTTGCAATTGTTTGCACACGGCATGCTGGGTCTAGGAAAAGTGTCAGTAAATCCTCTTCGCGTCGTTTGTTATCATGTTTTCGCTGTGCATTGGGCCAGTGCCATTGGCGCCGCTTAGTTTTCTTCTGCTATGCTGTCTTCCTAAATAACTAACTATGGGTAAGGCGCTTGAGTTAATTTTTTAACCCTCCCATTCGAACGAAATGCTCGTAAACTATTGACTTACAGTATGTGAAACCGACGAACCACAAAACTTGATGCTCTAAGTATGTGATCCACAGAACCAAAGTCGGGAAGTCAGGAAAAGGAACCGCAATAAAAACAGTGGAAGTGGAAAAATAATTGCATTAAAGCTGTCGTCGACTGAGGCTCGTCATGTGTAGAAAATTCGATTGATTTTGAAACTTTTTGCAAACTTGTCTTGCTTGGGCGTGGTTTGTAATGCAATTATAGCTTCGCGTTGATTTCTTAAATTGAGCTCCCAACAAAAACAAAACTGGTTAAAATTTAAACGTTTTAGTATAACGTATTGTGACTGGCCAAATTTTAAATGAGGTTGAGGTTATTTTTTTGGTGTTATGATGCTTTTCTTGCTGTTATTTTTGGAGCCACTGCGTGCGCTTTTATTTAAGTTTTTTTCTTATAGGGGATTTTCAAATTTAATTTTCTCGAGCAATGAAATGGTTTATATTTACATTGGAGAATGTTTTGTTTTCTTTTCATTTTGCAACCATTAAGGTAAAAGCCAGTTGAACGAAGCCAATCTAAGGCAGATGTCGTTGGATGTAAGTATTGAACTCTAGCTATTTTTCATCAACTATAAACACAATTCCATATTTCAAACAGAAGGAGTTGAAGGAGGAACTCTATGGCCGGTCGCTGTCAGAATCAGATGAATCGTATCTGAGTGACTATATTCAAAAGCATACGGTTCCATTGCCAGATTTGTCAGACAACACTGGGTCGGGATCGAGTCCTGAAGACGATCTACTATCCCTCAAATCAAGCACTACCGATGGTACCTGGGAGGAGAATTGGTTGTTCAAAAAACGACAATTGAAAGCAACCGAATCTTCAATTGCCATGCTGGTGCCATCTCCAACCGAAGAAGTTAAAGCTCTGATCGGTGATAAGAATGCTGACGAAGTCAGTGATCTTTCCGAAGCTGGATCCGATGTTGAGGACTACGAGTCAGATAGCAATCCCAAAAATACTTCCACGGATCCTAGCAGTTCCACTAGGCAAACAGAGCAATCACTTGAAGACCCTGTTCTGGACAGTTTAGTTTCAATAAACTCTATCGCTTCCAATGAGCCGGTTCTCTCGGAAGCCAAGAACGATCTGTTACTGAAGCAACAGGCATCTCCATGTGAAACTTCAAATCATCTGTTGGATGACCTTATTAGTATAGAACCCAGCTCTGAGAAAACAGAAGCTGCCAATCCGGCATTTATGGATAGTATGTTGAATCCATTCCTTATAAATTCTGAATCCGTACTTGTGGAAGAAAACAATAATATAGTCAAGCAAGATGCAATTGAAACTGACGATGTAAAACTCATGCAGGAACGTATTCAAAATGCTCCTAAACAACGTGGCACCGATGGAAATGTGTCACATCCTATCGGTATCGCTAGGTAAGTGAGCTTAGAATAAACATAATCAAATTTCTTAAAGCTTAGCAAATAGCTTGTGCTTGTGCTTCACCTGTAGATGTTATTTTGTTGGGTTTCTGAAAATCTGTTCTAATGATTGAAAAAGTTTCTAATGTAAAATCTATTGTCTCAAACTTTTCAGAACAATCCCAGTCGACAGCTCAACCACTGACTGTGACCGAAAAGAAATCCCAATAGAAACAGGTAAGGGTGTTTTAAGTTTTCAGTCCCGTACGTAGATAGAAAACCTGCTAGTTAACCACCTAGCTTTTCGAACAATAATTAAAGCACTAATATCTTCTAACACACACTTTCACACTCTTACTCCAAACACTCTCTTCACAAACTAATCGCACATAGCCCCAAACAACACAGAACACAAAACACAACCTAATATAACCGTATCCGAAGTAGATGTAGATAACCCTAGTAACTCACGTAGCCGCAAACTTAACCTCAGCATTAGCCCTGATCAAACCCACCTGCAAGGCAAAATCACAACGATCCACAGCTGTGACAGTAAATCCATTCCCAGCACTCCAATTTCCGCTGAACCGCTGTCGCCCTACCCGATCGCACTAAACATAACGGAAATTTACGAACGCTCCATGAAACCACCGCTAATGTCTATTTCAGAGGAAGACCTTGAGTCGAACACTTCAACAGCCTTCCGTTCGATCCTTTCGCCTTCCGACAGTGTTGCCTCTACGGCTGATGAAAGTGATTATAGAACCGTCTCCCAGCATGACTCGAGTGCGACTTCCACAGCCGGGGCAGATACCGATACCAGCTTGATGCTGGATAGTCTACCATCGCTGCAATCGTTGGATTCCTCCGCAGAAAACAGTCGACACTACAGGGAGGAGGAATTCAGCTCGATTAACATCTGCAATGAAGGACAGGAATCTGCCGAAATATCCAAAACTTCCCCGGAGCTACTGGAGTTGAACCAAACATCTTCCGGAGCAGTTTACGTAGGCGACAAGGATAAGCTGGAGTTTGCTGAGCAGTTGAAGGAACTTAGACAGCAACAACAGCATCAATCGAAGTCGGAGAACAACGAAGCGAACATGGACAGAGGCGAGAGAATCTGTTTCGGGCCCGATTTAGTGGCGTTCAATAACAATGCTCCTAGTCCGGAAGAAATGAAGGAACAGAAAGTTGAACCATTGGACAAATCGCTTCCTACAGAGCAATTGAAAGACGAAGTCACTGAACGTCAACAACAGACAGCGATTACAACAGGGTCAGTAGGCGTGAAAGAATTGTTACTTGTTTCTCCAGATGGCGACAAAGCAAGCAATGGACAATCAATGGGTCAGCATAACAAATTGACCGAAGCATGCCCTGAAACCCCATTTCTTGCAACGCTTGGTAACGAAACAGAAACCTTGGAAGGGAAATGCGAGCAACCAGATAATCAAAACTTAGTTTCAGATTTGCTTGAAAATGTGAAAAATCTGGAAATCGATGACAAAACTGCGCCAGAATCTGCCAAAATTCCAGCAAATTTGATTGATGTAGGTTGTATCGATTCATCGGATGATGGATTGAAAGGCAAGCCAGAGGATCGCCAAAAACATGATCTACTGGATGAGATCGATGATCAAATATCACAACCGATTTTATTGCATGTCACGAAATTATGTTTAGAAACAACCAAAGCTATTCCTGCCACAACGGTAGAAACTGCAGAAGCAGATTTATTACAAAATGTTGATACGACATCAACCCCGATGAACACCTTCGAATGTACTGGAGAAGTCAGTGACCAAATAAAAGAAAATCCATCGCAGTCACTGTCTAGCAATGAAGTGACAGCTTCAGTTACAAATTCAAAGGATGTAAAGAGCGATGACATGCTTCGGAATTCGGTTGCTTCTGATGTTGGTCCTAAATATGATGGTAGAGTTTTTAAAGAATCAAGTTTAGAAGTAGAAAACCAACTAAATGAAATAGTAAGAACTGTTAAAGTGACAGATAGTGAACTAATAATCGATTCAAATCAGATTTTGAGTCAAAAATTTGCATCGCAAGAACAGGAAAATCCAGAAGATACAAATAACGAAGAAGAAATTTTATCAGATGTTCCGAGTGCCCGTTTGTGTTCTGAACAACAGATCTTGAAACAATGTCAACAACTAGAAACATTAAATCTGAACTCGAATGACGAAAGCGAGGACCCTGGAGCAAAGTTTTTACAATCCATTTCAGAAGAGTCTACCTTTAGTTCTTCGACTTCTGACTTCACCTCTACTGGTCCTGAATCGATCAAAAGCGCAGAAAACAATACAACCTGTACCAAACAAATTGAATCCTTTGAGCAGAATGACGCTTCAACCGTTAACAAATTGATTAATGATAAAAGTTCCACCTCAGATATAACTCCAACTAGCTCCGTTGACTCAGCTGATGATCTGATTAACTGTCCAAACATTGAAAGTTCTGAAAAACTCGAACAATCTTTTGATCCGCCTTCCGACAGAACTCAACCCAGCGAAACAACGCTGGCCTCAGACACTAAACAACACGATCGTCTCAGTCTCACTCCGGGTTCAGAGCCTAATCCACCTGATGTTCTTCTAGGTACTACTGAAGTATTAGATGAGTCCGACAGCGAACATTTGAAATCAAACGACGGTCTTCCAAGTCGATCCGGTTCATCTAGTCCGACGGACACATCATTAGAAGCCGTCGCCGGATCAATCGACAGAGCGTCCAGTCCCGAAGAGTCCTATTCAGCTCTCCCGGAGGAAACATCAACCAATTCCAACGAACAGCTGAAGCTACTTGACTCGGATAATATGTTTCCCTCAAGCCGGAACTCTTCTCCTGATGGACGAAGACATTCAACTCCGATCGCCATTGTGACACAGCAGATGCGACAGTACTGTGAAGAGCTGAAGGGTATTCTTTATCCTCAAAAGTCCCCAGAACCTACCATGGGAACAGAAACAGGACTAGAACTACTAACACCTGAAAACCTTAAAGCTCTGCAATCTCTCCGGGAGGAACTACGCATGGCTAACGAGGATCCATCCCAGTGTGAAGTGAAACCATGTAAAGATCATCCTATTCAGCCAATTTCACCAAGTACCAACGTTCCTGTTTCGGAAACACTGCTCACACCAATGGAAGAATTCGCTATAAAAACAGCTAAATACAATCACTTTCTGCGTAATATAGACTACGTTGAAGAAAGTTCACCCATAGCCGAAGAAGTGGAGTGCTTGTTGACGCAAAGTGTAGATAAATCCACCATGGATGACGTTGTAACGATTACACCAAGTGCAGAAGAACACGCCGTTAGTGAACCGATCGTTGTCGAACATCCACCAACACCTGAACCAGTAGCTTTGACGCAGGTTTCCTACGAACGGCAGATCACTGCTACTGTCGGAGAACTGGAAACCGTGAATCGTCCAACTGACCCATTTGATTCTTCACCTCAACCTCTTCCAGAAGTCCTAGAGAAAGGTGACAAACTCAATCAATGCGATACGGAGATGTCTTCGCTGCCAGTACCGCTTGCCACGGTGTCTGCTTTAACTAACAACAGTGACACTAACCTCAGCACTATTGTTGATACTACTAACAACTCGAATAATCAACAACCACCGACCTTTCTCTCGGAGGCATCTATTTCGTTCGAAGAACCAGTCTTATCTCAATCCCAACCAATTCCAGCACAATCAGAATCAGATAAACAGAGAACATCAGAACTAGCCAACGGTCACGTCCCCATGGCAACGAATGGCTCCACGGACGATTCGGGAGAGGACGAAAAACTTATACCTGGTAGGTGAAAATATGTGCAAAATAAAAACAACATCAATAATTACCGTTGACTGTTTCCCTAGGCTCGATTGCCGAGCGTGAGCATCTGAAATGGCGGAATGCTTCTCCGATCGCCAACAACCCGTATTCTCCAGATGTGCTACAGAAACGGCTGGAAGATTCGAACAGAAAATCAAGTTTGTCTGACATTGACCGTTTGGCAGATAGAGTTCTCACATCGCCAACCATGGAAGTGCCGGATGAACCTGAACTCGTGTTGGCTTCCAAGGATGAAGACGATTCCGCCGAGAAGGATCGTTCTCTGCAATCTGTTGTTGGAGCTAATCCAAATCGATATCTGAGGTAAGTGACATTTTGACAATCTTAGCAAGTAAACAATCATCTCAATTGACTCCTCCACGCAGATACGGCAGGGATTACTATATAAACGACGCCAAACGTGCTTGTGGGACGCGAAAGCAAACACCGGATCTCTCGGGTCAATTAACGCACAGTACCGACGACGAGAAAGTGAGTCAACAATCTTATTACCTAACAACCAATTCCTACATCATGGACAAGTTCTTAAACAACGATCATACTCCATCACAAAGTGGACCAAACTCTGTTTCAACATCGTTCTCCCCACACCCACCACCATCTCTCCGATCTACACGTAGTTTTTCTAGACAGGACAGACCTTCTCCGCGCCCGGCTTCAATAGATCTTGGTTACTTTACCAAAGCCTCATCCAACGCGGATAGTGAGGTTGATATCCCTGCCAGTGTCATATCTCAATTTGAACAATCAATGCTTCACAGCGATTTCAAACGAGACAGTTTCCGTGCTAGAAACTCTTCTACGCGACAGTTTGTTTTGAACCCCATCTTTGATGAAACATCCAGCTCTGTGTGTCTCAATGAAGCTCAACTCATGGAGCCGGAAGAAAAGTCCCGTACCCTTCCCCGCAGTTCATCCGCAAAGCAGTATGATCGATTCCTTAGCGCTCCTGTGCAGGTCAGTCCCGTAGTGGAAACCGTGTTTACCGATCTGGGAACACTGCGCCGAGGTGGCAGTATTCGCATTCGAACGGAAGATCAAACACGCCCCGTCGTTAATAGAAGTAGTAGTTGTAGATCCAACATCAGCAAATGATAACGGTGGAGGTTTAGTACTGATACCATTTTTTGAAAACTTATGGAACCGTGCCAAAAAAAAAAAACAAAATCGTTACTCCGAATACAGGAATTTATACAGTACATTTTATTCGTAGATATCCATTTATTCCCATTACCTACCATAGTGCAATCATACGTTAAACCTGTAAATATTTTCTACATTTAAAAATACAATGCTTTAGACCAGTGTTTAGTGATTATTAGAAGATCAATTGGTGAAGAATAAAAGCAAATTTTACAATCATTGTAACAAATCAAACAGTTTTTCAACGTACACACAAACAGAACAAAACAGAACACAACACAGCCAAAGAAACACTATCAGTGATCATTTTCAGACCTGATTTAACCGGTAAGTCCCTCCGTATACACCCGCTCAATGTTTTAAGCTTCGTGAACATGTTTTAGCGTAAGTCCCATATATACAAACTATGTTTAGTTTCGTTCAAATTCGTAGTCTAGAGGTGACGGCATCGATATCATCTACTCAAAAACAAACAGACACCGATAAATGTATATTGTCACGGGTCTACAGTCATACTCCGTCCTAAATTACGCATAACTAATAATCGTAGAAAAGCGATAGAAATCATATTGTATTGGGATCATGTAAAAATTTGCTTTCTAGTTCTTCTTCGATAGAATGTCTTCTAATAATACTAACCATTGTTGTAATTCAAAATTTAATAAAAAATCACAGCAGAAGAGGAGCTCCATCAGAAATCCATGCCCCCAATTCAATGAGCTTTGCACAGAGACGTTTTGTCATTACTTAAGTTTTGAATCTCCGCTTGAATATCAGCTTAAGATGAATAAATATTTTAGCCCTAAATGACTGCTCCATCCGGTCGTTTCGATTACTAGATGGCTGGAAACCTAGAGATTGAAATGAGATCGTTTGCGATATTGAATCAATCGAGTTTAGCGGAGCTCCATTTTGTTTTAATAACGCAAATACGCATCTCTAAGCAAAACAATCCTACAAGCGGTCACTCGTGGATCCTGGTAAAAGTACTTGACTGCTTAGATTGAATGCTTGAGAACTAAAATCTTTTTTATTGAAAATAACAACTATGGTTGCCTAGCGCAGTTGCTAGGCGACAGTAGTACCGTGAGAACACATCGGTCAATAAGTCCCAGGCCTAACTACCAGATGGCGTCACTAATAAAATATCCATATGATTTTTCGAAAGTACCAACCTTCAAAAGATTACTGTCAAAATTTCATGACATTTGGTTTATTATTTATCGAGTTACAGTGGTTTAAGTGACGCTACTTTTGTGATTCTTAAAAACGATGGATTCAAAGCAATTGCGTGTGTTGATATATCATTGCTTTTTAATGAGAAAAAAACACCGTTCAAGCCCAAGCTTGGCTTGAAAAATGTTATCCGGACTCTGTTCCATCGAAAACGACCATCAAACGATGGTTTGCCAAACGTGGTCGTACGGACACCGATGATGCTGAACGCCAAATAAGGCAGTTATTCCGGAAAATATTGAAAAAACGCTGAAAATCATCATGGGCAATCGCAAAGTGAAGTTGCAAGAGATAGCTGACACTCTGAAGAGCAAAAACAACAACGAGACGATGATTCAAAGAGCTGTTTGGAGGTGTTCACGCGAAATAAGAAGGAATTTTTGCTTCGAAACATCACAATGCATGGATGACACATGGATTCACCACTTCACTCCGGAATCAAATCGGAAGCCTGCTGAGTGGCATGCAGACGGAGAAAGCCGTCCAACGCGTCCAAAGACTCAAACATCGGCTGGAAAAGTTATGGCCTCTGTATTTTGGGATGCGCATGAAATTTTATTCATTGACTACTTGGAACATGGAAAAACAATCAACAACGACAACAGCGAAGAATACCAAACCACCGGGGAACGTTCTTCATCGGAATCGAGTCCTGGCCGCTGTGAGTATCTTTTTACGACCAGAAGTGCCTAGTACCGTTTCCTCTTGAAGACCCACTTGTTTCGAATGGCCTTCCTGTCGCTTGGAAGGCTGGTCATCTCATACGTTTCGTTATCCTCCAAAGCTTCGATCTCTTCAAGCATCGTGTTCATAGAGCACCTCATCGTAGCTTTAAGGATCATCAAACTTCGTCTTAGAGCACATCGGTGAGGACTGAGGGAAAACAATGTCACCGGAAAAAGAACTGTACGTAATATAATCTGAATACTTGCCTGGAATTCGGCGCTCCCGATCGCTGCACCTTGATCCTTGCTGCTCAACAACTGATCTATAAAATTGCGACGGGAGGGTAGGATCAGGCTCGTTGTTTGCATTCAGGAATTCGGGATCACTTGATTCGCTTAGGGATGTTGCCGTTTCTTCAGGTTCATCTTCAAAACCATCATCGTCAATGGCAATCAGTTCCTCAACCGGGTGTAGTCCCCCAGTTACATTCGGCTCATCGATTGAATACAACTCTATGAACTGTACCTGCTACGGATTCTCCCTCCTGAACCAAGACTGCGTCATGGCTGATCCGGATATCACGATTGACCGGGTCGTACACTGGATGCCCCTTGATACCATCGGTAAATTCCACAAAAACTGCTTTTTGGGATTTGGCGTCGAACTTCTTCCATCTATGCTTCGGAACGTGGACAGGTGCTGACTATCCGAAAATTCTCAAATGTTGCATATCGAGTTTCTTGCCGATCCTAGCTTACTCCGGTGTCGTTTCGAGTGATGCTTCTGACCTTCTCGATGAGTGTCCGGTTCTTCCTTTCCGCTACACCGTTTTGCCCAGGGGTGTACGGACAAGTATTTTCATGGCGCACTCCATCTTTCACCATGCTGCTGCGGAACGGTGCGATGAAATATTCGGTTCCGTTGTCCGTTCTCAGAGCCTCCAGCTTCCTTCCTATTTGACGCTCGGCCATGGACTTGAAGGCTGCATTCATTCGAAATGCTTGACTTTTTCGTTCCAGGAAGTAGATGAACGTCATCGCATAACGGCTGCCACCGAAAGAAGGAACTTCGATGGAACCGAGTGAACTAAATCCAGTAGCCCTTCTGCTCAATGCAAGGAATGCAATGCGGTTCAGCGTCATTTTCCAATTCGATGCCGTCTGCTATCGCCACCAGCTTCCTTAAGCTTTGATGATTGAGGTGGCTTAACTGTCTGTTCCAAAAACCTGTTTTGCCGGTTGAGCATATACAGTCCGCCTACCTGTGTTCCAGATACTATCACGGTGCCATTTTTTTCGCGAACTTCACACCTGTCTGCATAGTAGACCACCGTCATTTGATTCTGGCATATGTATCTTGCTGAACGAAAGAAGATTGGTGACCAGTTCCGAAATCTACAGCACTTCCTTCTCTTCAATGGGACCTTCACTAAGCTCCAACTTGACCAGACCTTTCGCGACGGACATCATGCGTACATTTCTCGCCATGCCCACAGCATGAACCATATGCTGTTGCCTCACAAATTCTCCGAATCATGTGGCACGTGGTACCGGAATCGAAGTACCACTCCTTATCGCTTACATCGTCCATCGAAAAAACGCTGCACAAAACTTTGCCCAGGCGTCCTTGATGCGTCCAGCTGCGTAATGTCTCCCTTCTTCTCCGAACCATTGTTGCTGCCACGTCGTCGTAATTTCACATTTGAATATAGTGTCTCGTTCTCACCGCTGTGCTCTGGTCCATTCTGCAGCTTCACGTCTTGCAAATTTGTTTGCCTTCACCGCGTCCGATGTCTACGCAGTGCCCGGTGCCTCGAGTCCCATAATCATGGGTTCATAGTGCTCCGGGCGTCCCATCAGCAACAACACAGCCAGCCATGAGTCGTCGACCTTGAAACTGATTCCTGCGAGTTAATGTGCCGCAGTCGTCCAAATGAATCGATGTTAACTTTCTCCGTTCCCCAATTTCTCCCAGGCTTGACTGGCATCCTTCGCGTCCTGGACTAATTTATAATTGGTGGTTTCCAGGCCAGTGCCGGTAAAAATCAATTCATCTGCTCTCAAATGCGCTGAAAATGAAAACAACCTTAACGGATGGATGTTCATTATCGCCCGTGCTGCTGTCAATATCGATATTCAATTTCACCCAGGTAGGAATGATTTTTAGTGTCAAATGAAGATACAATATTTGTTTCTTTTAATGTAGAACATGATGTGTAGTTTTTTGGGCTCAGATCGATGGGTTACAATTACTACAAGTTGTCGTTATAAGAATAGAAGGCAGTAAGACTCTGCGATTGACACTATTAAAAATAATCCTTTTGGTTGAATTGATAATGACTTTTTGATGTTTGATGATCACTTGCGATTTTAACAAAGCTGCCCTGGAAACTCAAACTCTAAAGAGTATCAAGAAACAAGATGAGATTTTCAAAACCAATAAAATTCATCAACACTGACTCGAAATGCTGTTCATGTACTGCATCATGTACTGCTCCAGTCTCAAACATATGGTGGTCATTGCCCGCCTACTGACCTCTTCTTCGACTTCTTGGACCTTCAACCGGTGACACTGCGCTCCAGGATCCCTCGCGGATGAGCGTTATTTTCATGGCAGTATAGGCCTGAGTGAAAGTTTCACTTCTCAGCGACATTTAACGGATTAGCTAAATTATTGATTCTTCAAACTCAGACGGGCATTAAGTTTAATAGTGATTGATGAATTATTTGGATGACGTGAATACAACTGTGTTGCATGATGCGTTTTGCTCCAATTGAGTCCTACCCGGAGTAAGTTGGGATATGGCTAATCAGGTACTGGGCATTCCATAAAACCACCATAAATGTCCTTCGCGTTGAAGGACATTTATGGTGGTTTTATGCGTATAACGGCAGTATACGGGTTAAAATTATACCCATCTCACTCCGGCCGAGTGTTGAATAGTTTTACCTTGCACATACTTACCTTACCTTACCAATAAGACCAAGGCCGATGTGGCCTCTGCTGTACACAAAAGTTATCTCCATTGCATTTGGTCCATGGCTGTAGCGCGGCAGCCTCGCTAAGTAGGTGACTAAAGATTGCATGAGCATTTAGCCGAGGTTTGAAAAATGAATGCACAAATTTTTGATTTCATCAGATCAACTTGAGTATGTTAGCAGATGCTGACAGCTACTCTGATTGGGGAGTGAGGAATCTAGAGGTCGTCAACATATCCTCAATCAGTCTTTACAATATAAAAAAGTTGATAACGCCACAAACATCAGAGTGAATAAGCTCCAGTGGTCGGCTAGAGCAGCATTTCGTCCAATTATCAAATGCTTCTCTGGTCTGTCCTCCATGATCATCCAATGTATGATTTGCAAGTAAAAGGGGCTACCAGACATGGCGGATGGTTCCATATACAACCTCTCTACCATTTTCTCCATTTTAACCAACCAGTGGACTCCCAAATGACCGTAGCGAATATGCCACAATCTCTAAATGCTTTACCTGAAAGGGCCTTTTCTGAATTTCCAACAAACTCAATGTCCAGGACGTACAATCCATCAATTCTCTTTCCGGTAAGAATCAACGTCCCATTTTCTTTAAAAATGTTCACCCCACCATTTCGTAAAATCTCAATAAAAATGTGTAAGTTTCGGTTGAATGTTTTTCAAATGGCTCATCTTACCACAAACCAAAGGAGCAAAATCTTTGTAGAGTGAATTATAATGTTTTGATGGAATGGCCGATAAATCATATGTGAAAATCACTTAACTGTTTCTAAGCAGTTTTATAATAGTTTGTTTTAGGATTTTTTTTTTGTTGGCTGAGCGAATACAGCTGGCAACGAACTAAATTAAAAAAATCAGAAAAAATACCGTACATAGTCCACATTTAATACCAAATCTATCGAATGGGACGAAGTTGCATCTATAAATAGACCCAATTTGGTGCTCGTAGACTGACATTACATCCATATCCCTCGAAAGTTTGTGACTTTATAAAATGAGTTGTGTAACTTTTCGAGATACATACTACCAAATGGCTTATTACACTTCTCTAAGCAAGTGTATAACTAGTTAAATATCGCTTCCAGCTCAAAAACTTCATGATTTATGATTTAAAAAAAGTAATCGATCGTTGCATATTAGGCTGAATCAAGGGACACATACCCTATATATTGTTGTATATAATGTACTCTCTCCTGCTCACACAGTGATCGGCAAAGCCTTTTTTCACGGCAAAATTAATAACTCCTAAGGGATACGTTTCCGAATCATGGTTTCTTCTACAAAGTTGTAATTAAAAAAGCTGTCCATCTTGTGGTGATAGTTTCGGAGTTCCAAACTTTACCGCTACACTCTAAGCTCAGTTTACCCATAATCGCAAAAAAATCCAATACTCATCTATAGAGTTGACTTTACCCAGTTTGTAAATTTGCATGCAGTTGAGTAAATTTGCATGGAAAAAATACTCATACATGGGTAAGTAGTAATGCACCCATAAATGGGTATGTGCACTTTTCGCGATTATGGGTATTCTTCACTCATATTTGGGTAAACTGAACTTAGCGTGTAGGGCGGCGCTGTTGCTAACTTTTGAACGAAGCACATTAGAAGGGTTATTGTTGACGGCAAGGACAAGTTTGTAGGGAATATAATTTCAAGCTGAAAAACCATTTTTCTAGCTCTTCATTTGACCACGATAGAGCTATTTTTCTGCTTTAGATCAGGATGCCTCTAACAAAATAAGTTTTTTTATTCTAAGTTTTTTGTTTCTCATATTGAGCAAAAAATGGGCTTGAAACGAACTATAGAAAACATTACAGCGCACATTTTTGCCCAACAAAGTTTTTTAATACAACTTTTCATTCAAAAGTTAGGGGTAATTTTAACTAAAAACATGCGTTTTTTTCTTTGCGACCTTTTGATTGTTTAGGCGAGAATTGGCCAGAAAACCATCAAATTCATGTTTTAATGCGTAGCAAGAAACATAATACTGAATAAATAAGCCCGGGTACTCCTGGAGCACACGAGCGGGAACTGCTTAGGGAACGTCCATTAATTACGTCACACAAAAATTGACTTTTTGTAATCCCCCCCCCCCCCATGTCACGTTTTTTGTATGCACCTTCAAATTTTTTTGTATGGATCGTCACGTTTTCTCGAACCCCCCCTCCCCCCTACTGCGTGACATAATTAATGGACCTTCCCTTATAATCGGACATGTGTTTCGTTAAAATTACCTCTAACTTTTAAACAATAAAATATACCAAAAACATGCTTCATAACTTGCTTTACATTTCGTCTGAAGATTATTTTCCCTAACATTTGAAACTAAAAAATTAGAATGAATAAACTGATTTTTAAGGGACACCCTAATCTAAACCAGCAAAATAGCTCCGAACAAAAGCAGTACGCGTTCGGCGGGCGCTCCATTCGTGAATGAGCAGCCAAAAGTTAGCAAGTTAGCAACGCCCTAGCGGTAATGTTTGGAACTCCGGAACTATCACCACAAGATCGATAACTTTTTTAGATACAACTTAGTAGAAGACACCATGATTCGGAAACGTAACCCTTAGGAGTTATTAATTTCGCCGTGAAAAAAGGCTTTTCCGATCACTGTGCTGCGATGCGAAAATTCCGCTCTCCCTCTCTCGTTTCTACACTGAAAAAATATTTCACTTAGCTACTACTGGAAACACATATAGATATTTTCCAATACTAAAATATGCGACTTTTACATGAATATCACATAGAAAAACAAATTCTACTTGACTAATATGTTACATTTTACTGGACACATAAGATGCAATTGATTTTCCACTTGCTGAATCATATGAAAGTTGAGTGAATTTCAAGTGGATATTTTCCACTTATTATGTGAATAATAAGTTTTTTTGGGTGCATGGAATTTAGTCGACAAATCTAAAACATCGATCTGATTTAAGTCGGTGTCTTAGATATGTCGACTTGTCAATCCCAGTCACATTTACTCATATATGAGTGACTCCACTTTTGACGAAAGTGAGTCAAAAACGATTCAAAATTGAGTCAAATTTGTCCCTCCTTGTGCCAACGGCTGAAAACCTCTTTAATGAAGAAATAAAAAATCATATCCCGTGTACAAATGAATGACAAGTTTATATTTCACTAGCTGAACCCGGCGTGGGCGTTGCTACGCTTGCTACTAAATGAATGAAATTTCAATAAGACGGGCACGTTTATGATTGTTTTTCGGAATGATTTTTTTCCGACTAAGCAGGGGTTCAAACTTCGATCACATGCTTCTTATCTGAGAAATACAAATTTTGTGTTATAGTAACCTCCCAAGTAACATTGCAAAAACCATCCTGCTTTATTAAGTGTTATTAACGTTTTATCGAAGGCACTAGAAATCAATATGGTTTTATTATGACAACAAGAGGTGCCAATAGGTTTTATATTTTAGTCAGGCTTATGAGAACCTACACAACTTGTTTAAAACGATCTTAAAACCTCGTTTTCTCAAATTCCTTATACTCCTAGCAAAGGTTTTATTTCGAACTTATGAACTCATAAAATGCTGTTTGGAAATGCCGTTTTAGGACTCATTCATATTATCTTAATATGGTCAATTGAAAAAGCATTTTAAAACCATTTTGCCTCCAGTTAATGCATTAAACGGTGAATTGGCATTGATGGAAGCCACCAAATAACCAAATTTGTTTTAAAAGTAGTCTTTGCGAAGATAACTTGGCTTTATGGCAGAATTGGTTTTTTTTCCAATCGCCATATTGAAATATAAGAAATAATTGAAACGTGGGAAAATAAATGGACCAAATTTTAAATGTAATGCAAATGAACTGTAGATCAGTGACCAATTTTTGCATTTTATTAGATAACCTTATTGAATTCCATCAATTTTTAAGAAAATCACGATTACTTTATCGAATATATTTGTTTTAACTTTGTGTTTGTTTTCGTAAGCTCGCTTAATTTTCGAGGCGCATTAATTTTCGGCTCTTATCGTGCCAATATTCACCACAAAATTAAATGCGTATATGATTTGGAGCATGATATGCTGTAAAAAACTCAATTTGTTTTGGATATTTTGTTATCAAACAAAATTTCCGCAACAACCGAACTTTTTTCTCAGATATTATTTACTGCTGAATGAATCAGAAGAGCAGAGAACCGAAAAAAGCAGAACAACAAAAACCCAACCACGATATCACAGTTAAGTTTGACAGCTGTGGCCTTTTGGCCGTATGCTGGTTTTCATGGCAGCCAATAGGTTTTATGAAGGTTCTGAAGTGGTCATAGCATCTATCACTAGAACATTTTCAAAATCTTTATGGTCTTATAAAGGTTTTATTAAATTGTTTTCACAACCGTCTATAGAGTGGGCCACTTTGTACAAATTTCGGCTTTAAAGAAGCATAGAGAAAGTGTTGGTAGACAAAACAGTTTGGAATGTAGTTTTATCAACAAAGCCGGGAAAAATGCTATACGGCTGGGATAAAACTTAAATTGTTACTTGGGCTGGATAATTTTCTTGCCTTCAAAAACCCCCACATGTCAATTTTGTTTCCTTTTGGTTGGTTTTTTTTCAAGTAATGGGGAAATTTGTGTTTTATTTTGGGGGGGGCCCCCCCCTCCGGAGGGGGGGGGGATCAAAAAAAAAAAAAAAAACAACCCAAACCAAAAAAAAAAAAAAAAAAAAAAAAAAAAAAATAAAATAAAAAAAATTTGAGTCAGACAAACCGACAGGCATAAATCCTGCTTCCAAAAACACCCACATGCCAAATGTGGTTTAATTTGCTTCGAGTTATGCAGAAATGTTTGTTTCATTTGTATGATAGCCCCCCCCCCCCTTGAAAGGCGGGAGTTTCAAGAGGGGGGAGGGATCTTGGACTACTATAGAAACATTTCTTGCCTCAACAAACATTCACATGCCAAATTTTGTTCCATTTGCTTGATTTGTTCTTGGGTTATGCAAAAAAAATGTGTTGCATTTGTATTGGAACCCTCGTCCAGAGGGCGGAGGTGTCTCAAACCACCATATAAACATTTCTTGCCCTCAAAAACCTCCACCTACCAAAGTAGGCTCGATTTGCTTGATAAGTTCTCGAGTTATGCACATTTGCATGCGAGCCCCCCCTCCCCCTCTTTCAGAGAGCGGAACGGTCTCAAACCCACATGGAAATATTTCTCTCCTTCAAAAACCTCCACATGCCCAATTTGGTTCCATTTGCTTGATTTGTTCTTGAATTATGAAGAAATTTGTGTTTCATTTGTATGGGAGCCCCTCCTTTCAGAAAGAGGAGGGGTTTGAGTCACCTTGAAAACATTTCCTGCCATCAAAAACTTCTACCTACCAAATTTGATTCCATTTGCTTGATTAGTTCTCGAGTTATGAAGAAATTTGTGTTTCATTTGTATGAGATCCCCCCTTTTTAGAATGTGGAGGGGTCGCAAACCACCAGAGAAACATTTCTTATCTCCAAAAATTTCCACTTGCTAAATTTGGTTTCCTTTGCTTGATTAGTTCTCGAGTTATGTAGAAATTTGTGTTTCATTTGTATGGGAGCCACCCCCCCCCCCCTCTTCCAGAAAAGAGAGGGGTCTCTTACTATCATAAGAACCATTGCCGGCCCCAAAAACCACTCCATACTCAATTTTACGCCGATCGGCTCAGCAGTTTTCGATTCTATAAGGTTCAGACAGACAGACAGACTGAAATTCATTTTTATATATATAGATTAGAGTAAGGTCTGTATCCGCAATAATCTGGACACCTCAAAACATGAATAAAACATAAATTTTCGAACTTTGCGCTTATTTCCGTCCGTTAGGGTTTGTACAGACTCTTAAGAAATCGTTGAAGCCGTCTTTGTCCAAATTTGGTGGAATTGTTTGATGTCTTTGATTCCTTGCTTCTTTCCAGAAAGCTTCCGCCTCATCAGAGCCCAATATCTCTCGATTGGTCGTAGCTCTGGGAAATTTGGCGAGGTTTTTGGTACAATGTTCACTTGATTTTCTTGGTACCACTCCATCACAGTTTTAGCATAGTGACATGATGCCAAATCGGGCCAGAACAAAGGTTTTTCTTTGTGACTTTTGATGAAGGATAGCAATCGCTTCTGCAGACACTCTTTCTGATAGATCTCCTTGTTGATTGTGCCTGTAGTGACGAAAGATTTACTCTTTTTGCCACACGTGCAAATTCCTCGCCACACAAGGTATTTTTTGGGAAATGTCGATGCCTTCTTCGTTCTGAAATGCTCAGCTGTAGCATTTCTGGCCATAGCAGAATAAAAAGCCAGCCCTAGAAGCTGCTTGAAATCCTCCAGGACATAAGTTTCATCGTCCATTACAACGCATGAAAACTTCGTCAAATATTCGCAGTACAAACGTCGAGCCCGTGATTTTGCTGCCAAGTTCTGTTTGTCGTCGCGATTTGGAACTGTTTTTACTTTATACAACTTAGGTCCCAAACGTTGTTTTAATTTTTTACAAAACCAGGCGACATCCCTATTTTACGAGCCACCGTTTTTGTCACTTCTCGGTTTCCTCTCCACCGTCAAACGTTCCGAAAATGATTTGAGCACATCGTGAACAGTGGATTTAGGCAAATCCAATGTTTTTGCAAGGTCCCGTGTTGACAAGTCAGGATTTGCCGTACGCCCGTACAAAATTCGCTCGCGCACTTGTTTTTCTTTCGTCGCCATCTTGAATACTAAACATGAAATGTAAACATCAATCATAGTCTTTTTCATCATAGACTCTCAGCTATACCACAGTGAAATTTTCCTTCCTACGTGCAATATTTCAAAAGTTACAATGATTTGAAGGTGTCCGGATTAATGTGGATACAAACCTGAAATACTGAAATACAACGTTGAATTTTAGCAGAGTAAAATGATTTACTCATTTTATTCGCATGACCTGTTGGCATTTATTTGCTGACGTTATAATAATTTTTAAAACAAATATTTCCCCTTCACAAACTTTCCTTAAAATAATGTTTTATATGTGTCATAAAGATATTGGTTTCATTAAGTTTAGTCGAATAACTCGTCACATTTTCAATCAAATTTCGGAACAAACAGATTCTCAATCAAATGTCTAAAACTTTCAGAATCTTTATAAACCTTTTTCTGTGTAATTTTACTTGATTTCACCTGAAGATCCATCAAACATTCGTTAAACACTTGAAGCTATTCCTGTTTTCAAGCGGTTTCTTTGAAAATAATGTCAACGGAACTCTGGTATAACGGGTGGCAACTAAAATTTAGGAATTTCTTTCTCAAGCTGTCAAAAAAAAGACAAACATACTTGAAGATACTTGAACATACTTGAAAATATGAAGAGCTCAAAGTCCCGCAGAAATCTTCGATTTGGGCGACACTGACGCAGATTTGTAAGGTTGTTGTTTTTGTGTACAAATGGGATCGGATGGGTATTCAGGAGCGATTTTGTTTTTTCTTTTTTGGCGTAATGCGATGACGTTTTATCCGGCTAAAACACGTATTGTCCATCTGCATGATGTTTTTGTAGAAACGGGATCAACATTTTCTTCGAACATTCGTTCTGGTACACAACTTGATTGATAGTGCATCACTTTCGGTTCAAACTTATGTTTAAACTTATATTTTATGTTCGAAGATGCAATAGAACTATCCATGGAATATTATCGATCGTTTCCGAGAATGTAAGTCTTCGAAAGAGGTTACTCTCCCTCGTCGTCCAAAACAAAAAAAATTCCGGAATAATTTCTTATCAACCAGCGGAATTGGGCACTTTCGGCACTTTATTCCGACTCTTTTCAACGTTTCGCAGTACATCTGAGAACAGGTGTAGAACAGTTTAACTTTTTTTGCGACATCCCGTTGGCTCAGTGAATACTTGTGGTTGAAGGCACGAGAAAGAGAACGTAGTCCTTTTGCGTCCATTTTTTTGGCTGTTCTTCCACTACCTTGCTTGCAAGTAGTTGTTGGGGATCTTAGGATATGGTAAACAGTCGGAGCTGAAACATTTTCGCTTTTAAAATGGTGTACCGTATACTCTTTGCCGAGTAGAACTGTACAACGCGCTCGCGAAATGCTTCTTGTTTCGACGGCATTTTGAGCAAAACTGAACAAGCATAAACAAAACAAAAAATACTAAAAAAAAAAATAATATCAGAAAGAGGAGAGAGAGAGAGCTAACACACACACACTCTCATTTCTCTCTAAGCTTGTTTTTTGTAAGGCATAGGGGCCTCGAAAAAATTCCAAAATTTTAGTTGCCACCCGTTAAAAGCATTAAATCTACACTGAAAAAAATCTTGCAGTTAAAACTACCATTTTAGCCGGCTATGCCTTTTTTCAAAACTACCACGAAATTTCAGTCAAATTTACTACGTTTATGGTACAGCCTTCAACATTTTTGATATATTTGATAGACCTCATAGCAATATCAACCCCACCATGGTTGACTTCGATCGCAGGCATGGTGAAATCATACGCATTGATAGTCAGGTGAAAATTCTTGGTGTTAGCGTTTAATTTAACCCTCGAAATGGTAGTTTCTACAGCAGATTTGTTTTGCTTGTATTGACCTGATAAATAAAGCAACATTGCAAGCTTTATTGATATTCTAAAGCATTCTGCAAGTCTTAATAATGGTATACAAAACATTCATAAAATCAAAATTGTATTTATAGAAATGTAGTATATTAAAAAAAAAATCCGAAATGACTCCTTGTTTTGGACTTATTTCCAAAAATTATCAAAATCCCTACTGAACCATTTTAAGAAAATTCCATTCCCAGAATTGCTTTGAGCTGACCAGAAATAAATTTAACACCTACTCATATGACGTATAGATATGCTGTGGCTAATTCTCACACAACAACTAATTTCACTAACAAATCCTTTAGCTCATTACACAGCATCTAACCAATGTTCTTTCCCCCGTTCAACTTCAGTCTCTACTACTGTCGCAGAAACAGGATCAACCTACCAGCCCAACCCAAAGTCATGGAAATGATCTTCAACCAGCCGATGCCTTCCCAGTCATTAAGTCCAACAGCTCCGGCAACGTGGTCAACAAACATCAATCGGAAGACATCTTCTCCGCGGGTCGACCTATTGCAGTTGCCCCCGATGATCCCGTCTTGAAGAAGGGCACTAAGGTGGACTATCTCAGTACTCAGTCTCGGGAAATCTACCTGGTTCCAGCAGATGAACCCATCACACCATGTTCGTTGGGATCATCTTCGGAACATAGCATGAATTCACGAGCCGATGAAAGTTTAACGTTCAGTGAAGACTCGGACGTAACTAGGATCTATGAGATCGGTACCGGTGAAAGCAAAATGATTCATGGAGATGCTATTGGTAGCGAAAAAGACCCAAGTCGGACACCGCCCTCGACTCCAACTTCTAATGACGACTCGTTGGCGATTTGCATTGACGAAGAACAAACAATGAACAAATTGAACAGCCTGAAGCAGCAAGAGAATGAAGTTGTCTCGGAAGAAATCATCGGCATTATTCCTCAAGTCCGGATGCCCACACCGGTTGATCTTGATCCGATAGAGGAGCCTCCATCCAGTCCTACCATAGATCGTAGTCATCTACTGAAACCCCATCTCGTCAAGATGAAACCTCTTTCACCGGAAACGATCAAATTTTTCTCGCCTAAAAAACCTTTCGCCTCCAAAGGGTGCAATCTTTCTGCATCATCGTCGCTTTCCCAGTCCTCCATGGAGATTCGAGATCTACCTCAGCATGTAAGTTGTGCTTGATTCAAAATTCCAGACACTCACTTATCAGGCAATACTTTCAGCCTGCCAGCCACTATCATTCGTCCTTGCACATCGACTATCCACCCAGCAGGACCACTCCACTGCATCATGATTTTATCATCGAGAAGGAAGTGATGGAAGTGCTTCCCTCTGTGAAGGAACTTGCCAAATGCTACAGCGGCAGCCAACAAGATGTCAGTGCGGTGCCGAAACCACTTCATAAACCAAGGGTAGGTTTCGATGCTTTAAGGCTGGTTCAGTTTTATGAGTAAAATGTTTGGCAAGTTCTGAAATTGACATTTGTGATATTCCAAACATCTTACATCATTCAATTGAACTAATGTTAGTTTAAAAGTTTTAAACAAAAAAGTGTGTCGTGTGTGTGTTTGTGTTTAGGGGTGATCTGAAAATAAAATCTGCTCTTGGGTTTCTGAAGTTCGATCATTTTTCAATTGCCCCTTGATGCTTTTTTTTTACATGGGATTATGATTTTGATATAATTTCTTTTGTTCCACGCGACAAACGCCATTCGAACCATTGCAAAATACCGTCAAAATAATAACCACATTGAAATATAGGTCAAGCTCCGCAAGGTAATTCATTTGCTTATCGATTCAACATGTAGAATAGTTCATTTGTGAAAATTACCTTTACCATTACCACACAAGTGTAACTAACAGAGCAAAAGATTTCCATCACAACATACAATTATTCTGCACCATGTTCACAATATTCGAAGTTAATACAACATTTCACGAGTGTTACTAAACGCTTGACACCTACAGACTGGAATCAAATTTAGCATCATGTTTGTAATCGGTGTTGTTCCGTCATCTTAAAACCGGAAATAATTTTCACTGCCCTTTATTCCACTGAACAGGACTTTATTCGACAATCGTCGGACATGCTACATGAGGAGGAGAACCAGGAAACTCGCACCGGAATGCCGCACGTCCAGAACAAGAACCGCCGAATGTACTGCAGCACCAGCAGTATCAGCGCCGCGGAGGAAATCCGCCGAATGAAAGTGGAAGCCTATAACCCACCGACATATGTTCCGATGGCCCCAGGACACAGTATTACAGCCCGTAGTCTGTCCAAGCAGATTCGAGACGAGTTGAAGTACGTTGAGAAAGGTAACTAAAGTTGACAATCTCGTTTTCAACTGCATTTCAAATTCCAGAACCAATGCGACAGATGATCACAAGGTACAAGGCACTGGCCATACGTCACCAGAGCGACCCAGCAGCCCCGTGTTTGCCCCAGGTCACCTGCGAAGTAGCATACAGTTCTTTGAAAATTTGAAGAAATAACAGTCGAGAGGAAGAATCAAACTAAACAGTCAGTTAGAGAAATACATCAGTGCCATTGTTCTTAAAATCTGTAATATGATACCAAAATGTCTAAGGTAGAAACTATTTCACTAGGAGGAAACGAACCGGTTTTTGCCGTTCGTTGCGTTGAAATTATTGGTTTATGTGCAGTGGATTATTTATTTATACATTCTTAAAAGCATTTACTCCTTTGGAAGCAGGAAGTTTTTTGAAACGCATTACAAAAAGGTGGAAAGTTGTGCTATTGCTTTATAGAAGGGCCGAGTCAAGGAAATATAGTCGTATGTAAAATTAATTATTTCTGCCAATTGATTTATTACTGGTATCCGATAATTCCTTAAATCCGTTTTTTTAGTTTCATCAACATTTAGAGTAGAGAGTTCTAAAGCAGAAAAAAATATGTTAAGAAAAGGAAATATGGTTAAGAAAAATATGGTCTGCATCGAAACCAGGCTTGACAAAGAAGTTCAGTGGTTCAGAAACTGGTTTGAGAATTTTTAGCATGGTCCTGTGTGGCACCATAAACAGTATTGGTAGCACTACTGATAACGCATGTTGTCTTTACTCCACCTTGCATTAATATCCTTGATGCGTTACAATCGTCTAAGGTCTGAATCGAAAATAAGCTTTCCACATATTTTTCTTTCAATTCATAGAAAAAATTGATGTTTTATTCAAACAAATGGATGATTGTTTATTGTACGGGATTGATTTTGTTTTTTAATTAGTTCGTATATTTGTGAGACTCAAACGGGTGTAACACTTTGCGGAGCCGATAATCAATATTGTTATTTACAATGCGTAGCTTTTTGATGTAAGTAAGTGGGGTTCCAATTACTCGTGGCTCGCTCGAGGTTAATGGGTCACATCATCGTTTAAAAGGGGCAAGGGGAGATCGTAGTGTGCTGTGCTCTAAGCGAGACGTGAAAAGTTTTCCGCTGTCATTTTTGTACCGTTTTAATTTTCAAAGTTTTTCTTGTTGCCTGTTTCGTATTTTATACTTGATCAACTGGAATTTAGCTAAGTATCCTTTATATGTTTGAAATCCAATTAGCTTTAGGTCCCGTAGAGTAAAATTTTGAGGTACAGGTCCTTAACATGGGGCGAAGCGAACATGGATGTCATCTCCCACATAGCATTAGGTAGAGATTACTGCAATGTGGCAATGTGCGATTTATTTCTCATCGTAGCTCCATCTACAAGGTATGCCAACGTCAATGCTAATGCTATGCTAACATCATCGTTTAAAAGGAGCGAGGCAAATTACTTATTTAAGCTATTATTTGCTGCTCATGGTTGCGACAATCCTTGGTCCCTGTAGTCCCTTTCAGAACTGCAGATGGGTGACCACAACTTGCAGGGCAGGTACAAGTAGTACGGAGACAAAAGGATAGTATAACTGAGACACAATGGTAGGGAATTTACTAGAGTGGAGGGGAGGGGGTGATGGCATTACACTCTTATATCAGCCAAACAAAGGAATTCGTAAATCGCTTGCATGTAGGGAAGATCACGCATTCCCGAAACATCTCTTACCTCGCGGAAGGGTTGTCTACATCGGGCCACTAGGGTTTCCAATAGCCGTACTCTGGAGGCATCATTATCCGGGCAATGCCAAACTGCGTGAGCGATGTCATCTTCACCGGTTCCGCACCTACATAAATTGCTATCGGCGAGGTTAACACGAGGACATCACACGAATGAATTACATCCAGACCTTTGAACCACGATCTGCACGAAACATTTGGAATAATGGAATGTCCACCCCCCGAGAAATTTTTGTGTCATTTTTGTTATTGGGGAGAGAACCGACGTACTAATTTGGGAAATTTTTTGTGGGAATTTTTTTTTGAAATTTTTGGGGGGGCCCGTTGGGGGGGGGCGTCTTTTTTTGTGTGGGGGGGGGGGGGGGGGCCAAAAAAATGTTATTTATATTTTTTCGCACCCTTCTTTTTTTTTATTTAGAAGAGGGGGTGTGTCTTTGTTTCAGGGGGGGGGAAAGAAGTGAGGGGGGGATTGGGTTGGCGATACACGGACAGAAATGATGCATGATTGATATAACTTTTGCCATAGTTATCCCAAGCTTCGAAGATATTCTTGACATAGTTAATTTAAATGGTTGTTTGAAAATGATTTGATGTTTACATCAAGCATATATTTCATTTGAATCAACGTTATTGAACATCAACCATTAAATGCTTAAATCAAGCATACATGTCATTATTTGAATCCGTGTTTATCGTTGAATCACTCATACTGGAAGGTTAAATAGGGCATATAGCAGCTCTACTGAGCCTCGTGGCTGCCATCCGCACTCAACGACAAAGCGAAGGAAAAAAAATATCATGGCGGCGGCAGATCACTCGGTTGACTTGGACGACGACCTGGTTGAAGAGTTTTATGTTGACGAAGAAGTGGTAGAATTATTGAAATCGTTTGGATTATCCGCGGCGGGCATCGAAGAGTTTGTAGGTATGTAAGCAAATTGTAACTATTCTTTAAAGTAGTTTTAATGAATTTTGATTTCAGCTAACGGGTACGACATTGATGCGCTACAATTAATCGAGCGTGAAGAAGTCGAAGCGCTTCTTCCTCCACCGCGACTAGCAGACCGAACCAAGTGCATTCGAGGATTGAATGACTGGCGTCGGTCTCTGGTAATTTGCTCATCATTTTCATTTCGAAAAATAGTAAGTAATGTGCAATTTACTCCGTAGGGATTACCACCAGTATCCTCGCCGCTGAAAGGCAGAAATATTCAGACATCTGATCCACCGAGAGTTGCGCTCGGTAATCTGCCGCGGCAACAATGGACGGCGCAAGCTCTGATCAATAGGTCAAAAAAAGGGCGGTTGATTTGCGAAGCGTACCAAACAACAAAGATCCTGTCACGGAAGGATCGAATTTTTGTTACCCACCTAATCATCGACGAATTTGTCGATGAGTTTGGCAGATTGACGCGCGAGGAGCTTGCTCATCGAGCCACAGATTTGAAAAGTATTTTTCCAACTGTGGAACAGGTATTTTTTATCGTATATTTGACATTTTGTGGTTCCTATATAAATATGTTTTGAAAACATCATAACTGTTCCTCAAAAAAAAAAAAAAAATATATTAATATGAATTAATGAATATGTTTTCGTCCTTGTTACTATATTCCTTTAATTGTTTAATAAATTTAATTTAATTTAATAAATAATAAATAATTAATTTAATAAATAATATATTTGTTTAATTTCGTAATATCCAAAGAATATGTGCTAATTGAGTAAACGTTCCTATAATGGTGGTATTTTAGTGCAAAATGTTCCAATTAGAACATATTGCACTAAAATACCACCATTATAGGAACTTTTATCGTAAATTTAACGATTTTTTTGATTTTTGGAACCAACCATAACATCATTTGAACGAATCTCTGTGTATGCTTAAACCAACCATCCGATACCATTAGTTCAACCCTCAAAATAAGGTCAAATTAAACATAAACATTATTGAATTTATCATGAGAATCAGAGAGCTGTCAAATCATCAACAATGAATATTGTTGATGTTAGCATAATATGGTTGATTCAACCCTATTTCATGCTCTAATTAGATCATCAATTCTGTTTAATTGAAGCTTCCATTATTCTTCGATCTATTGTATTATGCGTGAAACAATCTCAAAAAATTATTATATAAAAGTCAATGCACAAATATGCTTGATCGGGACCGGAATATTATTGATATGACTTTATTTTTTTCTCCGTGTACTTTGATTTTCCCATGTTTTTAAATCAAACCACATTGAATGCCAAACATTTAACGGGTCATGTTGGATTTTTGTATAGAATAACCACCGAATTTGTTTGCAGTTTGTACTGAAAATGTACTTTTCATCCGCGACCCTCTCACCCAAAGCAACACAGAAGAAACACCGTTTTTCACTCACCATGCTCACACCGTATGAATAGATTATATTTTTTTAATGGTTGTTCAAATAATAAGTGATTAGCTTTTAACAAACATACATTTTGAGTTTTGGTGGTTTATAGCTTATGGTTTGTGTCCCATTTGCTCACCTTTAGTATAATTATTTTATCTGATATTTTCTAAACAGGAACATGAAACATAACCTTTTAAAACGACGTAAGTAACAAATGTAAGCAAGCTGTGTTTTTTGTGCTGAATTGTTGCTACTTGCATTCTCAACACACGAGTAGTTAGTAAATAATTTAAGAAATTTTATTCATCAATGACGAAAAGAAATTCATATGCGTTCCAACAGCTATTCCTCAATATTTTAAAAATAATTTATATACACATCTGCATCTGCGTTTTGAAATTTGAACCGATTTATCTGATATGATCCAACTGAAACACGTTCTGTCGAAACACGGTATATGTAGCAATCATGTGTATCTGAGTAGTATGAAACCAAAACGGTGTATCATTGAATTACATTAAAATTGTTGTTCAAATTCGAGAAATACAACCATTTTGCATATTTTTCTATTCGTGGTTATTTCAGCTGCATGAAAAAACATTCGTTTTGTTTTGTTTGCTTGTTTTTTTTTTAATTACATGCTGGAAAATATTATACTTACTTTTGAAAAACTTTCGAATGTCCATTTATGGTACTTCTGGATAAAATGAATCAAATAACTGCTTTAGACTGCTTATAGTTAAAAAAAACCGTATGTATTTTACCCGATGATTCGTTTTGTTATGAAGGTTCTTCTGTTTATAAACACGCGCAGAACCATCGCTTATTCTTCCGGTCTTCTTCTAAACTCTCCACCGATTGCTTGTCGATCTGCCAAACTTGGAAGACATCTGCATGGAGTTATCTCAAATTATAATAATCCGTCCAATCTATCACAAAACGTTGAGATTGGTTGAGCGGACTGAAGATAATGAAATCCATTTGTATAAGGCCAAGTCTCTCCCGGTTGGTATTAAACCGATGAGCATGGATATCAATAGAAACATAAAGTTTCCAGAAGACACAAAATGCATCTACGGACTCTTATTTTTACGAAATCCCTCAATTTCAATTTTTAATGGATTAGCATAGATTGTTCATTAGACACTTCAACTTGATTGATACAGTTATTAGTTACAGCAGTGCAATAGATTGTAGAATACAGTAGTAAAAATTGTAAGTTACGAAAAAAGAGTTTGGTTCGAGCATCGGCTGTGAAAAGTTGTGTCGATGCTTTATTACGCACTATTTTCCTATCGAGCATGGCGCGTTTCGTGTTGTTTCGGTTATCTATAATTCGGTGTAACGAGTGATCGAGTGAGCACAGTAAGAGAACAACAAAGCGTCTCTCAAGCGTTCATAAAATTATCCTTGTTTTCCTAACGGAAAACCACCATCACACTTTGTGAGTGGCTCCAATAGCATCCTTATTATTGGTTTAACTCAGATCAAATCGGATTTCCAACATTATAAAAAGTCACCTTGTTTTTCCGATGAAAAAACACCATTACACTTTGTGTGTGGCCCCAATAGCATCGTTACTGTTGTAATTGGTTCGAATCAGAAATCGGTACTAGTATTTAAATATTTTACTAAACGAAGCGTAAATTCAGCTTATTGTTTACCAAAACGAACCCTGCTGCCACCCAATCTTGTCATCCAAAATCCCAGTGATTTCTCGTGGAAGTGCGGCGGTGGTCTCGGCTTCCAATAAAACGCCCAAATAAACGTTAACGCATTCCTACCCTTTCCTTATTTGACCTGCATTCGGGCGAGGCCAGCGCCGGTATTGCCTTAGTTTGGGATCACCAGTTTTACACATTGAGCATGTTTGCATCATCTGTTGATCTTCTGAGTAATAACAGCTGAACTGGCAGTAACGGAATAACAACTTCGGGCGTTCAATCATTCTCATTATCCTGCTCATGCTCATAAAAACGGATAAATTATTTGAATAGGATAAGACAACTGCAACTTCTCGCCCTGACTAGCTTGCTGTTCTGCTTCTCACACGCTGACTCAAACTGTAAGATATGATCAACATATATTCTCAACAATACGAAACTACAGTACCCTAAAACGGGGAAAGCGGGGTAACGGGCGGTTTGACCCATGCCATGAATAGTTCAAATAAATATTTTTCGTTGATACTCTTTCTAACTATCAACTGTGTTTCTTAATCTAGTATTATTTGGCTTCTGAAAGCTATAGCATAGGTTTGAATATTCAGTTTTTTGATTAACCAAGAACTGAACATTGAGCATAGCTTCTTCAACTTTCAGCTAGCGGAGAAAAAAATCAATCAATGCTTATCTAATAGCTAACATTACAGATTAAGAGATATTTCCCTAGTAGCACATTTTTTTCAACCCAGTAAAGGTGACTGCTCTGTGACTCAATTAAGTCACAATAGAGCTGCTGAAACCAGTTTTGACTGTTGTGTGCTGCTTGGGGTCTTTAGATACTTTAGACTACATAGGTTGGGTTCTAGGTTAAAGGAAAAATATTGTAATAAAATTGTTACTCGTTACTATTTAAAAACTATTATATAATTACAACTTTTTTCTCATGGATGTCAATTTTTTACGCTTTTTTGCTACAACTTGTTACAAAATCGAGGCAACTTCGCGTAATTTGGCTTTTTTATTTAGGCAAAAGAGCAATCTGACAAACATCCCAAACAACACAAAATCGTCATATTTGGTTACAGTGACTTGATTGTGACTTAATTGAGTAGTATTGGAGTAACATCAACTGTATTGCAACAAGTTACCTTGCAACCTTCTAGAGATAAAAAATAAATAATAATATATTGAAACAAATAATAAAATTCTAAAAATAAAATCAAAACTTAGGGGGGGGGCGACGGCCCCCCTGCCCCCCCCTGGCTACGCCTATGACCACTAGGGACTTAAACTTGGGGTAAGCCCATGTTCTATAAGTTGTCAGCTGGCCTAAATTGAAGCACAGAGAAAGAATCAAAGGTGGGGGGCGTCGGTGTGTATATTTTGTATGTTTATTAAAAAAAAGTTTGTTTTGGTTGTGGTGGTGGAGTGGGTGTGGGGGGGCGCGTGGGGTTGGGTTTGAGTTTATAATTTTTTGGGGAACGGGGGGGGGCGGGTATTTTGGTTTTGGGTTGTTAAATAAAAAAAAAAAAAAAAAAAAAGAAGAGGTTTGATGTGTGGTGTGTGTGGTGGGAGGGGATGTGTTTTTTTGTTTGTGTATAATAAGTTTTATTATATAGATACACAAGATACTCTTGTTTTAGTAGATAACTTTGTTGCACATCCGTATCGTACGCGAGCAAGGAATGGAATCCCCGTCTGACACATCGGGGTTGTTTACACATTACGCTCTGAGGGGGCAACCATAAACTACATAATAATATAAAATCTTCCCCGTTATGTTTATAAAAGTTAATTCATTTCATAATCAAGATAACGACTCGACAGTCTCACCGTTCGCTTGGCTCTTGTCACGTTTTCCACCGGTTTCGGTGGTTTCTTGGTCGACATCTTGCTGCTAGACGCTACCTCAACATCCTGAGGCGTTTCCTTCGTTAATTCGTGACTGCTAGATGAATTTTCCACAGGCGAGCACGAAGAACCCATTGGCTTGTCCGAGATTATTTCCGGTAGTTGCACAGGAGCATTTGACAAGTTCATTGATGGCTGGATAGGCGTTGATGATGGTTCTTTACGTGGTTTAAGGTTTACTAGATTACGCCGATAACAAGCGCCGTTCACATCTACGACGTAGGAACGCTCATTCAACCGGCTGTAGATATTTGCCGGTGTCCACGGCTTTGATGTCTCTGGTTGAAGCTGTACGTATACAGGATCTCCTGTCTCCGTAGTTGGCAGATTTCTAGACTTTTTGTCGTAATGATACTTTGCTTTACGTCTGTTGCTTTCGATAGCTTCGGGAACGCTAATCTGTGATTTCGGGATAACATTCGCTGCTGACATTGGTGTTTCGCATCGAGTACTTCGGGAAAACATTCGCACAACAGGCCTTAACCAATCTTGTTTGGCACGTTTCGCCAATGAAGAAGAGCGTACCAGAAGTCCACACCAGATTCTTTGGATTTCTGTAGCAGTCGTTTGGCGATCTTTACTGCTGCTTCTGCCTTTCCATTAGCTTGTTGGTGGTGTGGAGCGGACGTTGTGTGCTGAAAATCCCAATCTTGGGCAAACTGCTTCCAATCCTTGTTGAGAAAGTTAGTTCCGTTATCCGCGATAACCATTTGCGGTCTGCCTTGTCAGGAAGAGTTGGCCTTGCAAACCTTGATAGTGCTTTTCGGAGTTAGATCCTTGAGGATGTCGACCTCGAAAAAATCGGAAAAATGATCATCTACAGTCACCGAAAACTTTCTCTTCTCACCCAGATAATCCGTAAACAAGACATCCATGGATACAACCTGAAAGGGTTGCACCGGAATAGCATGAGTTTTCATTAGTGGTGACGGTTGTGAACTACCAAACCTCGCACAAATTCCACATTGCATTACAGCTTCCTTTATTTGACTGCTCATTCCTGGCCAAAACAGGTTTGTGCGAGCTAACTTTAGAGTAGCCTCAATACCATTGTGGCTAAGGTGCACTTTTTCCGTCAGTTTCTTCCTCAACGAGTATGGCACGACGATTCGGTCACTCCTAAACACGATTCCATCCTCCGTACTCAACTCGTCGCGATGTTTGAAGTACACTTTAGCCGCATCAGGGACCTTATCCATGGAAGACGGCCAGCCTTGCTTGATGTACTGGATGACCATCTGCAGTGTCGGATCAGTTCTTGTTTCCACTATCACTTCGCTCAGCCGTTCCTCGGTAATGCTTAGGTAGCTCCTCATGTTTAACAACTCCACCTCGTTGAAAATGCGGTAGATTTTTCGCTTTTCAAAGCGCCAGAATATGCCCAAAAAATTTGACCGAAGTTTCACAGTGCTTAAGTTTGCTTAGGTTCAACTTGACGTTGTTTCTCTCCAACTGCACGAACAACTCCTTCAGGTTCCGATTATGATTCTCCAACCTTTCTCTCAATGTTTCCCCAGATCCGTAGATCAACACGTCGTCAGCCAAGCATTACTACTTTCAGACACTGAATTGCTTCTTGCAGTTTAAGTTGGAATCTGGTGCTGGAGCTATGCCAAAAGGCATTCGGACCCATCTGTACCGTCCGAACGGAGTCCAAAACGTCATCAGTCGGCTGCTCTGCTCGTCCAAAAGCACATGCCAGAAACCATTCTTGGCATCCACTTTCGTCGATGGTGGTAAACTGAAGGCGGGGACGCTTCAAGGCTTTATTGAGCGGAATTGGATCCAAACATATGCGAACTGACCCTGTTTGACCCCCTCTTTTTACCAGAACGATATTACTTACTCAATCCTTCACAATTATGCCGTCTCGCTCGAGATTTTTCAATTCTTCCTTCAAAAGTCCACGCATAGCAATTGGAACACGTCGAGGTTGCTGGATAGTCGGAACAACATCAGGATCAATTTCCAACGACACAACTCCCGAGAACTTTCCACATCCCTTAAAAAAGCTGCTTATGCTGGTGAACTATTTGTTCAGCCTTGACTCGGTAAATGTTGAGGAGATCTTGTTCCGATTTTGGTGGTTGGAGCACAACAGAGTGGCAAAACTTAACAAATGCAAGCTTTTACATACCTTTGCTAACAGGAGTGGCATATGATTGACGTTTACAACTTGCAACGCCTTCGAACTTCGCCGAGTACTGGAATTGAGCCTCCTCCAAAGCTCTGTAGGCGATATTATGATGGAAGTAGTTCGGGACATTCACCACCAGCTATTTTCTTCAGCTAATCAACTCCTACAAGGCTCGTATTCGCGCCGGTGTCTAGCTCACAGCGCACAGACTGCCATCTGTCACCGACAAACACTTCCAGATCTGCAATCACGTTACCTCCAGCATCCGAAAAATCATACACTTTTCCAATAACCACTTCTTCTTCACTCTCAGTGTCTGAATTGTCACTATCTTCACTTTGGCTGGTGGCTGGAGGTCATTCTGCACTTTTTTCACTCTTCTTTGCTTATTCTTCGTCTTCTTCTTCCCGTCCGCCTTACAAACCCTCTCAAAGTGGTTTCTACCTCCGCATCCACGGCACTTTTTTCCCAGTGCGGGGCACGAACCCTTTGCAAAATCATGCCAGTCGCCACAGTACTTGCATTTCAATTTTTTTTTCTTGGTCTTCACCATGTTCACATCATCACTAGAATATCCTACAGCAGCGGTGTGTTTCTCAGCAATCTCCTCCGCACGACAAACATTGATTGCTTTCGCCGAAGTAAGATTCTGGGTCGTCAACAGTTTGGCTCGCAGCTTCGGCCACTTGCTGGTGGTCACCACTTTATACATAACTAATTCTTCCTCCAAAGCAGCGAAATGACACAACTTTGCCAACGATTTCAACCGAGCCACATATTCATCGATGCTTTCTGTCGCCTCTTGCATCATCGAAATCGGATTTTGCTGTTCTGCATCCGTCAGCTCAAAGTTAAAATACTTCTTAAGCGCGGACTTTCCAATCACTGACAATAGTACACACCGAGGTATGTAAAGCCATTTCACTCTGAACAAGCGGAAATTTGATTGAACAAGCATGCAATGTTTGAAAAACTATGAAAATTCAAATTAACTTTTGATCACTTTTTAAAAATAATAAAATAGAAGACTGAAGCACTTTTCAATCTATCATTAGTAAACGCGACCAAATTCCTTTAAATTACATTACAAAAAGCTTCTATTTTGACAGACAAGCCTATTTCGTCTGCGACTTACAGACTTCTTCAGTTTCGAGTGCTGAAGGAAATTTCTCCGGAATTGCATTATGTGCCCGGATAATCTCCGAGCAACCAGCTACTTAAGGACGTCCGGAAGCCATGCCCGATTAGGGAACATCCATTAATTATGTCACGCAAAAAGTGACTTTTTATTACATGAATTACCATGTAATTCATGAATTACCAGAATGCAATGCAGATTTGTTTGTTTCTGAATTTGTTGAAAACACACATTAGATTTAATTTATTTTAATTTTATTAACTTCATCGCATTTCTTCTCTACAACTCAGCTTATTCAACTACAACTCGCCTTATTCAGCTGTTAATCAACTCAAATTGATTGTTGGGGAACTTTTTAACGGCACTACCAGTCTGTGTGACCATGTACCATTTTTTGTTAAGCAGAATGATCCTACCGTCGAGAAGCAGGTCCCGGAGTAGCGGATAATCAATTTTATCCGGACCGGCTGTATATACGTTTGCTCGAAGCGAAGGTAAGTTAGCAGACCCATGAGATCTGGGACAGCTTTTGGAAAGAAGATGCTACTACCTTCCTCCAGTGTTCTTCGGCCATCTGGTTGTAGGTGATTGCTTGTGAGAGAAAAGACGGAGTGTCGTTGGAGAACGTAGGGTGATTATTGTGGGGGCACTATTTACGGAAGGATTCGGGAACCCTGCTACTATAGGGGTTCTTTTGGCTCTGCTGCTAGGTAGGCACTGTGAAGGACCAGCAGTTGACGACAGAAGGTCCCCTAAGTTGGTTCTCCAGGCGTCTGTCCTAGCCTCGGAGAGGTTTTTCCTTTTGTTCTTGACCTTGCTGGTCTCCGGCCTAGAGAAGTGACCAACGAGCGCCGAGGTGGTCTACCAGTTCCGGTTATGCGCTGGCTTCCGCACAGGGGGGCTCCGGCTACACGAGGCCCTATCATTTGTCCCGTCCTGGTGGTAGTTTTTGATTATGTGTGCTGCACTTGTGCTTCCTGAGTCAGGGTATTTCATAAATCCATCCGGCGTCTTAATTATGTGGCGTTTGTAGTTTCTTAGATTTGTGCCTTCAAAAATTCAAAGCGGCGATGCAGATCAACCATGAGAGCGGTCATTTTTGAGCTCTTTTAACAATCATCTTCATGTACCATTACTTTACGGACTATGGACGAATCCAGGTTGAATCCAGGTGGAAGAAGAGACCGTGTGGTGATAAATCCAACAGCTCCCATGTTGAAGTATAGGACGAAAATTTTAAAATGCTGCTAAAAAATTCAAATGAAATTCTAATTAAAAGCGGTTTGTTGTATGATGAAAGGAACATCCAAGTCTTTTTCTCTTCATTCAGTAATAAAAGTTTTTGCTATACGGACGCACATAAGTGACTGGACGTTTTTCTCCCTTCAATAGAAACATCACTAGATTAAAACGGAATAACGTCAAAAGGTTGAGCCATATTTATTTTAATTTTATTTTTATTCAAGATCATAAGTTGTTAATTTATAAAAATGTAGATTTCAGCACCCATCAGACCTGGTGCCGCCCAGTCACTACATCGCTGGCTATAACTTTATGAGATATCCTTGATAATTGAGCATTTTATGAGACGTTTCTGATCAGCTGATTTTTACATTCATGAATTAAATTTGACTGAAAGCAGAAGCCCAACTGCTGTGAAAGCAACATAGATATTTTCAGGCTTAATCAGAAAGCTTAAATTAACATTAATAAAAAAAAAATTAAACTGAAACACTTTTTCAAACATTCGCTATTAAACGCTACCAATGATATTAAATGCTTTTTGAGGTAAGACTGTTGAAACAAAATGAACAGCTTCTGCCTTCAATTAGTAATACACACTAATTGTTTTGTGGAACGGAATGTATTCCAACTCAGATGCGTGCTTGCGCCGGTAATCCCAAAGAAAATGATCCAACAGAACAGCATTCACATTTTTCGTCGAAATATCTGGATGTTTCGCCGTAAGTTCCTCCGTCACAAGCTCCTTAAGCCGTTCGACAATATATATCGAGGCACCTCTTATTTCAACCTCCTCTGGACATCCATTTTCCAATATCTTATCCGTTTTCAAAATACCCATCAACTCATCTGAATACTCTAGTGTCTTGAAATGAACCAGCACCTGAGGAACTCGATAATCGGCAAACATGGTGATTTTATCGATGTCATCAAAGCGTCCTAGACCTTCACCTCGGTAGCACGCCCACAAATCGCCAACTAAAATCTGAGCCCTTTTGTAAATCGACACTCGCTTGCCATTGAATGTTGCCTCATCTCGGAAGCATGGAAACTCATCCGTTACCAATTTTAGCAAAGCAACTGCCGAATTATTGCAAGCTTTAACACAGTTTTCAAAATTTCCTTCGTACTTATCCAGCAATACTTTCCCCACTTCGTGAAGACATTGAACCCGTTCTGGTAGGAGTGGAGCTTTGGTTTGGCCATCATCCGAACGGAGAAGTTTTTCCAATTCTTCCAGTGTGATTTTGGAATAGAACGAAGGGTTTGTAATGTCAACGCCCTCTTTCAACGCACGATTAATCGCTGCACAAAGGGAAAAGTATCCGGTCTGTCCATCCACCTTCCACTTGGTTGCATCGCCCGGTGTCCAGAAGCAAAAGTTGAGCGTATCAATCAGGAAGATCCAATTGGGTGCATGAGAATCGGTCGGTTTTGGATGGTGTTCATGTTGAGAAAAGTTGTCAACATCAATCACCTTCGATTGAATCCCTGTTATCACCTGTATGGAGCACGAAGAAGAGGAATTTGGGATTGATAACGCTTTTATGTAAGGTACTAACCTCTTTGACCAAGGTCTTGATGCCATCTTCGTTCACTTTTAGGAATTTTGCGTTCTTCACAATGAACTCTCCGGATTCGGCTGGTGAAAGAGTGGCCATAGTAGAAGATTTAAAAAGTAGATCTTTTTCCGGTCTAGGGCTGGCGCGAAATAATTTTGAATGCAAACGAATCACGCCTCGAAGCATCAACTTCTTTTTGCGAGCTTCAAAACAATCGATACTTTTGACTGCTGATGCATTGCCGGTCGGTAGAACCCGTCACTGAAAATCAAATCGCAATTTAAAAAATATATCGAAAAACCATGATGGCGCGCAGGCGCATATTTTTCCTTTTTTATTTGTTTTCGTCCGTCAGTATTAAGGATTTTCTTAATGTTTTCAGACACACAACATTTTTGATGGATTTGAAAACTCAATAAAAAAAAACATGCTCAAATTAAACTATCAAATGTGGTGCCTGGTTTCGGTAGCCTTTCTCGTGCCACGTGCTATCTGTGAAGCTGATAAGGTTTTTACTTTTCCAGAGTACGATTATAAGGAGACGAGTAAAAATGTACATTTGTTTTCGACAAACAAAAGAGGCAAAGCAACAATAATAGATTTTTTTGTTTACCTTTCAGGAACTGGCATTCCGAGAGTACGAATCGGCCTGTGATCAAAGCGCCCGTTGTTCGATCTTCGAAGGGATTGAGAAAACAAGGTGCGTTCGGGAATGTGTCTCCCCTTCTTGTTATCAAGAAATTTACAAGTTTGATGAGGTAGAAATGACGCTCAGTATTTTATTTTGATTTAGCTAAATCGTTTCATCCTTTCGGTATTACAGCTTGAGGAGGGCGAAATAGACGTGAGACTCAATTCCTTTCGAGCATGCTTCATGCAGCGGTTGAGTAGGAATCGTGGATAGGCGGGAGGAGATTACCAATAGTATGAACTAAATAATCAGTATTTTAGAATAATAAATGCAAATCGTAGGTAACTAAACGATAGAATTTAGAATTTAGAATTTTAGAATTGTAAAAAAAAAGAAAAGAAAATTCTAATTAATTGAATAAGTTCGTAGCGGTTCGAACTGTATGGAAAAAGAAGCATATGAGTACGGAATCTGTATTAAATGTATAATCGTAAATATCTCAGTTAAAGTCCAATATTCTGTATTGTCGCAGGGATTCCACATGTCCGAAAGGACAGAGCTAACTATCATTTGATCCATCATCCATAGTTTGGTTGATTCAAATGAAGTTCTACGATTCCATACATTAACTCTCTCACACCTTTTGTATTCCTTGTTTAAGAAGCTAAATTTATGAATATGGTTTATGATAAAACTGTAGCTCTTGAATATTTCTACGACTTTGTCTAACAATGCGAAGAGAAAATGTAGAAAATTATATATTCACAGACATATTCAAATGATATTCATTGATGAATTTTCTACGGAGGTTCCTCCGCAGTAGGAGGAAAATTCCTGGAACAATTGGAGTATTTTACGCACAATTCTCCAGGCAGCAAGCCGTTGAAGGTCGCCCCGGAAGAAATTATATCTGAGCTTAAATCGGTCAAGCTAAACTAAATAATCAGTATTTTAGAATAATAACGCCGATCAAAGTGTTTACCTTCGGGCGCAAAGGGTCAGCAAACTATCGTGACAAGCTAAAATTGGTCCATCTGGAAAAGGACTCCACCCGTCTGGATGATCTTCGGATAATCATGGCACTCTTCAACATCATCGTTGAATGGAAGCGTTACCGACCGCTACAGCGCAGTGACTGCCTATCCTTTTGGCACGATACCAGGAAATGCCACATGAGATCTTGTTGTGGCAAACCACGAGGGTAGCATCCGATCGTACCCAAAGCGATCGGAATATGCGGAAATTTGCAACCAATCAACTTCCAAAATCAACAATAAATTCACCGCCACCACCTTCCCTCAGCTCCGGTACAATATACCAAACATACAGCCTCTGGAAGTAAAACATCGTCAGCAATACCAACAATTAATGTGAAACTAGCGATTTGCAATTGGTTCACTGTTGTAGAACCCTTTGGTCCGAAGTATACCTTGTAGCTTGCACCTTGCAATACATTCTTGCGCTTAACGGTACTAGAAGCAGAGAAAGAGGGGGGGAAATTTTTATAAACTGGATGGATGAATTGAAAGAGGGGGAAATAAGGGAACAAACCGGAAAGGGAAAATGCAGGGGGGAGGAAGGAGCGAATAAAAAAAAAAAAAAGAGATGCCTTCCCTAGGGAAGGACGGGGCCGATTGGGGGGGGAGGGGGGGGGAAAGGTCGAGAGGAGGGGAGGGGGAGGGCCGAACAGGGATGGGGGAGAGCGAGGGAGAGGAAGGGGTGGGGAAAGAGGGCGGGGAGAAGGAGAGAGAGGAGGGAGGGTGGGGAGGGGCCAAGGAGAAGGGGTGGAAAAGGAGGGGTCTGGTGGTGAGAGAAGGGAGGGGGGGAGGAGGGGACGAAAGGAGGTGGGAGGGTGGGGGGGGGAGGGGGTGGGTGGGGGGGGGGGGGGGGGGGGGGGCGAAGGTAAATGATGAGGGTGGAAGGGATGATTGGGTGGGGAGGGGGGGGATGGGAGGGAGGGGGGGTGTGGGGGGAGGTGGAGCAGTGGGGGCGGGGGGAGGATTGGGAGAAAGGACGTGGGGGTGGAGGGAGGACGAGGGGTAAGGGGAGGGAAGGAAAGAGTCATGGGGCTTGTGGGGGAAGTGAAGGGGAGCGAAAGAATGACCGAGGAAGATGGTGGGAGGGAGGGGGTGGTGAAAGGGTGGTGAGGGAGAAAAGGGAAAGGGGAGTGGGCAGGAGTGAGAAAGGAAAGAAGTGGGGTGAAAAATGTGGTATCAATGAGGGGAGGAAGTTGAAGAGAGGGGGGGTGGGGGGTGAGAGGGAACAAAAAAAGAAGAGATTGTGTGTAAATGATGGAGATCAAAAAAAGGAGTTAATTGAGGGAGAAGTGAGCAGGGAGGAGAGAGAGAAGAAGAGGGTAGAGGAAGTGGTCGGGGTGTTTGTAGGGTAAAATTCGGATGGGGGTAGTGTTGATGTCGTTTTGGATGATAAAAAATATATAATGATTAGTAGAGGAGGATATTTGAGTGTAGGGGGGGGGTGGGGGGTGGAGGGTGTAGGGTGGTGTGGGGGAAGGGGTGAGGGTGTTTTTGTGATTCTAAGGAGTAACGCTGCCAGCATGGTGCTGATGAACTTCTTGAACAAGTATGGACCGTGAAGCCACCATCAAGATTTTAAAATGGTTATGCTTGTTCCGTTCGGAACAATAATTTCGAGCTAACCGATTTCCTCAACAAGAGTGAAATCGATATCGCCATCATCAGCGAAACGTACCTTAAACCTGACGTTAACGTTTATATCCCTGACTTTCGGCTCATTAGCCTCGATCGGACTAATTCGAGAGCAGGGGGTGTTGCCTTTGTTTTGCGAAACAACATCAACTGCCGACTGCTACCGAGTTTCCAGCTCAAAGTCATCGGAGCCATAGGTGTGAAGGTAGACACCACCGCCGGACCGACCGTCATCATCGCGGCCATTGCCCCAAACAATCGCCTACGGTTGTGCGGCAAGCCATCGTCAAGCTAACTCGGCGGCGGGGGTAATTCATCATCGCTGGTAACCTCAACGCAAAGCAAGTATGCTGGGGGAACACTCGTCGGAACAACAATAGATCCATCATCCAAAATAACTTGGAGGAGGGTCAATACACTTTACTGAGTCCGGATTCTCCCATCCGATTGAGTCAAGTCGGGGCTCACACAACCCTCGACATATTCCGCACCAACATGGCCAACAACAGCGCTCAGTCGGTCGTATAACAGGAGCTCAGCTCGGACCGGGATAGTGGTGGTGTCCGAAGTTGGCTCCTCGGTCAATCGGCATCCTATCACCAGGCGCAACTTCCACCGAGTCAAGTGGGAACTGTTCCAACGATTAGTCAACGATTCTGTTGATTATTATGCGCTCCTCGAGACACCTGATAACATCGATCAACAACTGCGTACTATCGTTGAAGCAATCCCTCGGGCCCGAGAGTAGCATGTTCCTTTAGTAAATTAGGTGAGTGATTCTCTGAACCTTGATAGGACTACCAAGTACATTATCGGAATCCGTAACTCGATCCGAAGACAATTTTAACGCAACGGTCTACCTCACCTTAAGACCAATTGAAACCGCCTTACTAAAATTATTCAAGCCAGGATGATAGATCTCAGAAATAGGCATTTTGAAACTTTCGCCACTAGGTAAACATCAATCTTTGTCACAATCTAATGTGAACCCACATGAGCCTATTGTTACGGAGGCAATGTCTAGAGTCACCGAAACACCCTGTTGTTAGTAATGTATCGACTGAATAGGCTGGTGTCGACGGAGTCATCAAACTCGAGTTGAAAAACTTTAGTGTTGATTTCTTCCGACACCTTGCAGCAGTTTTTGACAGATGTTGGGTGCTTGGCTACGTTCCATCTTTCTGGCAAATAGCCAAAGTAATCCCCATTTGCAAGCCTGGCAAAGATCCTACCAGAGCTAGAAGCTTTCGTCCTATCTGTCTCTTGTCCTCCATTTCGACGTTGTTCGAAAAGCTGATCCTCAGCCGTTTACTGGAATTCGCAAACCAGATCAACATCTTCCTTCAGGAACAATCTGCCATGGTATTGTTGAACATCGAAAAGGCGACAATGTCTGGCACGATGGTCTGGTGTTTAATCTGCATCGATACAACTTTGATCTGGTTAAGATCATCAAAAATTATCTGTTGGACATTTCATTCCAGGTCTTTCTGAACAATTCGCATTCTGATACGTTTACCGTTTACCGTGTTCTCCAAGGTAACCTTCTAGGCCAATGCCGGCAAAATTTTGCTCAGGCTTTTTTTTTGCTACTGAGTGTAGCTGGAAGATTTATATCAATGCAGCTTAAAACTAAATGATAGGTACTAAGTGCACTAAATGATAGGTACTCAGGATGTAGAGTACCAAATGTAAATTAAACCTACGAAATAAATATACATTTTAGTAGTAGTCGGACTAAATATACCGGTGTAAGTTGTAACAGAGTTCCGATTGAAAGGATTTGAATCAACAGCAACTTCAAACTTCAAATATTTAGGTAATGTGCAATATCATTCACACATTACCAAATACCTAGATGAGATTTACTTATATCACAAATTCCCAAACACCTTAACGGGTGGACGTAAAATAAGAACCGCAAGTGCATTTCAGCATAGGAAACAGGTAAATCATGTAATAAAGTACATCGATACTAATACAATAAGTTTTGGAATGGTTTCAAATTTTATTTACACAAATAAATCGCATGATTCAGCGGCGGAGTTACACTTTCGCAATCCATTGGATAATATATTTGATTTAAATATACACACATATGCCGTTTCCTAGACTTAGTTTTTGTTTTCTCGATATTTTATTGTTCAACACTGTTTAAGATTTATCCGGTAATTTTAAGTTATACTCTGTAGTGTATTCTCTCAAATGTCAACAGTAGATAGTTTCATCAGTTTCCACAAACAAACAAAAAACGAACGTTGTCCGAACCATATGTACAACAAAAAGTTTTCAACCTTTATATGATGGGTGACGACCGACGATGCATGACGCGATAATACTTGGCTTGGACTAGCCTTCCGTGGGAGTAATGTTGACGACGGGTGACTTTTTCGCTGAGGACCACGAGATTTGCGCTGTAATCAAACCGACCAACAAGGAACGTAACAAAATCCATCCATTTTTTCTGTGTGTTGTAAACTCTTGTATTTTGATCTTCTATTTTGTCCCTCGCAGAGTTGTGCTTCACTATTTTTGTATTTCAATAAGTCAAAGAATAGTTTGTGACTTCTGGAACGTTAAAAATAGATCCTGTTTTTAAAACAACTTTTCTCGCTCGATTCTCACTTTCTTCTTACACAAAAAAAAGTCAATAATTATCAGTTATCATCCTTAACACAAATTTTAGTTATCCTATGCTTGTAATAATCTACTTAATTAACAATCAATAATAGGTAAAATAATCAACAGTTAAACATAATGACGGAAAGTAGTCAATAGTTGGGAATTTTGATTTGCAGTTTGTTTATACATCATTTTTTTTCCGTTGGGTTATCTTCTGGGGCACCACCAGGGCTTGCTGTATCCTTGCATGCATAGCTCAGCTGAACGTCGTAATTTTGGGAACAGAGGAACACGGGACGGGCGAAGAAGATTGATGAACAATGCGGCTGACGACAAATGACGAGTTGTTGTTTTCCACTGCTTTTCTTTACCTTTTTTCAAGCACGCTACTGGACTTGTCGTAGTTGGGATGGACCGGGATGTGTATGCGCCTATACGTGTGCAATTTAGACCTTGTTGTCGACCATGTCAATGTTCAGCTTGTAGAACACGTACGGATAGTATTCCGATTGTCCAAAACCGAGTCCGGGAATGTCGACGTTCTGAAATAAGAGAAATCAAAATTGGTTTTATGCTCGTACTTTCACGATATACTTCGAAATGTTGTTTTCAGGAAAATGCAATTTAATCAAGTGAATGCCTTCAGAGTAGCTTTCGGTTAGGTAAAGACGCTTCTGGTAATGAGTTTCTCCTATAAACTTGCCAGTAAATGCGTATTTTTCCATAGTTGTTTTATTTTTATTTTTCTGTAAACCTGACGGATCCGAGACGGATAATACAAAAGAAGACAAACAAGAAATCGGTCATTCCGTTCTTTAGTTAAATCGAGCTTCGTAATGTTTGGAAATCAGTTAACGTTGTCTATGCGTTTGCCGACCCTACCGCATCATTTTTTTTCTTAAGCTAGCCAAACTTTTTTGTACGATCTTGTTTCTGACACAACGGAATGTGACATGGAATCACGCTGTATTTGATATTCTCAAGAGATTTCATCACACACTGTAATTCAGTTGACGATGCTCCGGAATCTTTCTTTCTGGGGCACAAACAGAACCGCTCAATACGGAAACTGGCTGCTGATTTAAACGTTTTCACGGGAACCGTTCACCTCATTTTCAGCACCTTGTACCTTGGATGTAAGGCGTACAAAAAACTTAAAGTCCATGGCGTCTCGGAAACTACCACCAAAAAGAGGTTGAATAGAGCCCAGTTGATACTCTCTGCGGGCGGGTGAGAAACTGTTTTTGCTGTGGCAGCAATATTTCTTGGTTCCAAAGTGCAGCGTCAGTGATGGTTTGAGGGGGAGTTTGCAAGCGAGGTAAGCTTCCCTTGGTATTCGTAGAAAAAAACGAAATATCAACGCGGCGTACTACAAAGTATTATTTGTTGTCTTAAGTCTACGAAAACTCTACGGAGATGGTGTAAGCCTGGTGTCGGGACAATTTGATGGATTTCATAATCTAATCTAATCTAACGCAGCTAGTATGAGAAGCGATCCTGGAAATAATTATGTAATTAGATGACGTCCAATTATTTTGTGTGTGCTAATATTGATGCTTGCAGTATATCAAAGACATGATACAAGCGTCAAAGCGGCCAGGCCTACTGCATTAACCACAAAGATGGTTCTTTCAAAAGGCATTTTGTGAATCTAAAGAGTTGAAAGGATGCATGGACATACTGACCCATACGCTCCAAGCAAAATAAAAACCATGTATATGCCTCCGATGATGAGTTTTATTGTAGAATGAATAAAATAATGCCATGCCTGTGCCTAAACAAAAGCAGCGAACTTTTCTCGAAGGGCATTTATGTACATTTACAAACCATCGTCGCCGGAACTGTCATTACCATCGTGGATCGTTCCTGTACCAAGCTCAATTGCTAATTTATGCTACGATATAAAATCCTTTGCTTAGCATCTGGTTGAACGCATCTCGATCGTTGGACGCATGAACTCCAGCCGGCTCGACATCCGCCTTTATTCCGGAACATTCAGAGGCACTTTTCACTGCATTTTAACAACCCCCCCCCCCCCCCTCCGCCCCCGGAGATGAAACCATTCGGCCGTTTAATACTATGCGGACTCGGGGGCCGAAAAGTGTACGCATCAATAAAAATGTATGTATCAGTATGTAAACACCCGGAACACGAACAATTTAAATACATATCACTAAATTTGATATTTTGACAGGGAGAAACAATTTCTGCTGCCAGTCATGCACGATGCACAAAACTAGTTCACAACAATATTATTCCAATTCTTGGGAAAGTGCGGCGCAGCAAAAGCATTACACCAACATCTCTACCTGTTTTTCAAATCACTCTTCAGGACTCAATTTTGACTTCAAAATTTACCATCGCGGTAGAACAGAAAACCCGTGACAGCTCACGAAAAACCAACCGTCCGAGCGCAAAGCCTACTGCGATCTCTCTGGGAGAGTTTGACGAATTCCCTGCACAAAATGATGTCAAAGCTGAATGATTACAAAATCAGCAAATTGAACCAGTTCAAGGAAATCATACTCAAAATCTGGGACGAAATCCCCTTGAAGTCTGGCGTGCCGTTTGTGACGCGTTCGAAGAACGATTGAAGCCTGTGAAAAAATTTAAATGGGGGGGGGGGGGGGGGGTGGGGGGGTCATTTCAAGAAGCATGCTGTAATCGTGCTCTTTAAACAGTACATTACACATTACATTACATTACAGTACGGTACCCAAAATTAAATATTTTGCTCATTTTTTGGACATGTTTTGAAAGTGTATCCAAACTTATTGAACATCATGTAAATACGCTTGACCTTCTGGATAATCAATATCTCTAATAATCTTTAGGCTCTTTGATTCTCCTAACACCAGCTTGGAAAGGATTGCTTGAGCTCCGAGAGGCGAAGAATGGTCACAAAGTAATTTAAGAACTTTTAAGATGTTTCTTAGAAGTTTATATATACGAAAACATAGGTTCTACGATATTCATTCAAAATTCAGATTTTTAGCTTCTGAGCTCTGGAAAGTTCTGAGACATAGATTAGTGAGAAACATCGACAATGGTGTAATGATTAATTCAAACAAAGAAAATTTCGCAGAAAAACCACCCTTCAAAGGCATTCTGGTTCATGTGCCCACCGATCTTGATATGAGCATACAAAATAGTCAGGTTCTAGTTTGTTCCTATTAGCTGCTGATTACCAAAGACCGATTCATCTTCTGAAATCTCAAATGTACACACTTAAAAATTGTTCTCGGGCTCGATTAAAGATTTAGCTGAATTCACTCGGCATTTTCATATTTAAATGATAACTAGGCAAAAAATCGTACGATGCCGACTCTCAGCATCACTTGAAACTGAAATATCGGGTAACTTCATTATTAAACCGATTCTCGGCAACACTAGGAGCCGAGCACAAACGTTAACCAAACTTCAACCGACCTCAGCTGCCTATCATGCCGAAATATCGGTTTAGCAGTGTTGTCAGGGTTGTTACGAGAAGTCTGAAAATAAATCCGCGCCAAATCCGCGCGAGTTCAAAATCAAATCCACGCCAAATCCGCGCGATCTCAAAATCAAATCCGCGCCTTCAAATCCAATCCACACACGAATGTTCTATAACTTATCAAGCATCAAATATATAGGATGGGGAACGGCTTCATCAGTAGGCGAACCTATTTCAAACAAGGGGTAAACAATAACATGCATCACTCATTTTTGGCAGTATGCTACAAATAATAAAAGTAGATTTTTGATTAATTTCCTTCAGAAAAACCCAGCGCTTGGAATAGGGTCTCGGTGGAGCTAAAACCGTTCCCCACAATAAGATTGTCTGCGTTTTTGAGCCAATTAGATGCATTGTTCAAAACATGAATGTAATTGAAAACTTCAGTGTGAAATAAAACCTGTAAAGAGGGAAACATAAGTCACGATGAGCTAAGTCAAATAAATTGACCGATAACCAACTTAATAAAAATGTCCAGACGAAAACAACCAATGACTCAAGATGTGATCCACGCTGGCGAAGTCCACCCCTGAAGGAGCACATGACGTTTGAGTGAGTGATGAAAGCACTCGAACACAACCGATATGTAAAGTATGTCAAAGAGAATGATCCATATTTTGTCACTGGTGTATCAAGATAGGTACGTATTTATTTAACATATACGTCATAACATTTAATTGTTTTCAATAGCCTTCATATGAGCTAATTTTTCCCTTTCTGATTGTTCCTCCTGCTGGATGTTATCTTTTTGTTTCAAAAGAACTTTCAGGAATGATGTTTCTGGATTATTGGATGTCATAGCTCTGATTTCTTTTTCCATCAAATTAAAAATATCTTCTCAAAAAAATGCATGCCACTCAAAATATTTTTACGATTATTGAACTGCTGTTCACTGAGCCTAGTTCGGTTTTCCGGTAACACATGCTTAGATAGTGAAAATTTTCTTTCGACCTCTGCATTAGAATGAGATACGCAAGTTACAATGTTGAGCAATGTTCTTATTTCAGAGAAACTATCGCCCTGGAATAAAAAAACAAGTACTTCCAAATCTGTTTCTGATTCAACCGTTTTAGTTGACAACTTGACACTTGCAAGTACTAGTTCTTCGTGAATTTTAGATTTGTCTAATTTAAAATCAATAACATCGACTAAGTGGACGATGATGGAATCCTTATTTATGATCCTTCCAACCTTGAAGTTGCTGACTAGTCTAACAAATTCATTCGGAACATCTTTGGAAAACAAATACGAGACGAAAGCCTTAGTGTGGTCTTTAAAATGCTTATTGAAATGAGATGTTTTAAGTTGATTTCCTGCAGCGTCAAGAATGGATTTGTAAATAATTACATCCGTATCCTTAAGGAAATGTTCTTCCATTAGCATTTTGTTGTTGATGGCTTCCGTTATCTGTTTTGGATCGTAAACTCTTGACATCATAGTGACCAAAAATGCGAGAATCCTATCATAAATATCGAAAAGAATAAACTTATTCGTTTCGAGATACTTAAGCAACTTTTCCGTTTCTCCCGCTGATTCAATCACAAAAAGAACCTGCTCTTTGATATCTGGCAGCAGTAAAATCTTCAAAATTTCTTCCTCATAAAAGCTCCGTTTTGCCAGCCCTTGCAATTTCTTTTTCAAAGAAACTAAGTGGTTGTAGTTTGAAAGAACCACATCGGCAGCTGGTCCGAGAGTTGCCCACCGGGTTTCAACATGCTTTTGGAAACGTTTAGGCTTGGTGATGCAGCTTTCTTTGAATTCTTCCCACTTCGACGGAACGACAAAGTAATAGTACAGCTACTTTGCCAAATCAGAAACAACATATCTAAACTGTTTGATAGCAGCCCTAAAAAAAAATGAAGGTTATAATACATATCTACTAGCAAACAAATAATAAAATGCTTTCTTAGATTTTTAGTAGTTTAGAATTTAAGTCCCTGAGTCCATTTAGAATTCTTAGGTATTAAACTTCGTATTTTCAGCAGAAAGTAAATCCGCCGATTCAATAGCAAAAGCAAAAATACACCGTGAACTGAATCACGTAATCATGAACTAAATCACGTTTTCAGGTAAAAATCCTGTAAACGTGAACTAGTTCACGGTCCGTTTTCATTTTCGTGAACGCTTTTGTTTCTGTGCGGGTATATCAATATGGTGTTGAACGAATCCGCGCCAAATCCGCGCCAGAACGAATTTTATGAACAATTCCGCGCCAAATCCGCGAAATTCGCGAAATCCGCGCTACCGTAACAACCCTGAGTGTTGTAAGCCGAGGCTCGGCTTTTTATCTGTCAACCGCCAGCGCCATATTGTTTTCATTCGCAAGTGGAGTAAATCGTATGTTTTTTGTGGAACGGTGAAAAAACATACATTTATTGGCACTACATCAATTGATAAAACCTCGTCAACAATTCTACACCGATTCACCCGGTTCATGGCTGCTTCTTTCCATCCTCGGTTGCGCCCCACGCTTTTCAAGTCTTGGTTTACCTGATCCGCCCATCTAGCTCGCTGTACTCCACGTCTTCTTGTACCAGCCGGATTTGACGCCAACACCATCCTTGTAGGGTATTGGCTATAGGCATGAAATATTCAATATTTCGATGACAATCTATTTCAAAATTTCGAATATTTACACACAATTTAACCGAAATCTCGGTTAACCTCATTTCTGTTTGTTTCGAATTTTAACTGATATATAAGTTAGCTCATGCCGAGATTCCCAGTTAACTATATGAGTGTTCAGTATGACCCAAAGTTAGATTATCGGTTAACATAAAAAAGCCGAGATCGAACGAGAGGTGGTTTGGGATGGTTAGGATGATGTGTTTTGTGGTTGAAGTGGGTGCTAAAAACTACAAGGTACAGCCCAATGGGGTTGTGCGCAAAGGTGACGTAGGACTACGCAGCAATCTAATTCCCATACACGTCAGGGCCATCCGCTAATTGATTTAAGTCAGTCCTGAAAAGGGCCAAGACAATTCTATTGTACACTCTCTAGAAAGCATTTGGTGGCTCTTAATTATGATACGGCCCCGGTTGTATTTTCTACGATGGTTGAGAAGGCCACTATCTCTAACGCGTAGAAGATAGTTATGGATCTGTTGGTTCATTGGTTGTTCAACACGCTTTGCTATTTACTCAAGGACGCGGCGTTTAAAGCAATGCCATGTTCAGCCGGGGCGCGGTAATGGAAATTTCAAACAGCACAAGAGAAAAATTCATCCAAACGAACTCTCCAGTTGGCAAACTAATTTGGTCGTCCTGAAAAGGACGGATTTAGTTGACGGGGGAGAAACAGTTCGCGATTGAACTTGGGCTTTCTCTCTTGGTTCATCTCACGAGATGATTGATTCTTGACTCGTTGTCACGGGCGGCTTTATCCCGCCAACTTGTAGGCTTCAGCAGCCATGTTTCTCGCAGCGAGGTTGACGGGAACATGGGCAACGACTGCTCGCCGCCGCAAACTGTGATCCTACAGCCACTGCACAGCTTAACGACTGTCGTAAGACTGAATCAAAATGTTCTGCTAAAAGCTGTTAGGTAAAAGCATCGGATGCTAGTGCACGAAATAAGGCGGTACCAACGAAGGCAATGTGTTACAAATTGCTTCAAAGGGGACGAACTTCAATTATTGCGCCACAATAATTAGTTTTAATTATTACACGCAAGACGGATGATTTTCTTAACCGAGAGTTTCCTAATTTGCTTGCCACCGCCAGCAACTAATCCGCTATGCATACCTAGGAACTACAACGAACTCAACCACATGGTCGGTCTGAAGTGACGCAGTTCGGCTCGAATTCCGTTCGTTGGTTGTTCAACCTTCTTTGTCATTTACTACGGGACCCGACGTTTAATGAATGCTATGTTCAGCCGGGGCGCGGTAATTGAAATTAATTTCAAACATCACAAGAGAAAATTTCAACCAAATAAACTCTTTAGTTGGCAAACTAATTTGGTCGTCCTGAAAAGGACGGATTTAGTTGACGGGGGAGAAACAGTTCTCGATTGAACTTGAACTTTCTTTCTTGGTTCATCTCATCTTCATTGCGGGTGGCCATCTGCAGGTGACGTGGGATGGTTGATTCTTGTCTCGTTGTCACGGGCGGCTTTTTTCCCGCCAACTCGTAGGCTTCAGCAGCCATGTTTCTCGCAGCAAGGTTGACGGGAACATCGGCAACAACAGCCAACTGCACCAACGCCTCTCTGGGCAGCGACTGCTCGCCGCCGCCTACTGCGATCCTAGAGCCACTGCACAGCTTAACGACTATCGTAAGACTGAATCAAAATGTTCTGCTAAGAGCTATTAGGTAATGGCGTCGGATGCTAGTGCACGAAAGAAGGCGGTACCAACGAAGGCAATGTGATACAAATTGCATCAAAGGGGACGAACTTCAATTATTGCGCCACAATAATTAGTTTTAATTTTTTCGCGCTAGACGGATGATTTTCTTAACAGAAATATGCCTTAATTACTTGCTCTCACCAGCAACTAACCCGCTGTGCACAAGTAGGAACTAAAATGAACTCTACTAAATGGTCGGTCGGGCGTGTTGCAGTTCGGCTCGCATTATCCATGTTAGAATTTCCTTCGTTGTTTGTTCATTTACTCCGGGACGCGGCGTTTCAAGCAATGCTATTTGCAGCTGAGGCGCGGTAATTAAAATTAAATTAAATTAAATAAAAAGATAAAAATTCAACCAAACTCTTTAGATGGCAAACTGATCTGTTCGCCCTAAAAAGGACGGATTTAGTTGACGGGGGAGAAACATGATTCGCGATTGAACTTGAGTTTTCTTCTTGGTATTCTTGGTTTATCTCCTCGTCGTTGCGTGTGACGTGAGATGATCTTTGTCTCTTTGTCACGGGTGGCTTGTTCCCGCCAACTCGTAGGCTTCAGCAGCGAGGTTGACGGGAGCATCAGCACCAACAGCCAACTGCACCAACGCCGCTCCGAGCAACGACTGCTCACCAGTACACCCTCCATGGTGCTAGCTGCCGCCAACTGCGATCCTACAGCCACTGCGCAGCTTAACGACTGTCGTAAGACTGAATCAAAATGTACTGCTAAAAGTTGTTATGTAATGGCGTCGGATGCTTTTGCACGAAAGAAGGCGGTACCAAAGAAGGCAATGTGATACAAATTGCACCAAAGGGGACGAAATTCAGTTATTGCGCCACAATAATTAGTTTTAATTACTGCACGCTAGACGGATGATTTTCTTAACAGAAATATGCCTTATGTACTTGCCATCACCAGCAACTAATCCGCTATGCACAACTAGGAACTAAAATGAACTCTACTAGATGGTCGGTCGGACGTGTTTTAGTTCTGCTCGAATTATCCGTTCTAGAATTTCGTTTGATGGTTGTTCAACGTGCTTGTCATTTACTCCGGGATGCGGTGTTTAATGAATGCTATGTTCAGCCCGGGCGTGATAATTAAAATTTCAATCAGCACAAGAGAAAAATTCAACCAAACTCTTTAATTGGCAAACTGATTTGGTCGTCCTGATAAGGACGGATTTACTTGACGGGGGAGAAACATGGCTCGCGATTGAACTTAGGTTTTCTTCTTGGTCTTCTTGGTTCAACTCCTCGTCATTGCGGGTGGCCATCTGCAGGTGACGTGGGATGATTCTTGTCTCGTTGTCACGAGCGGCTTTATCCCGCCAACTCGTAGGCTTCAGTAGCGAGGTAAACGGCAGCAACTGTTCGTCAGTGCACCCTCCAGGGTGCTTGTTGCTGCCAACTGCGTTCCTTCAGCAGATTTATGCACAGCTTCACGACTGCCGTAAGACTGAATTAAAATGCGAAGGTGTACCCGTTATATAACATTCATGGCTGCCTAGGAGACTTTCCTTACTTGAATATGAAGTCTGTGCTAGGATTATACTGTTCATTTGGTAAATTTACTCTGAAAAATTGACATTATAAGACATCACCTTTTATTTACGTTATTTTCAATAGCCTTATTTTGATAATTAATCAATTTAGATTTTAAAATTGATGCGTAGAAATATTCCAGATAGATTGGTGCAAAAATTTTGAAAATCGGTCATGAAATGAATTATTTATTAACGTTCAAAACCTAAGCATATTTCGTGACGCTCCAAATTTTTGTACTCGCAACGTGTACCCCTGTATTAAAAACAAAGACGTAGTCCTACGTCAAAAAGAGATACTTGATATCTTCGTCCGATTTCTTAATGATTTGATAAAATCTCCAAAATTTTGGATTCTAATTAAGTATATCAAATCCGCGCTAGACCAATTTTCGGATGCTAATCTCGCAAAATCTGCGAAACACGTGTTCATGAAAATTAACGGAAACATCTAAACAGTTCTAGAATTTCGAAAGATCAATCTGCTTATTTTTCTAAAGAAATTTTACAAAGGAAAATGTTGGATGGTTGCGAGTGTGTTACGAAGTACCTAGATGACGTTCTTGAACACGATGCTAATGGATCAACTAGATGATTAAAATGTGAAACTCAATACTTCGAAGTGTATATTAGCTAACCAGGCCGTACATTTTATTGCCTTTGTACTTTTACTTTTACTTTGAACTGACTATGTTGTACCATTAATTATGTAACGCAGTAAGGGGTTCGTGAAAACGTGACAATGCATACACAAATTTCTGAAGGTCCATAGGAGGGAGGAGGAGATGGTCTAAAAAGTCACTTTTTTGCGTGACATAATTAATGGAGGTTCCCTCCCCGCAGATATTTGGAAAGTTCCGGATGAGAAAATTATAGAAATAAAGCACTTCAGGACGCCTGCGACCTGTGCCGAAGGGAAAAACCTTCTTGAAATAATGTATATGGAAAAGTTCATCCTAAATAGGGCTTAAAGGAAAACAGCACCTTCGAGCCCTAACCAACATTGAATATTTCGATAGGAATCAGGACCATAGGGGCAGTCTTGGTACAATTTAACTCCGAAGATACCCCAAGAATCATTTCCTGTGCTTCAAAAGCTCTAACATGTACATAAGTCTCATGGTGCTGGTCAACAAAGCGTTAGGACTGTTTTATTTAAAAAAAATATTTGCTGGATAGAATCCGTATAGCGATAACCTCCGATTCAAAACACTTTAAAAGATCGAGGAATAATAACGTCCTGTCACAGAGGACACCGCATTATGATAGTCTTGCAGCGAACACTTACGTCAGAATTTCCGCCCGAGGACGCCGCTGATCCATCCAGGTGACCGTACAGTTGCATCAGAACGTCCCGCAAACGCTTAGTGTTCTTCTTGCTGGGATGAATTAAGATAGCTTGGAAATTGACTGGCAAACCGTATCTACAAGGAGAACGCAATCAAATTATTTTATTGATGAAAAAACTGCATCGTTCAATTAAATAAATACCTCAGCACCGATTCTACGAACACACGAAGGGCTTTCACATGGACCCATGCACAGAAGCATTCGCTAAAGTTGACCTTCAGCCATCTGACCAGGGGACCCTATTCGATGTAAATATCAATTAAGATTGATTTCTTTAAATCGAACACAATGTACTTACGAATTGCTTTTTCTTGTCCGTCACCAGTTTTGTGATTTCGTTCTTGCCGGCCGCTAGTTCCTCCTCGTTGTAGGTGAACTCACGGACCACAAACTTACGCTCACGGGCATGCAGTTTGAACTCGTCCACGACCTTCTTGAACAGCGTAACCGTACAAAGTGCGTAGTCATTGTCCTGCGTGATTATCTGCGACGAACGCGGCACGATCATGTCGGTGATTTTCTCGTAGTTTGTATTCCAGTCATTGACCATTTGTCTGAGGATTGTTAAACGTTAGCATATCACATTGAAATGAATAATTCATGAAAACATACTTGGGTACGATCACCAGCAAAGTGGTCAAGTATTCTGAGTCTAAGATGAAGTGCTCACGCTTGACAAGATCCGCCAAATTACGAGTTAGCAAGCTTCCTCTGCAATGGAATAATTATTGGATTATGAATTTCTGTTACATTCCATATCCATTAAAACCGCTTACGTTTGTTTCTTCTCCAGATTCTGCAGGTTACCCTTCAGGTTGTTGTAGGCAGCGGATTTGGTTTTCAGATCCGCATCAATTTGACCAACCTGTTTCGAGATGATGTCGGCAATGTTCCGCAGTGATTGCTTCGTTGGATACTTAGCCAGATCCCACTGGAAACGGGTTATGTAGGTGGTCAGGTCATCTAGTGAGAGGCAGAAAACATAGTCATGATTATAACCAAGCTGTTGAAAAGCTGATCGAATTTTATCTAGGAAAAGACGATTTCATGAAGAAACAATTTCGGCACACATGGTTAAAGCGAAGGGACTGCATATTTCATAAAAAGTCTCAGCTTTGACTCACTTTTGCTAAAAATATAAACTGATCACTTGCTGCCAACTTTCAACTGCTCTCAACGTAAGAAAACGGAAACATAACCAAAGCTGATCAACGGAAGACGAAACAAAATCCAAATCGATCAGTAAGGGAATGGGTATGGATTTGCGTGCAACTCAATGGACAAATCTATCGGATAAAAACTACTAATTGCGATTGGAAATTACGAAAGGATGAGGGAGTTGAGTTTCAGAAATTGTATTTGCATATGTTTGCAGAAGAGTCCAGAAAGCTAGCATGTGCGTATAAAGAGTTCGAGCTGGTGGGTGATACAAAAATGGTGTAACTCAAGGTAGGGCCCAAATCGGAACGGTGCGGTGAGTGCATAGGTGTATCGTAGTAGAGGAGGAGATAGTTCTAGAAAAAAAAGGTATTCAGATATAGTAATACAGTGTAACATAACAGAGAAGAAACAGAGAATGTGAACCAGGTGTCTGACCTGGGCTGATCGGGCCATACAGGAATGGCACCGCACCATTCCTAACTGATGCACTAGTGGACGTGGTAGTGTTGGTCGTAGTGGCAATCGCAGGTGTACCATAAATTTCCTGTTCCATTGTTTCCGGACTGGATCGTCCTTGGCTGCCACAACAACTGCTTACCGGCGAGGACCGGAACGGCAAACTTCCGCCAGTCGTACCACCACATATGTGACTGGATGAGCGGCTCCTAATGGAACACAACGAAATAGGCGAGTTTCGAACGGTTTACAAAGGGTTCATCTCGTTTTATAACTCAACAAACTCGCAATGAATAAACAATAAAAGACACAGACACAACGAATCATGGACCAGACTCGTTCGAGCGCGGTGAGATATTCCTACATGAAGGATGAATCTAATCTTGCCAATCACGTTGAGTCACGGCATTTTGAACAATTTTTTTTTTACACACAATGAGGCACAAATTTAAATTCAACAATAACACATAATGGAACAATGATTGGTTTGAGTTTCATAACATTACACTGGTATCTGTACAGTTTTCTACGATTAATAGAGGGCATTATCATTTCTGAGCTAGTTGTTTGAAAATAAATGTTTTATTTTTACAATGGCCCTTTCAAATTTCTATAAAAAATAACATCAAAAATATTGTTAAAATTGTAATCAATTGAGTATTTTCAAAGAATTCAATGAATTTTTCATTCATTGGTAACATTTCAAGAAAATTCTATCAACAAAAATATATAGCCATACATGAATTGGGAACTGAATAATATTTTTTTTATAAAATGCGTACCGATCCAGCCTAAGACAGACACAATGCAAAAATAATAACAAAAGAATTAGACTTATTATGAATATTTCTATGGAATATTTTACGAAGAAAATAAAAAAATTTTAAGAAATTTTTTAATTTTATTAAAATTTTTTATTTTTAATTTAAATTTTTGTTTGGGGAGGTTGCTCATCAAAACTTCCGGTCCGCCTCTAAGCATATTGCTGTGAGGTACCAGGTGGGTCTCCACCGATTGCCTTTCGATCTGCCAATTCTGGTAGACGTCTGCATTGAGTTATCTCAAATTATAATAATCCGTTCACTATATCACAACACATTGCGATTGGTTGAACGGATTGGAGATAATGAAATCATTGGGTATAGGACCCCCGGTCTCCCCCGGTTGGTGCGAAAAAGATGAGCGTAGGAATCAATAGAAGCGTAAAGTTGCCAGAAGGCACGAAATGCTTCCAGGGACACTAATTTAACAAAATTCTTCAACCGTAATTCAAGGTATAGATTGCTCTTTAGGACACTCAACTTGCTTGTTGCAGATGTGAGTTCCTGTATTAGGATTGTTTGTAGAATGTAGTTGTACATATTCAAAGTCTACGGAAAAAGAGTGCTTCGAGCATCTGATGTGAACGGTTGCGTTGATTCTTTCTTATTCACTATGTTGTTATAGGGCATAGCGCGTTATCTATAGTTTTCGGTTATCTTTTTTCGGCGGCGCGAGTGATCGAGTCAGTACAGAAAAAGATTAACAAAACTGCTACTAGGTTAGATATGACGGTAAATAATTAAAACATCCATACTATTAGTTCACCATATTTGCCGTATCACCATGGTGTCGATGCTTTGTTACGAACTGCTTTGTTATCGGTTATAGCGTATTATTTTTATTTGTATTTGTATTTGTATTTGTCTTTGATTCATCGGACTTTGTGGTCTACATGAAATACTTAAATCTAATAAAAGTCAACGTTAAAAACGGTTCAGCAAGCGGTGACGAAATCTTGAGGCGGACATGTTGAAATCAAATTCGTCGGATTCTACGTTGAACCGACGCATCAATGGAACTATTTGCAGCTTCGGTTATCTATTGTTCGGCGGCGCAAGTGGTCATGTGAGCACGGAAAAACAACGAAGCTGCTTCCCGGTGAGATCTGGTGGTTCGCCGGGTGTGGTGGGCCGGTGGGGGGGATTTTAATTAGTTGTGATCTATATTATTCGATTGGGAATACTCGCCGGGCCGCCATATCTTGGAACAGGTGAACCACTATCCCATTGTGTGATTGGCTGCAATAGCTTCCTTACTTTTGATATGAATCATCCAAATTGGCTGTCAAGCGTTAATATAAATCACATTTTGTGAGTGGTTTATATTTTACTAGACAGCTAATACAATAACTCTTAGTATCTTTTCAGAGAAATGGCTAAGCTCTTCAAACATCCGGGGGACTACAAGGATTTCACTTATATGTTTGTTCTTAATTTTGTTTCTTTTCAGGCAACAAATAATTTATTTCTACCAAATTTTGAAGACAATATCTAATATCCTAATTTGTTTTGTTTTGTTTTTTGTCATGCTTGTCTCTTCTCAGTCACAACTACTTCTCTCTAAATTTTCCCTATCAATCTCCTCCTATCCCTAACCAATGCACGGAAGCTAATGGGACAACGGGGCCCGTTAGTGAAAGTGGCGGCATGCTATACGGATTAGTATGCACGAACGCTTAGGCTATGTAGGTTCTCACTCAGCTTAGGTGCAGATCGGTGGGTAGTTGCCTGCCAGGGTGGGGGCTGATCAATAACAATAACAATAAAAAACACAATAAAAAAAAATTTGTAAAGAGCACCGATTGCTCATTTCAAGCGTAATCCGAACATTTTGACGCGAAACTTGGTAAAACAAACCTAGAAGTACCTGATTTGGCAGGCCATATGCACTTAAGGCAAACGGGATGAACCATTCGTGACCAAAGACTAAGTGCCTCCGAAAAGTGCCTTTTGCCATTATTGAGACAGCACGATCAAAACCCGTTGCTTTGGCCCGATTTGGCTTGATACCACTGCTCCAAAATCATGCAGGAGTGGTATGCGGCTAATTATGTGGATTTTGTACCGCAAGACATGAAGCCAGACACAGGCTCTGATAGAGGGCGTCAACCGCAAATGCTGAGCATTTTTCTCAAACTCAGCCTAAAATTTAACCGACGTATGTAAGCTTAAGCGAAAATGCTACAACACGCGAGCTAATGTGGAACGGTACAGACAGCTACGGAACATGCAAAACTCTATTCTTCGAAGGAAAAAGCGCCAAATGGAAGAATGAAATCGCGAAGCAATAGAGGCACTGTATCATGCTAACGACACTCGCAAACTCTACGGGAAGTTGAACAGCTACGTACCACAAGCCGATATGTTCTGAGAGGATCTCACAGATGAGTGTGAGGTTATTGAAAAGTGGAAGCAGTACATTGACATGCACCTTAACGGCAAAGCTTCTACTTCTACTTTTACTTAGCGTTTCAAGCGTATTGCTTTCACAATTCCCAGGGAGTCGAGAAATTTTCTTTGACGAAAAATTCCTAGACCAGACCGGGAATCGAACCCAGCCACCTCCAGCATGGTGTTGCTTTGTAGCCGCGCCTTTACCGACTGAGCTAAGGGAGGACGGCAAAGCTACAACAAACGAAGGTGGCTCGGTAATAAATCTAGGAACACGCGCAAGAGATGACAGGATTCCGAGGCCAACCCTCCAGGAAGTTGAGTAGGAAATTGGCCGGTTAAAAAAAAAGCTGCTGCTGTTGACCAACTTCCAAGCGAGCTATTAAAATACGATTGTAAAGCTCTGGCAAAGGCTCTGCACTGGGTAATTACCAAAATTTGGGAGGAAGGGCATTAACCGGAGGATTGGATGGATGATGTGTCTCATATATAAAAAGGGAGACAAGCTGGATTGCTGTAACTATCGTGCAATCGCGCTACCAAGCGCCGCCTACAGGGTGCGGCAGAAAATAATGCGAAAATGTTCAAACTTGAGTATTGGGTTAATTCGTGTAGCTAGTGACTAATTTCTGTCGAAAGTGTATTTGTTTATGTTTACTTTCAAGTGCTGCATCCAAATATTCTATTTTTTTTATTTGTATTGCAAATTCGTCAAAATGTTCGCGAAAGAAGTGGTCACCAGTTTGTTGCTCGCCCAGAAGAAGCCGAAAGAGATTGCCAAGGTGGTAGGGTGCCATTTGGCAACAGTTTACCGCATGAAAAAGTCCCTGCAGGATGGTCCTAAGCAGCGGAAGCCGGGAAGCGGACGTCCGCGCTTTGCACGCACGCCGAACGTGATCAAACCATAAGAAAACTTGCGAAGGAAGTCAATATTTCGGAGAAATCCATGCAGAGAATCATCAAAGAAGACCTGCATGCATTTTCCAGAGCCAGAGTGAAACGCCACTTGATTACACATTATCTTTTCATCGATTTCAAATCAGCTTACGACTCAATCGATCGAAACCAGCTATACTGCCGTGAAACACATATCAGTCCCATATGGAAAATCATCGAATGGAGAAAACAGCTATCAAAGATAAAAAAAAAATTGAAAGTAGCCATAGATGTAGAGTCAAGCAAGAAATCCTGAGAGATTTTTACAGCACACCTTCCCAGACATCTGTAATACATTTGTGCGTCATCAGCAAAAAGATGAATTTCGCAATTCATAACAACATCTGGAAGGTCGGTTAAATATATAGTGAGAATAAAATAGGTCCTAATATTGATCCCTGTGGAACTTATAGCTGGCAATCGTGCCTCCTTTGGACTCCGAAGGACGCTAAGATCGAACAATGTTCGCAGAACTACAAAGTTGGCATCGACAAGACACTGATCAGACAGGTAGTCCTCTATGGCCACAAAACAAGGATATTGCTCGTGCAGGTGTTTTCAAACGGAAGGTGTTGTGTACGATCTGCGGTGGAGTACAGATGAAAGACGGAAGGTGGAGGAGGCGAAATAACCTCCCATCGTTCACACTGGTAAAATCGGTCGACTACGGCACTCCGGGCATTTCAAATCATAGCAATCGACGTGTTATGGTTGATTGTTTTCGAGAGCCGATGACAACAAGGAAAAAGCGGGTTGAGGAAATTGACGTTGGCAGCAAATCGTGAACTGGCCTATTTCATTTCGTCTTCTCACACACGCACGGAATCGCACTCATATTGTTAGTTTATGTACGGATTGCGGAGCTGAAGAAATAGTTTTCATGATTGGAAAGCAATCCGCATGCTTATAATAAGTCCCTGCGATTGGGAACTTTATTCCATCGCATAGTGATTTTCTGAGTCCAATGCTAGTTTCTGAAGGTAAGTTTTGATAGATAAGAAGTAAACAGAGGAATAACCGTCCAGTTAGAATTATAGATTACATACAGTTTCAACAATGTGAAGTTTTAGAATAATTCCCAGCTAAAAAGATCCCTGCCCTTCGGTTCAGAAAGGGGTATGGGCGCGTTCTGCGAGTTGGTCGCGGCAGATATCATGTGTGAAGAGGCTGCCACATCAACGTTCAAAAGTGACTGAACCAAATGGACAGCTTGTAACGATCACTTGAAGATGCGATGGGGGATCATTGCCCTGGTATTCTCAAATGTAGCACGTAATAAAAGGTTTCTTATCTTCTATGACTAAACGTTATGGAATGGAGTAAACTAGTGGAAACTCATCGGAAATGATCTCTCATATGCATCTGTCGAACCATTCTGAACGGCCGTTGTGAGAAATCACCATGAAAAGCTCACATGCGCATGTCATGTTACCAATTTTTAATGCTTCTCTCCTTTCTCCAATTGTCTACCCTATCCCATGGCCGCGAGCGGTGCCATATGACAAATTGTGAGTCGCGATATGCGCTACTGAAGTCAGCTCTTAAAAAGCAGAAACATCGAGACGACCCTACAGCAAAGGGAGGTTGAAGCAGTAAGTGGGGAATGGCATATAACCCTAACCAATTTTACCAGCCAAATTTTCTAACACAAGCATCAAGGTAAGATGATTTCAAAATCAAGGTAAGAAAATCATATTATTTCTCTAAATTTTGCATATATTTATATAATACCATATGCTGGGATAAAGGGAGGGACCATCGGAGCACCCGATTGAAGCGATTTGGATAGGAAGAGTGGGACTGCCAACTTCCTGTTGTTAACATTTGGTGAATAAAGGGCGGGCTCTTCTCCCTATCTAATGGGACTTTTTACTAGGCGCGGGCTCAGTTTTGTTGTGGTTTCTGCGAACTTGTTTTTGGAAGGAGATTCTCTTTAGACCCCTGTAGCTCTGGGTTGCACGTAAGTGTATCTGCTTACGAGCCCACTATACGTTTTTGGCCCTTCATACAGGGACATGATGAAACATTTACCACAATGCAACCTTGATCAAGCTGTTTAATTAAAACAGTCCAATGCTATAGGCAGTTGCCTTGCTACATTAGATGGTAGTTCACATCATCATCATCATCAATTCACAGCTAAAAAGATCATAAACATTCCCTAGAAAAGATGACAGACTTACCTCGTTTAACGGTAGTGGTTGCTGGCCCGCTGTATAAATATCACATCGTAGCCCTCGGACAAATTAGATCATAATTATAATGTCAGCAATCAATTATTACTAAAAGATTTTTTGTTGGTTAATACCATTAACGGCCATTCCCTTGCGCTGAAGTGGCCGGCTTGACGTGCCGCAAGGGCCCAGTAAGGATTCTTTCTCAAGACTCGAAGCTAAGAGTCAGTTCCATTCTGGTAATATCACATCATTTAGTTTTTTCCACTGTATTTAGCAGTCTTCACAAAAACATGAGCGGCGCTGAGCTTGAGCTTGGCTCTCACTAGTGCGAATTCATCCAATACGCGCTCTCCTTCTCGTGTTTATTGTCGTTTTCGGTTATTGCCAGTGCGGAACTGGGTTCGCCCTAGGTCCGCCTTAACAGCTGCCAAAACGTTTTTTTATTCAATCGGGGCGGACCTGGATCCGCTCTGGATCCGACCCAACATCTATGAGGTTCGCTCTCAAGTTTTTTCGAGGTCCAACCTGGGTTCACCAACACACACAAACATGAACTGTCAAAATATTTTTTTTTTTTACGTTGTCACTGTTGACTGGCTGGGGCCACTATAAAATATTTCTCGGGTACTTTTTCAAACAGACGTATGTCATTTTGTAAACAAAGAGGGGAAGTAAGATTCAAATGTAAATTTCTCGAAACCCTCAGCACTTTCATGTAAACTTGGGCCACCAACACAAGGAATAACATTGCTTTACATGATTGTGATGCTACTTTATGTGAGGGTGCTGAGAATTTCGAGAAATTTACTTTTGAATCTTACTTCCCCTCTTTGTTTACAAAATGACATACGTCTGTTTGAAAAAGTTTCCGAGATTTATGTTTGTTTATGTTTATGTTTTGCACTAATACCATCATACTGACTCGACTCTGGATCCGTTTTCGTTCGGTAATTGCGAGTCAGAGTCAGACCTGACCCAGGTTTAAAACCGAAAACGACATATGACTACCGAGCACATCACACATGGGAGCAATGGATGAACGCGTCATGTTTGCACTCGGATTCGAGCTCAAGTGCAAAAATCGAGTTTAAACATCAGGCGTTAAACTCGAGTTCGAGCGTAAACCGTTGCGTGCCTCTGCTCGATCGGCAAAGGGTAAATGCACCCTTCTTTTTGGGGAAATGCTCCTTAAACTTTGGAAAAATGCTCCATAGATGCGTTTGCCCGGTATAATGCAATCGGAGGTATTAACCTTCTGGTTAGCGCTTGCCGGGTGTTTTGACGGGTCTTCAGTTTCTTCAAGATTGTATAGTTTTGACGGGTTTTAAGTTTCTGAATTTAAGAGTCGTCAAAACAAAATTAAGACTCTTTAAACCCGTCAAAACTACCTCGAAGATTGCAGAGCGAAGCTCCGCTATATAATCTTGAAGAAACTTAAGACCCGTCAAAACAACCGGCAAGCGCTAACCAGAAGGCAAATACCTCCGATTGCATTATACCGGGCAAACGCATCTAAGGAGCATTTTTCCAAAAAGAAGGGTGCATTTACCCTGCTGCCTGCTCGATCACCGACGGGTGGAGGCAAAGGCTGATTATGTTTTTCTTCCCTAATAAATTTCGTATGGTTATTTTTCTTAACGACCTATTTAGGGTATCATCCAAACCATTAAAGAAATAGTTGGAGGATTTGTGATATTGTTCGTTTAAGGTAATTTTTTATTAGGGTTCGCCGGTTACATCTGCAAGCAGTCAAAACAAGTGTCCTGTTGCATTGATGCGACCTTGAGAAGAACATTTTTTTATAAAAATCTTTATTTTTACAACGCAACATAGTTGGCCAATTTTAAAAATTGGGAAAATTTTGGGGGGTTTTTTTGTGTCCCTTTGGGCGGGTGTTTTTTGTGTGGGGAAAAAAAAAAAAGGTTGTACCATAGACTAACTCTAAGACCAGTAGGTCCCGAACAAATACGATTTTTTTCTTGGCTCAGTCAGTACTAGCACATCGGTCCCATGCTCGGTCCCAAGCTTAATAATACGCCCCTAATAATGAACTCACACGAACACACTCTCAAATATTCTGTCAAAATAACACCGCAAATCAAAACAAAGGCGCAAATATGTGTAGTTAGGTGCTGGCTTCAAGGTGTTCTTCGGACCAAGGGGCTCTACAACAGTGAACCAATTTCAAATCGCTAGTTGCATATTGATTGTTGGTTGTACTCCTTTAGTCTAGTACGTGTTTTTCTGTACTTGATTAAAGTATTTGACAGTTCGTACAACGGTCAGCGTTGTATGTCTGTCATAAGTATTACATGTCAGTCTTCATGAATAATTCCAATATAACAATTGAAGTAATAGATTTTCCAAAGAACTATTCTCCAAGTAACAGTATTACAACATTTTGGAACCTTTTATTGTCTTTTGAATCTTAAAAAGATGAGGTAGGCTACGAAGATTGTAGTGAAACAAGTTTTCATTTTGGAATAATTTCAAATGCTTAAATAATACTTCATATTCCAAACGCTATTGTAAATTTGAATTTCAAAGCAAATATTTACACAAAGTGGCTTCATACGTTCAGTGGCTGGAAAAATATAATTTGGTGAAAGTATGAACGCTACGGATTTGAAGTTTCAAAAAAGAACACTGGCAAGCTGCTAGGGTTTGATCAGGTTTAATCCGGTAATATTAAAATACAGTTATTTCAAAAAAGAGTGCCGTTAGGTCAACAGATTACAAACAAATTATTTGTATCGGCCTTACATAGCGCCCAAATTGTTTTTTTTTCAGACCTCTTACTCCTTTGGAATTCTTATTGTGCGTTGTATGAATCGCAACGACGAATGATGAAAGATTTTTCCTTATTTGATTGACAAGACTGTGCATAACATCGATTAGATCGATGGTTTAATTGGGGAGCTTGATTATTGGAATACCTGTGAGGACCGATAAATAAGAGATTAAATACCCTTTAATTTCACTAATTTTGCGAAATCCTTGACATCCAGGCGTACTTAAGTACTAAACACTGAAATACGCGTATCTGTCAAACAATAAATAAAATTAGAGGAATTAACAGCTATCTAATCTCTTACTTATCGGTCTTTATCGATAAGAAGAAAGTATCAAATTGCGCATTTTGAATTTTTAACAGAAAACAATATAAATTCCATTTAAGCTGTATTTAATGAATTTCTGTACAACAGCTGAATAATACAAACTTTTAGTTATTTTGTTTAGAGGAAAAGTAATAAACGAAAAAAAACGACAAGCTTATGTATTTCAAACAAATCTTTAAAAATATAATAAACAGGGTTTTAATCGAGGGTATTTAATCGACAGAGTATTGATTCGAGAGCATCTCCACGAGAGAGCAATAGAACTCGATAGAGTCGACGTAGATAGTCACGGCCTTTAATCGTTTGGCTGAGGAGCTGTGCACTGCTTCAATGGATTGTTCAGATTTACGATTGTAGGCAGTTATGCCGATTTGAGCTGCAATGTTCGGATAGAGTTGGGCAATGCGGCGCTTCAAATTACATGTGCAGTCTTTAAATTATCCGGAACATCCCTCAACCTTACACTTGAACACTTTTTCATGTTCAACAAACGTAAAAAAACCTCCCTTGTTTTCTGCCAAAATTTTCTCAGGAGATAAAACGACAATCCAATACAAATAAGCTCAAATAGTAATCAATTGTTATAATCACAATATCCCACAACATATTATTAAATTGCCGAATTATTGGACGAATTGGTGTAAAATATTTGATTGCACAGGTTTTCAAGGTTTTTGTTCTAGGCAAACGAAAGCATTTCTATGCGTACTGATTTGAGTAGAATGAAAATCCAAGGCCAAAAAAAATTACCAGGTCATATTTTCCAGATATAAAACTTTTAAATTTTATTGACCGAAGTGCACCAGCAACATACAAATGAAGCTTTTACTTAAGTTGTGTTCATCAGCTATAATCTGACTTATAGTCTTATAATCTTACACTTTTTTGAAAATATTGTCCATAAGTAGACATAATTTAAAACTGTTATTTCTTTTGCTATGAATATATTTTATGATTCAACTAAAAGTATACTTTGTGAAAGATTGTTCGTTCCGTGGTTAAATTTGAAATCGGTTAAAAATTTGTAAAGTTATTGACAGTGATCAGTTTCTCTCAATTTACCACTTTTATGAAGGCACATTTGTGTGTGTGTGTGTGTGTGTGTGACTGTGTGTGTGTGACTGTGTGTGTGTGTGTGTGTGTGTGTGTGTGTGTGTGTGTGTGTGTGTGTGTGTGTGTGTGTGTGTGTGTGTGTGTGTGTGTGTGTGTGTGTGTGTGTGTGTGTTACAAATAATGTCACATCGGTTTCTGAGCCATTTGTGACCCGATTTCAGTTCTGTTGACGGCAAATGCATTCCTATAGAACGCTGTTATTTTTTTTTCATTCGGCATTTCGTTACGAAGATATAAACTAAACAGTACTTTGCGGCCTATTACAATAGTTGTCAAACAGTTTAATCTCCGATTACATTCTGAGCTATTTGTGTACCGATTTTAGTTTTTTTGGTGCCAAATCAAAACCGAACAAGACCACTCACCCCAATCGATGCCGCTTGCATTCTATTGTTCCGCATCTCGTGCGTTTTATAGCACATACAGCGGACTGTATCTGAATTAGAGCAGGACCGATTGGCTCGAGTGGTCCGTATTTGAACTGCAACGAATAAATTCGAAAATTACACAAAGTCTCAATTTACTTTAACTACACAATTTTCAACGAACATGTACTTATTAAGCATCTTGAATCCATATCGATAATCAAAATTGACGCTTAGGATTGTCTAATAACACTAGTCGGCAGTGTTTCACTCCCTTCAAGTATATATGTTGAATTTTATAGATTTCGCCACGCTGAATTCAAATATGGGCTCATGCTGGGAAATGCTGTAACACGTCCAGTTTTTGAGAAAAATGTGATTAAAATTCACAAAAACACGTATTTCCGTAGTAATATGATCTACCTCATCAACAACCAGAATATTGGCTCTGCCCTTTGCAAGTTGGACTTGGATTTTATGGAATGGACCTCCCTGAATCCATTCGTGAACACAGATTTTTCGTAACACGTAAGATTGATGAAATAAACCGGGATTTCATTCACAAAATTATGAATTTCCATAAAAATCAAGATTTTCTATTTTGAAAACATGAATTTCAGCTCCGCCCTTTGAATGCTGGGCTTGGATTTTATGAAATGGACCTCCCTGAATCCATTCGTGAACACAGATTTTTCGTAACACGTAAGATTGATGAAATAAACCGGGTTTACATCGACATTCCGCTTGACAATTGACCAGTAGCATTCGTTCGGTCGCAGCTGGAGACAGTTTGGTGGGTTGATATTTTTTTCAATGAAATCAACGTTGTTATCAGAAAACCACCGTAGAATTGATCTGGCTCAAGAAGCTGAGACCAAATCCGACCAGAAGAGAGGAGAAATGTCATGCTTCCGTTATAGTGGAAGCAACATCCTCTGCAAGCAGTCGTAATTCTTAGCCAAACGAGCACCTTCATTTCGATGTTTTCCATCACAACAGTCGTATATGCAATTAGGACACTCTCCCCAGCCAATTTGGTGTAGAACTGAGGTCCCGGAAATGTTCTGGAATCCTTTTTCACGTACGTTTCGTCATCCATCAAACACACACGGAAAGGGATTGTCCAAAATACGGTTGTGCCGTTATCGGGTCCTCATTTTGCAACGAAACTTATGCTCCGGAGATTGATTTGGTACTCTCTACTTCCTGTATGTCTTCAAATTACGTTATGCTTTGAGAGGGAGGTGGGGGGGGGGGGGGGGGGGTGTGTTTAAAAAGTGACGATGCATACAATTTTTTTCAAAAATCCATACAAAAAATGTGATAAAGAAAGGAGGGGGTTAGAAATCTGTATTTTTGAGCGACGTAATTAATGGACGGGTCTTGATTTTCATGAAAACTCGTAATTTTGTGAATGTTAACCCGGTTTTTACATCAACCTTACGTGTTACGAAAAATCCGTGTTCACGAATGAATTCAGGGAGGTCCATTTCATAAAATCCAAGCCCAACATTCAAAGGGTGGAGCTGAAATTCATGTTTTCAAAATAAAAAATCCTGATTATGAAAATTGTAATTTTGTGAATGAAATTCCGGTTTATTTCATTAATCTTACATGTTACGAAAAATCTGTGATAACAAATGGATTCAAGGAGGTTTATTTCATAAAATCCAAACCCAACATTCAAAGGGCGGAGCGAAAATTCATGTTTTCAAAATAGTAAATCTTGATTTTCATGAAAATTCGTAATTTTGTGAATGAAAACCCGGTTTATTTCATCAATCTTACGTGTTACGAAAAATCTGTGTTCACGAATGGATTCAGGGAGGTCCATTCCATAAAATCCAAGTCCAACTTGCAAAGGGCAGAGCCAATATTCTGGTTGTTGATGAGGAAAATCATATTACTATGGAAATACATTTTTCTCAAAAACTGAACGTGTTACAGCATTTCTGAGCCCATATTTGAATTCAGCGTGGCGAAAGCTATAAAATCCAACTAGAAATGCCGACGGGAGCGAAAAAAGTTCCGATTTTGCCGACTAGTGTAATTCGTTCTATGGACTGATTATATGAAATTTCTAATATTTATGTAATTTCCCCTTTTATATAACTAACATAAACGGGTCGTTAAAGACTTTGGTGGTTATTTTTTATCATTCGGTGAACAATATTTCGGGTGACAAATTTTTTTTTTTTATGTTTTTTTTTTGTTTTTTTGGTTTTGAATTTTTTCTTTTTTTTTTTTTGGTGTGGTGGGGTTTTGGTTGGGTTTTTTTGTTTTTTTTTGGTTTTTTTTTTTTTTTTTTTTTTTTTTTTTTTTTTTTTTTTTTTTTTTTTTTTTTTTTTTTTTTTTTTTTTTTTTTTTTTTTTTTTTTTTTTTTCAATGTTGTTTTTATGCTTTATCTTTTCAAGAAATTCCACAAGAAAGTGTTCTACGTATCGTATTTTTTTTTCAATTACGTTGAAACCCGTTACGTTTTTCGAGCGTACCCAGAGTCCATCTCTTTCTACTAATCAACAATTTTATCAACGTGTTGTGAACATTTTCAGATAAAAAGCGTGCCTGAAGGGCATGGCTTTTTTCTCAACACTTGCAATGAAGCGTCAATTCTGCATTCTCATTTGATTATACTCTATTTATTATTGCATACTCATACATTTAATTAACTTTCAGGAGTAACGGAGAGCAACAGGAGAAACTTTCGTACAACATATTTAGATAGCGGGCGGCGGCTTAAATATGTATATAAATTCTTAAATATGTATATAAAATTGCAAACATCGCTTGCTGAGCGTATCCTAAAGATTACCCTCCCTACTAACACAATTCCATCTTTCCTGTGACAATTATGAGGGAGATCTGGAGGGAGTCGTGGAGTTATCCGCATCTCTCTTAAGTAAGTGTTGGACTAACATTTCTTCCTCATCCCCACCAGTTGCAAGGACGTGGCCAGGACAGCTCTGGTCTGTTGAAAGGGGACACATCCTTTATCTAAGCGGTAGGGATTGTTCACAAATCACTATCTAACAGCAACCGATAAAGGCGCGTTTCCATATTAACAACAGTTCAGAGCTTGTACCACCTACGCTATTGTGCGACCTGGTTTATGTTATGTTATGTTAATACCATTAACAGCCATTAGTGATACCTAAGAATGGATCATCACACAAAATGATCATGGTGATTCCAGTTTTCAACATTGCGTTTTAAAATAACGTATGAATAGGTGAATGATAATATGTGGTATGATAAATATGTGAGAAGAACGACATTACTCAGACGAGATCAACATTACTCAGACAAGATCAACATCTTAGTTAGGATTCGGAACACTAGGTTTATACATGTTCTAAATGTACGTTTCATGATCAAAATGATAATTTCTGTACAATAAATGTGATGAACTGCAGCGACAAACTGTACACAGCTAGAACACTTAGGGTGCTTTCGAATGCACCAGGCACAACAAACGCTGCAAGCCCTTTTTTTTCAAAATCGACACAACAAATTTACACAATTATAATTTCCTGATATCGGGTTGCAATGTACTATAAGCCAGTGGAGAAGAATTCACACCGAGATATGCAAAATAGAAACAGAACGATAAAAATGTGCGTGATTCGCAATTCTCTTCTGTGGCAGTACCTGGATTTGTGCGAGCTTTTGCGCCTATGAAACCACCATTCAAAGCTGCTTTCGTGATCGTTATCGCGATCGTGTTCTGGTTCTGGATCCGACGAAAGCGTATGACAATTGCTACTGTGGCTGCGTTGCCTAAGACCAAAAAGCGACGGACCGTTCGAAGACGCAGACTGTTGCTGATATTGCTGTTGCTGGCATTCTGAGCCAGTGACTTCAACGATCACCGGAGAATCAACGGCCGATCCTGGTGTGACGCATACACATGCAGACGAATCGGTATCTCGATCTGAACCGCATACCGACAAATTGGTATGTTGGGAACAATGGGAGCATGATGAGTTCGTACCATGGCTGCAGGCATCCGTACATGATCGTCGCTGTAGCATCGGTTGCTGGTGTGAGGACGACGATGTAGTAGAACAGATTTCCCCGGGATCATCCGGAGGAGATTCATCGGGAGGACCGGGACCTTTGAGTTTGTTTCGTGATTGGATTTATTTATGATTCAATCGAAATGCACTCTTCAGCTGATTGCAATTTAGAGTGATTTTAGAGCTTACGCAAGGTGAATATGTTTTGTATAGAACTTGGGAAATGTTCAAGGTTGGAAAAAGTGCAAAATATTTAGGATTCATGCAAAACTTAAAATCAGAAATAAGATTCCTTTTAGACTTTGTCATGCTTTGGAAAAAAAACTGAATTCTAACTGAGTAACATTTTCAAAATTAAAAAAAAAAGAGAATACTGATAAGCAATTTCAAACTTAACAGCAGCATCAAGTTCAACCAATTGTTCTAGAGAACCATTAAATAAAATTTAATGAAAAGCAAATTATCAGCACAAAAAAGAAACGAATGAAACAAAGAATGCAGCAGTTATGAAAGTTTGGTGCGATCGAAATCCCTGTCTCTGTTTTCTTTTCGCTAAAAGGATGATTATTCTGTTAGCTCTTAAAATCTTCCCGTCAAAAATCGATTGATGACAGTGGGATATGATTTCATTCACAGCGTAGGAAGTCAACAATTGACGCATACTTACTGTTGTTTGCCTGCAGATTTTCATAGAGTTTATCCCGCTGATCCTCGAGAACGTCCCCCAGGTAGGCAGCAATCTTGCGAGTCGATTGTTCTACATAGGCGTCGAGTTTGCCCAAGTCATCGGACAAACCAACCAGCTGGTCCAGTGTGCCAACCTAGAGCGTCAGGGAAAATAGTTAGCATGAGATCGTTTTCAATGAATAAATCCGGTCGTTTACCTTTAGATCTGGAATGTGGAACTTGAAGTTCTCGCAAAGGTTGTTCTGCTTGCTGGTTAGATTGTTCATCGTTTCCCAGGTTTGCTGACAGGTTTTGTCACCCGGGGCGGATATAAGCCAGTACTCGGACATTTTCGGTTGATGGTTGTACGGCGAAACTGTTTCAAAAGATCGCGTCGGTTGTGTTTAGAAACAGTTACCTAAAATTGAGATTTAAAATATGTATTAAATGGAGTGAAGTTGGAAATGGAAGTTCATAAAAATTTTTGTTTTATCTTTATTTAGGAGCCTTTCAGCCACAGCTTGTTCGGCTTAGTTCATAAAAGGTGACACAGGTAAAGAAAGGTAAAAGTTATGTTAAGTAAGAAGGGTTTGAAATCCAGTTCAAATGTCATCCGTGTAAAACTCAATGACTGATATCCTTTATTTTTACTGTATTAATCGCAGTTATTTCTCTTCATGAGCTTAAACAGAGTTCACAATTGCTGATGTTTCGATATCTTACAAATCAAAAGTAAACTCTCACGTTTGGCTAATTGTCGCTTGTCAAAATCATTTGCAAGTCATTGCCAAGTTTAGAAGAACATGGTGGATTTCGGTTATACATGATTGTTTCTTTGTTTTTCCACCCGGAGGATAGGACAAAACTTGAAGACTTTCATTTTCATTTTCAAGCACAGAAGAGGGTCATAGGGCCAAGGCTCCGACGATGAAAATCACTGTCCATACTGTAGCAGGGTAGAAGTATAGATTTGGTATCACAGAATAATAACCACAGGGGTCAAGTGAATCCTGCTTAAGATACTGGATAGTATGGGCTGTTGAAAATAGGGGATAGTCAGAGTAAAGGAAATTCTCGCGAAAGATGGAAAAAGGAACGAGAGGTTGATGACTTTTACTGCCTATCGACCCTATCTTATGACCTTCCAAATCAAACTTTAAAAACGTTTTATATTCCGCTTAATACTGTTATCGTTATTCTACTAACAAGCAGGTGTAATAAAGTGACCAGGATAAATCTGTTTATATTCTTCGAAGTTATGTAAGGATCGATCATACTTTATGTTTTAAGCTGCCTAATTTCAACGAAACAAGATGAATGTTTCTAATTTGGTAATCTAATACTAATATTTCATTATCAGTAGTTTGCTTACTTGTGGTGTAACTTGTTGATTTATGTTTTTAATTCAAGAGACTATTAAAGCAAAGATAATCGATATAGAGAAGAATTGTTCTATGGTCTCAAGGCTACATGCCTCCCTAAGCGGACCCTCCACGTCCTACTCTTTTCATAAAACCTTAACCTTTAATTCTTTGTCAGCATCTGTCCTAAGTAGCACTTTTCGATGACCTTTGTGCAGTTCGAAAGGTCTGATCCCTAGCTAAATAATATGTAATTAGAGTACCAGCAACATCTATGACAAAAGCATAGAAAGTCGAAAAGATTGAAAGCTGACATAACATAGAGGGTATCGTCCGAAAACTGCTCATGTTTTGAGTAAACGCGAAACATGCTAGAAGAAGACTCTTGGAATGTTTTAAATGACTACTTTTTTTTTTTTTAGAAAAATACTGCTCGCATGTTCATTGACGACAACTCCTATGGATTATATGTTTTCTACAGCAGATGTGGATTTAGGAATGTACAAATACGTGTGCACATTTGCGGCAAGCTTTCCGATATAGTTTCAACAATATTGATCCACCAACATCGAACATAGAAGAAAGGAGAAAAAGCAGCATGTATCCAACCTAATGATCGATCCCTACCTTGATCCTACTCCCAACTATCACTACTCTTGTCATCCCGTAAAGTGCATCTAACATTGTACGTAAAATAGATCTTTATGAAAACTCAAATAACAAGACGTAAAATTAATGTAAACCGATTCGCTGATTTATGTGTAATCATGCATCTAGTTGAATGAACATTACTTCTGTACCCAGAAAAACCAGACCCGGTTAAATTAAACTCATCGGCAACATAACACTAACACTACCTTACCCAAACACGCTTCAGCTCATTTCCTAACTGCACTCAGATCGATCAGGACGACACACAATAATAAGCATTTAGTTCTTATTAGAAAGCTTGAAAGTGCACAGGAACGAACGGTTAAATATGGCATGTCACTAAACCATTACAACATAAGTTTTGCAAGACAAACAACGAACTTTCTTAAAGACAACCGGTAGAGCGATATTCGAGAAACAAAGCGAATTAATTTTTCATCCTTGGTGTATTTCAAGAATCCATTTCATTCGCCTTCTATCGGCATCGGCTGTTTGAACGTAACCATTAGTACGATTGTTTTTCTATTGGAAATCAATAAAGGATAACAACAATCATCATGTCCCATGCAATGTTTTGATTCACATCGTCTCCCCAAACTTATGCAACCAGAGTAATAAGCACCGTCTCTTCGTTTGATTGCTGCAGCACGAAAGAGACAGCCTGTTCCCGAGCGAGCGAAAAATGGTCAGCTGTTTTGACTGATAAGTCACATGACATATTTTTCCTGCTTCAAAATTACTGAATTCCAGAAATTTTACCACCGATCACGCTCTTCTTGTTCCGAGACAATTGTCTTCAACATCGATTGGCTAAAACATTGTAAATCATTAACTGAAGGTTGACCCCGTGATTATTGATTTTTCATCTGGCTCTACTCTTGTTATCTCGGGAAACGCGAAACTTTTGTGCCCCAAAATGCCACCATCGCTAGTTTTTCGGAGCAATATTACACTCCGAAATGATCACATGGGTGCGGATCTTGAAATCCACCCAGGAGTTTGAAAGGCAAGTCCTTCAGAACGTCAGGGAAATATCTACCAGCAACTGGACTTTTCTCTTCTATTCGAACAAAGTATTTTATCACTTACTGCAACTCTTCTCACTGGCTATGCTGCTAGATCTAACGCACCTTGCTCTCGGTTCCAGCGGGATTTTCTTTCTAGTACACTCAAACCGGTGTTCCAGGCTCCGATTCCCGATCAATCCACAGAGATCTTGTGACGACGCACTCGCGGAATTCTACTCGGACTTCAGCGACAAGCGACCACGGACAGGCGAGAGAAACCTTCAACTAGCCTCTACTAAATCTTCTCCACCATTGCAATTCACGTGACAGTCAATGCGTCAGTGTGTGCAAGGGTACCATTTGATCAGTATCAGTTTGTATGGCAGTTTAATTGCACGAATTTGAGCACCACTTTTGTTTCAGTTATACACGCGTTTTGTGGCACCAAGTTCTTGTTAAGTTGTTGTGCTTATTTGGGCAACTGTTGATAATTATGAAAAGGAAGTCGAGAAACTATAAATTACAATTATAATAGATAGTCAAAATATAGGACAAAATCAGTAAATTAAATAAGACTAAGGAATCATCAGGTACAAGAGCGAAATATTTTTCAGTTTGTATTATCTGCGCGAATATCGAAAGATATGCCCATTACGGGTATTGTTGTTAATATTTGAATGAGTAGATGTATTGGTCTACATTGACAGATAGTGAGCATTTGACAGATCTGTGAAATGTCAAAGCACTAAATGTTCTCTACTGCGATGATTTTCGATGACTTTTATATGATCTTGAAAAAAATTACAAATGAGAAATTCGTTTGACGGAAATAAGGAGAGTTAAATCAAATGATCCGTTAAAATAAATTATGAAGGTTTTAAATCTCTTACTTGAGCTGTGACACTTCCATGTTAAGGTTTTTCCAAATCGTGGCTTATGAAGCGTTGCTTAAGATGGTCCCAATAGCCGCTAGTTGCCACCTGGCTTATTTTAGTTATTTTTTTCTGTTACTAACATCTTTTTCTCCTCGCGTCGAACTTGATGCCATTCAAACTTCGAGTTCAAAACTGTGATGATTTAATTGAAGAATCATTTTCATTTCTAAAAGAGGAGTTAGTTTAGAATGACATATCTTTTTTGCTTTCGCAATTTTACCCTTATAATTGAATTTTTGCAGCAGGGGCAATAGGCTTTTCGCATCAGACCTAACCCCCATTTATTCTATTTTTCCTTTAAAGGCAATGAAGGTTGTTTTCATTGGTTTCAACGCGTTCATCCGATGAACCGTTCATCTAAACATTAAGTGTATCCAAGTGTCCGATAAATTATCCGAGTTAGCACCAAGAAGTAAGTATCTAAGTACAAATAAATGTATTGCTAATTGAATTACAGTAACACATAAATTTCTGCCAAGATGTTTACGCCAAGTTCTATGAGAGGCAACAGCTATGTGTACTAGCGTTTCCAGCTTCTTGGGTGCGCGATGGTTATGTGGCCAAAATTGACTAATGGAAAGGTAGATAAGTTTCTAGAATTGGCAAAAGCTCGTTTATAAATGGATTAATATGTTCGACGACTTCACATTACACACTATTTAAAATATATATAAAATGATTTGGCTCATACACATAATGCAAATTTTATTTTTTTTATTATTTAAATCGTAAAGCTTGTTTTGGGTTACCTATTTTATAATTTATATATTATATTTTTTAAAAAATTTGATAATGTACGTATATTCATAGATGCATGAAATATATCCGACTTTTCACATTCATAATCCGGGGGTTTTCACATCATTATGCGAGTTTAAATGAACTATCGTAATAAGTACTGAAAAAAATGCTTTCTTTGCGATAAATTGAGCACATCGACCATACGTTGCATAAAGTTACATATGACAGTGATTTCAACTCACATTTTATACGATATTATCTGTGAAATCTTATACGACTTCTGGTTGTCTGGGTAGCTCACCGAATCTTTCGATTCGCTTCTTAGAATCTTGCTATGAGGTACCAGGTGGGTCTCCGCCGATTGCCTGTCGATCTGCCAAATTTGGAAGACGTCTGCATTGAGTTTTCTCAATAATATCTCGCCCACTATGCATATAATATGCCGCCCACTATGTATATCACAAAACATTGTGATTGGCTGAGCCGATTGGAGATAATGAAATCATTGGGTGTAGAACCAAAGTCTCCCCCGGTTGGTAGAAAACCGATGAGCTTAAATCAATAGAAGCATAAAGTTACCAGAAGGAACGAAGAGCTTCTAGAGAGTCTAATATCACCAAATCCTTCAGAAGTTATAATAGATTGCTCTTTAAAAAGTTCAACCTAATAATTTGTAGAATGTGTACAAATTGAAAGTTTACGAAAAACAAAGAGTTGTGTCCTTTGTTTGATGCTTTGGTGCGCAATATTTTGTTATCGGGCATAGCGAGTTTTCTATTCTTTCGGTTATTGGTTGGTGGCGCGAGTGATCGAGTGAGCAAAGAAAAAAACAACAACGAAGCTGCTTTCTACACTGATAAAAAAGCAATGATAATATCCATGTGTCCGACATATACATTTTTGCAATGCGATTAACAAATGATACCTATTTGTAATCACGCATACTTCCTACACTCAAAAAACAATGCATCTCCCGTCGTTGTCACTCAAATACCTTTTGGGTATTTTCGTAACTTGTCCGGTGGTGAGATTCGAACTCATGACATTGGCGTGAGAGGTATGGATGATTTTATAACTGAGGCCCCTCCCCCGTTTAGAATTTTGCTTCGTACTGCATTTTCATGCCTCTCTTCATTCAAGGCTATGCTATAAACGCTAGTATATACTACGCGGGATGAACCGATGATGATCTCAGTTTTCGACACGAGCTCTCAGCTGGTGGTTCGGACAGGGCTTTGTGGTATGGGGGACAGAGTCTTGCAAGACCGGCTAATCTGACGGTTACCGCTTTCCATGTCTACCCAATGAGCGGTTCCATATCATTTCAGCAACGAGTAATTTTCATATTTTTTGATTTGCATGAAACCTTGCATACAAGTTTTTGGGAAAGAAAAACGCCGTTTTGCATACTTGGTTCGCCATTTTGAATCTAGCCTTACTTATGAGAAGGGCCCATGAAAAATGCACATGATATCTTCAAAAAATTGTATCTCGGAAACGGTTTGTCCGATTGGTTTGGTGTCTTCGGCGAAGTTTTAGACAATTGTTGGTGCTATATGGAAAAAATATGCACGGTAAAAAAAAAGTTTGGTTTTTGTGTTTTGAACTAAAATATAGATTTTCCCTTAAAAGTTACATGTCAATAATTTTTTAATTATTCTTATGTTATAGCTGACTGAAAATGCTATCTAGTGCACAGTGGGTTGTTCTGGAGAAAAATAGGTTACAATGAAAAAAAATTTACAATTTTCAAAAAAGCTATTAAGAAAAGTCAAAAAAGTTTGTCACCCTAATTTTATAAAAGTACATCAAATTTGCTAGCAAAAAGTACCTGGGAAAATTTTTTTAAAAGGCCCCCTTTTAAAAATATTACTGATTTAATATTGATTTTTTTGATAGTTTAATAAGTTTTTGCCCTTTTTGGATGTACTCCGTGTTTTTCCAGTTTCAAAAGTATTTTTTTCGGAAAGATTGGAAAATTTTGAGTTAAAATGACACTGACAGCTTAAAGATTCGAGTGAAATTCTCTGCCTTAAAAGTATTTTGAAAAACAAGTTACAAAATCCCACTATCAGGAACAATGATTTCTTCCAGTTATTTTTGGTGTATTGTGTTGAAAACTGGGGGTGCGACACATCTGAATCCAGATTCAAGATGATTGAAAAATCTCACGCTAGCGAATCGATCTCTGAAAAATCTTGTTTTAGCTTGTGAATCTTAATCCATCAACTTGCATCGTGCTCCATCTTTTTGCGGTAAATCTTTAAAATCTTCATCAATCTTCTTTCAATCTACTAAGCGTGCGCACATCGCACAAAAGCAAAACAAAAAATTTCCTGCATCTGGGATAGATTCGCATCTCGATTTCGAGATACACCTTTTTGAGAACTGCAAATGCAAGCTCCTCAATTAGCAAGATTCAAAAGAGCGAATTAAGCTTATTTTTCAGGGATGGTGATTGTGCGCAATAAAAAATAACATTATATCTTGGATATCATCAGTTTATTTTTATTCCTGTATTTTTATAAAATTATTGTTTACACAACTTTCTTAACAATATCGAATACTTTGGCATCATTGTCAGGACAGTTTGAATAAAGCTTTGCCTTTATTGTATTTTCCGATAGAGGAAGAAATGAGTGTAATTTTTGAGTTCCTTGAATTGTTTTTGCATTATTATATTGATTATTTAGCTGCAAAGACATATTTTCGTATTCTTCTGTAGTAGAATAACAAAATGACAACTTTGTAAGTTCTTCTTCTTTTCGTTTGTTTGCCCAATTAAACAACTCTCTTGCAGTCTTTATCGGGTGTTCGCGTTCTTTGGTTAAACTTGCTCTGGTAGCCATGCGTTTTATCGTACCTCCAATAGCATCGCATGGACCTTTTCCGTGCGATGTTGCGAAGAAATGCCATTCAGCGTCAATACCATACTGACTTAAATTTACAAAGGCTAGAAAAGTTTTTTCGGTTTTTATACTGTGAAGCAGCACCATCTGACATAAAATAATTTTTTTATGTTTTTATTTTGATCAATTTGTAAAAAGTTTATCATTTTATCAATAAACAAATTAACAGCGACTGAATCATGTCTTAGTTCTTCAGAAATTATAATGAAGCTAAAATGTTTAATTTGCATATTTTCACTATAATATATTACGAAAGGATGGATTGTGCCTGTTGCACGTTCCAATGGTGTGATTGAACTTCATCCTGCAAAATGAAGCTGTAATTTTCAGGAAAGTCACAAATAGCTAAAAATTCACCATCTTGCAAGTTTTGTTTTGTAGTTTTCAAAAAATTGGATTGTTCGGTTTTTACAAAACCATGCGGAATCAAACTTTCTAATTTTGAGCTGAAAAATGAAACAAACTCATCGGTTTGCTTTACAATAGTTTCTAAATCATATCTGCCAGTGGTAACCCATTGTTCGAATGAAAGCTTTTCAACAAAGTTTTCTTCCAGTTTTTTCAATAAACTGTCTTCTAAAACTGAGGTATCTGGGCAGTTTTTCATCTTCGTAGATGGCAATGAGTTGTCTTATTTTCGCAAAGTAATCTATTCGTTAATGTTTTACATTGCCTTGGCCGGAGGCTTGCAAATGATGAAAACCCTATTTTTACATTGACGTACATTTCATTAAAGCGATTAAAAGCTTCTCTCAATGTCATCATTAACAATCTTTTCTGAACAGCTAATCTCTTATTTCCTGTCTTTACGCTAACAAAATCTCTTTGGCCTGGCATTGCACGGCTTATATCATCATCCTCAAAAAAATTCAAAACCAGTTCTTTTGTTTCATTACTCAAAGCTTTTTCAGAGCTTGAACCTTGAGATGAATCAAATACATTATCTCTTTCCTTTCTTGCATCTGATGCCATATTTCTACTGGTTTTAAATTCGTCTACATTTTTTTGTACTGACCATGATTTTGGTAACAATGATAAAATTGATAGTTTTTCTTGACTTGTGGCTGAATTTAAAAATTTAATTTTTATATTTTCTATGACTTCATCAAACTCGTTTGGTTTTTCTGTTTTAACGTCTAATTTAAAAATATTTCTTCGTACACCTTCGACGATTTCAGCGCACTTTTTTTCAGGATAGTGAACATTTTTAACCTTACCTAAATCTATAGGCGAAACACGAATAGCTGCTATTCCTCGGTTGAATATTTCGACGTCTACAGGCATCGTGAAGTCTTCATTTGATTGAATTGTGCTTAGCGTTGACGCTGATGGTATCGTGACCAAACTTTCATAGCTTTGCGAATCAGGTACATCAGGTATGGTCTGAACAGTTGGCATCCTTGAGCCGCCGGCTACGCTTTATTCTTCGTTTTGGGTGAGGTGAGCTCTTGAATCAATATGTAGACGGCAAGACGAACAAATACGAAAATCCTTGGTGTTCAGTGTGGATACCTTGGAAAATCCAATTGATTTTAGTTTTTGAATGATACCACCCGTGAGATATCGCAGCTCTTTCGAACACTGAATGTCTTTGAATGGGCGAATACATCTTATTTTACTCATTTTGTAATCTGTAACATAGAAAATATTTTCCAACATTGGAAAATTTGTTAGTTTTGTACGAAAATATTACAAAACATATAATTAAAATGTGTATTTAAACTTACCTTTGCACCAAAGCGTGTTACACTTTCCTTTACAATTATTATGTTATCAAACAACACTGGATCTCGTTCAAAAACACAGGAGTCAGACATTATTATACAGCTCACGGGTAGAAATCATAGAATGCTGGGTAAAGACTGTTGGAAGATAGGTAGAGTTGAACGCTCAGGTATCGTCGAACCTTCAGGTACGAGTTTGGAGAGTTGGAGCGAGGTAGATTTGCTGGCGTAGGTATATTGTTATTGAAGAAGATTGTAAATTGTATATACCTGGAATGAATAAAGAGTGCGGCGGTTGTTGATTGAGGTATCAGTCGGCAGCCGTCTAGTTTGATGGAAGGTGACTAAGACTGCGTTCTTTTTATTTATTATTAAGAAACGGTCATCGACGGAGCTAGCCTCGTTATGGCCAGCGTGGCCATGGTAGACTAGTTCCAACAAAGACCATGTTTACAATCACCAACTGTACGTAGTACAGCTAACTGGTATCTAATTACCTGTATCTAATACTTGTTAGCACGTTTTCAGCACAACGCACCAAAAATCACTTGAAGAAATCATTGTTCCTGATAGTGGGATTTTGTAACTTGTTTTTCAAAATACTTTTAAGGCAGAGAATTTCACTCGAATCTTTAAGCTGTCAGTGTCATTTTAACTCAAAATTTTCCAATCTTTCCGAAAAAAAATACTTTTGAAACTGGAAAAACACGGAGTACATCCGAAAAGGGCCAAAACTTATTAAGTTATCAAAAAAATCAATATTAAATCAGTAATATCTTCTAAACGGTGCATCTTAGAAAAATGTTACCTAAGTACTTTTTGCTTGCAAATTTGATGTACTTTCATAAAATTAGGGTGACAAACTTTTTTGACTTTTCTTAATAGCTTTTTTGAAAATTGTAATATTTTTTTTCATTGTAACCTATTTTTTTCCAGAACAACTCCCCGTGCACTAGATAGCATTTTCAGTCAGCTATAACATAAGAATAATTAAAAAATTATTGACATGTAACTTTTAAGGGAAAACCTATATTTTAGTTCAAAACACAAAAACCAAACTTTTTTTTACCGTGCATATTTTCTCCATATAGCACCAACAATTGTCTAAAACTTGAATTTGACACCAAACCAATCGGACAAACCGTTTCCGAGATACAATTTTTTGAAGATATCATGTGCATTTTTCATAGGCCCTCCTCATAAGTAAGGCTAGATTCAAAATGGCGAACCAAGTATGCAAAACGGCGTTTTTCTTCCCCAAAAACTTGTATACAAGGTTTCATGCAAATAAAAAAATACAAAAAATAAAAACTGGAAAAATCTCCCACTTGTTCGTGGAATCGCTCCAATGCATAATAACATTTCGGGCCACTGAAAACTTGCCATTCGTCCCATATGAAATCATTTCTGTTCGTCTCACGTGCTATATACTAGCGTTGAATAGCATTGCCCAGAAAGATGAGAATCACGAATGTGTAGTATGGAGCAAAATTCATAAGAAGGGATCATATGTGTAATGATACATATAAATTAGATGATACCATTATTACTATAAACCAACGCGGTCCAACGTGAACCTTGCGGTTATAGCCCTTGTATAACCCACCACTAATTTTATGATTTGGTTTTCGAAAGAGCAAATTCCTCAAAGGCTTTTTGCAAAATTTTCAAAGGTTCCACACAAAAAATGTCGTTGAAAACACAGAATTTCAAACAAACTCTTCGTTAAACTAAATCTTATGTGGTGAAATGCGACAAAACGGGTCGGTCGAGAGTGGTTCATTTATTTTATAAAATTCCCGGTTCTTTTATGATCTTAGTGTAATCTGATCCAATGTAACACACCTTCATTCGGCAGGGAAGTAAAGCTGTTGGGCCCGGTCCATATGTTGATGGGTTCGATATGTAAATGTACTTATAACCATAAGCTAGGATCTCCCCTGGCGTGACAAACCAACTTCAGGCTTAAAGTCACGTAAATTCGAAACAACAAAAGCAGCAACAACAACATACTCTAAGCATCCTGGAAGATTTGAACACGGTTTTTCAGAATCCAATAGAAAAAAGAACGTACGTACGTTTTGGTAATATTTGAATAACTTGTCAAGAGGAGCATCTATTCTAGAAAGGTTAAGTGATGCTCCTTCTCTTCTCTGACGGTTAGGACTTGAGCACTAAGTTTTGACCAAGCTTTTCAAGGCTTATGGTTATAGCCCTATGACTCCCTTTTTTGAAAAGAGAAAAGACAAGAGAAGAAAACGGGAAAGAAAAAGGAAATCCAACAAACATGATGGGGTTTATTACGGTTGTCACCTTCACTTTTACTTCCACTTCACTCACACATCAACTCACTTTTTTTAAGCTGTTACTGGTATCACCGTGATCAAAATGAACTCCGGGAGGTGAAAGTGATAGAGAAGTGAAAACCGTAGTAGCCCTCAGAAAAATCCACGGTTTGCGTCCCTTTTTCGGTGGCGTGATGGTGCCGTGGCAACCATAAGAACACCGGGTTCATCCGAATCGTCACCTCGGATGAACTCTTACAATTTTTTCACTTGAGTGACATTTGGTATAAGGTTTTCTGTTTTCACCGTGAAGTGAAACCCGTAATAAGCCCCAATAAGTAAAAATAGAACGAGCTTATCAAGTCAGTCCACGTGGACATGTAGCAATGCCGTTTTGTGACACGGTCCCAATCGGAGATGATCTACTAAATGAGTATTAACATAATCTTGAATTTCTTTGAGCATCCCAAATGTAACATTGTACGACATGAAATACTATGTTTGGTTCTGAAATTTAGGACAAATACACTGATAAAAAAGCAATGATAATATCTATGTGTCCCATCTATGATTTTTTGCTATATAATCAACAGATGATATCTATTTGTAATCACACATACTTCCTATGTGTACACATAACCACTATATGTGGCCACACATACTTTTCATTTGCTGCATAAACTTCATTTGTGTTTCTCAGAAGGTTCTGTTTATGTGTGAATAAATGAATATTATGTGGAATTTTAGATGGATGTTCGCTAATAAATATGTGTGGATTATTTGCCGTATTGCTACAGCAGCGCAGGGTGATAAAGTCTTATTTCTCAAGTATAAAAATTGCGAAAACAAAAAGGAAAAAAAACAGGTTTAATTTACCCTTCCTCCACCACAAAAAAAAAAACAAAAAAAAGGGGGAAAAACAACAACCACCCCCAAAAAAAAAAAAAAAAAAAACAATTGAATTGATATGAATGCTTGATACTGTAGATCTTTACGATAGGATAACATTTGAACATATTGTTTTTCACCATAGAATCAATTGTGAATGGCAATTCTACAATAGAAACAAACGGTTGTTAAGTATCGTAACAATATAAAAAATATTTTTTTCTCGAATAATTTCGAATAAAAACTATTCATTTTCATCAAAATTTCGGCTACAATAGACTTTATTGTCTATGTATCATGTTGACAATAGAGTCATTCTAATGGAACAATACATGAACAGTAAGGTGTATTGTACAACCATTGAATCAATTACTACTTTATGGTTCTGTATGGTAATCCTATTGTACTTTTTTATTCGGGCAGCCTTTCTCTTTCTGAAGACACAAATGATTTTAGGTAATCTAAATACAGATTAACGTCTCTATGAACTACCCAAATAGCACGCTACGATCATAATTAGTTGTAGTAACTTGATTATGACTAACCAAGTAAGATTTAAGATATCTCAACCGAATGGCAACAAGTGTGTTACTAGTGTAACGACAATAGAATCCTTTAACATACGCGGTGGTAATTATAAATATTCTTCTCTGGATTAGATTTTTCACAACAAAATACTTAAATTTCAAAGCCGCAGAATAAACGGAAAAAGCGCGACAGCTACCAAATGCCCAACCGTGCGTGAGAAATCCGGCAGTCGTTTTCAGATGATCTTAAAATCTTCTTGCGAATCTGTTTAACCGGAGAGGTAGTTGAGAAGTTTGTTCAATTTTTTGAATAGCTGAAAAGCGAAAAATGGTCACTGTGGCGATTGGGTCACAATAACGATATCCTGGTCAATTCTAAGTATTTACGAATCTATCGTTGAACCTGCTGCGATATTTTAAGATTCCCAAGTATTTAAAAAATGATTTGTTATTGGAATTATTTCCAATTTTCATACTGCTTGTGTTCAATTTCAGCTTGGCTTCGGATCGAAAGGGGGCTCACCTGGACAGAGACCCAATTGTTCAAGTGGTTTGCTTGCGAATCGATTTCGTCCTTTTCTAGCTGCTTGTTTCTTTGGCTTGAAGTTTTCTTGTTTTGTCTTTCTTGGGTTCCATGGCTTACTAGACTTCCTCAACAGCTTGTCTTCAAAATATACAAATTCGGGCTTTGGTGATGGCACCTAAAGACCTTAATTAATAACTGTACATGTGCAGTTGCACAGCATAACGTTGTAAGCTCAACACAAAAGCCCATAACACCTAGAAGAAAAATAATACATGAAGGTCATTGACTTCAAAACAAAAAAAAAGGGCTTGACTAAGATAATGTGCATGAATTGGGTGCTAGTACAATTGTCCTGATAATTGCAAAACTATCGAGGTTTTTTCAATGACACGCGACCTCCATTGACAAGTGGACGTGCTGAGACTGGAAAATCGCATCAACAGCAAATGCTTTTCGGTAAACAAAGGTCATTCATACCTACTTCATCTAGCCCAGTTATTAGCTATAAGTACGCTACGGTTTACCTCTTCTGGTTGTATGCTACTGAAGTGCTCAGTGTTGACATTAAGATAACCCGATCGAGGACAATGTGACTCCTGCAGCGTTAAGTTCCATAACAATATCGTCGGGTAAGAATGGTATAAAAGCGATTAGAGTTGCTTTCAAGGCGAGCAATTCGCTTGAAGCAATGAAGTTCTTAATAGTGGTGTTAACGGTGTTCCTCAGTGCAACACATGGACTCGACAATGGTTTAGCTAGAACACCTCCGATGGGTTGGATGAGCTGGGAGCGATTCCGGTGTATCACGGACTGCAAAAAGTATCCCAATGAGTGTATCAGTGAGCAGCTGTTCATGCGAATGGCTGATTTGATGGTTTCTGAAGGATATTTGGAGGCTGGATACGACTACGTGAACATCGATGATTGTTGGTCGGAGATGAAAAGGGATTCCAGTGGGCGGTTGGTTCCGGACAAAAAACGCTTCCCGAACGGTATGAAGCACTTGGCCGATTACGTAGGAATATTGGGTAGTGTTCGAAAGCTGAGGACAGCTGCTTATGCAAGTGTTTCTCTTCACAGATTCATTCAAAAGGATTGAAGTTTGGTCTTTACCAAGATATTGGAACATATACTTGCGCTGGCTATCCGGGAATGAAGGATTACTTCGAAATAGATGCACAGACTTTTGCCGATTGGGACGTTGATTTTATTAAAATTGATGGATGCTACGCAGATGAGCGAAAGATGGTCGATGGTAGGTGATGAAGTGTAACATTGATACAGCGTGTCGAACATTTTGAACAGCGGCTTTCATTTATTGCAACTGTTCATGGAATGTTAATTGCACACTAAAAGGGTCAATTGTAGTTCAAAGAACTAACCATCGAATCTAACTCCTCAGATTACATCTTATTTGGAGAGTTCATGAACAAAACCGGACGGCCAATGCTCTACTCCTGCAGTTGGCCAGTTTATCAAGAGTACAATGGAATAATTGTAGGTGTTCAACATGATAGTACAATGTTTAAACGTATTTAAGATTTTTTTCTCAAACAATAGCCTGACTACGAGATACTTAAAAAGACCTGCAACATGTGGCGTAACTGGGGCGACATAGAGGACTCCCACAGTTCAGTGGAAGCAATCACTCGCTACTTTTCAGACAACCAAAAACGCATCCAACCTCATTCTGGTCCTGGGCATTGGAATGACCCTGATACTGTGAGTAATAATTGTATTTTTTTTTTTATGATGACCCGTAACTGTTACTTGGAAAATTTGCAGCTTGTACTGGGAAATTATGGGCTAAGTTATGAGCAAAGCAAATCTCAATTGGCCGTTTGGACTGTTCTCGCTGCACCGTTTCTTTTGTCCAATGATCTGGCCTCCGTCCCTCTCGAGATTAAGGAACTTCTATTGAACAAAGAGATCATAGCAGCCAACCAAGACCCGCTCGGTATCCAAGGCCTTATGGTGAAAACTATTAACAAAATTGAGGTGAGTTTCATATCGAACCTAGGCCAAACGAACGTTGTGTACGCACCCAACGTCAACCACTTCGAGACTTGTCCGTAGGTGATAATGACAATATTTGCATATCGTGACTCTTACTCTCTGCTGATCATCACGAAGCTATCGATGTTGTGTTTGATTAGACAACTCACAACACGCAGTTCAAGAAGAATCACGCGCAAACAAAAATGACATTGCTTCAAACAGGTTTTCGGTCAAATCTTCTGGCAAAGACGTGGGACCTATTGTATCACAAAAAACGTTGGACTTGATTCCTGTAAAACAGCCAACTATTTAATTGATAGACCAAACCGCCAAGAGTATCAGAGTTCCCTTCGTAACACGACGATGCCAATCATCGATGCCCATGAGAGTGTCGTAAGGTCTTCCAAATAACAGACTGTGGCAAAAGAGAAAATTTGAATTACAAATCAGGGCCAACACAAGTCACATATTTTTAGACAGAGCTAGGACCATCGCGGTTTATGATTAGCTAACACATCTGTGGGGACCAAACCTGATCTTCTCCACTTTGGTCAAAGGAAATGGAATGTTAAACTATTTGAAAATGGAATTTTTTTCTCAAGCTAACGAGATTTCTTTCCGCATAGATTTGGAAACGTCCTATACTTCCCAAGGTGAAGGATGAATTGACGCAAGTAGTGGCTTTTGTCAGCCGCCGAGCCGATGGCGCACCGTATGCTATCAACGTTAAGCTTGTTGACGATCTCGGCTTCACAGAGAACAACAACTACATTAAAGGATATAAAGTTTACGTAAGTATATTTTTCTTTCGAGACGCATCGATCTTTAAACAGATGAGACAGCTGAAAACGATAGTGAAGCTAATAACAATGCACTTTTTAAAAAGAGACTCATGTAATTACAGGATTTGTTCGACAAAAAACAAAAACCAGTTTTTGTACCATCGAATGGATCATTCGAGACACGAATCAATCCTACCGGAGCCAATTTCTATCGATTTGAACCCAAAATGAACAACGTCATTCGGACAATGACAGATTGGGAGTATTGAAGGAGCCCACTTTTATAGTTAAATAACGTTAGAAGATAATTTTAGATTTAAGAGTCAACCGTGAGTCAAGAAACCTCAATAAACAATGCAATACGCGATATTCAACACAACGTATAGTACTGATCTTACGGCACTAACCGTTCAATTAGTCCCTAATTGATGAAACGCAGCGACCCGATGATTCAATTCTGCAGAAGGCTAACACAAACCGTACATAGCGTAAAAAGTCAAGTGTATACGTTAAACTTCCACTTTTACAGCACGGCTTTTACTTAAGAGAATCGGAACGGCTTGGTGCGCACACCCACAGAAAGTAAAAACAGTTGGAAACTATAACTGCTGACGTGCTATTCCACGACGAATGACGAATGGACGTGACCTAGCAAATCCGAGTGCTCGTGAGCTCAAATTAGAGTATTTTAAATGTTGATACGTTTACTATTCAGCTCAATGTTTCAACCAATACCATGTTGTTTTTCAAATCTTTTAATTGAAACTATTCACACATGAAAAGCAAAAATGTTCATTTCATACTGTTATTTTTAGTTCTGGTAATAAAGAATTTTCAATAGTAGAAACTTCCCGGATAAAAATAACGATACAATTACAATTTGATAATTTACAATAATAACAAAATGTATTGCCGACCATGAATCTTACTGTTCATGTATCAGACAAATCAAAAATGCACATTGTAATTACAATAGATCTACTATATACCCCATGTGCTAGAATTTTCAACAATTGTGAAACCATAAAATTAATAGCTATTAACTCAAATTTGTTCAGAAAAAAGTGACATTTTTTATTGTTAAAAAATTATTGTATTGTTGATGTCTCAATTTACAAAAAATTCTATTACTGAAACAGTAAGTCCTAATGTTATCTTATCGTCACAAACAAAACGATCAATTGTACATACTATTGATTATATTGTATGGTTACAATACATTTTATTGTTAATCTATTATACTTTTTTATTCGGGTTTATCTCAAACTTTATTGCGACTGAAATTGGAATTTGAGAAGGTAGAGAATGACACTTGAGTACAGTTTCAAGCAGATCGGTGAAGGCTGTGTCAGGTAGATTTGTCGGCTGGCGTGGAGTTGCTCTGATACAAATCATATTGCTGGAGAAATGCGGCACGTACGGCGTGTGTTGATAGCTGGTTTGGAGTTTGTTGATGATTTGCGCTCGGCTTGCACGTGTAAAGCAAGCTATAGATGGTTATGATCGGATGGAAATAGATAGCAGTAGGCCATTCAAAATAAACCATTGGCCACTAATTTTGGAGAAACCCAGACGCGTCAATATCGGGGTGATTGAGTCAAGGTTGATGGTGTTTAAAATAACTTAGTTATAATAACACTAAACGCAAGCATGTTTACGGATCGTACTATGCCAAATAGGTTGAGTGATACATAAGTGGTTTATGAACAACATAAATACTGTGTTTCGATAGATTTTGTCGAACAAAACGGAGCGATCTTTTTTAATATTGATCACTTCACCAGGCTTGGGTCATTTGAAGATCAATTTTGAACTTACAGCTTGAGCGTGAAATTTATGGGTGCTTAATGTCTGATATCGAATTACTTCAAGTAAGCTTAGATAAGTATCCATAAAGTAACAGATTTTTTTTAATCCCAAATTTTATTAAACATACAAAATTTAGAAAGCAACAATTTGAAAACGGAAAAAAATAGACAGCATGAATTCACATATGGTGAAATCTAATCCTTCGGATTAGAATGTAATTTCAGCCTAGCTGCTTCATTCGGCCTATGTATCAAATATGTCTTAAATTTAGCGATAATTGAAAAAAATATATTGATATCATAATGATCGATTTATTCTGAAGCAGTTGAGACTTTATCCATCAATTTATATAGTCATATAATTCTCGGAAACTTTTTCAAACAGACGTATGTCATTTTGTAAACAAAGAGGGGAAGTAAGATTCAAAAGTAAATTTCTCGAAATTCTCAGTACCCTCACATAAAGTAGCATCACAATCATGTAAAGCAATGTTATTCCTTGTGTTGGTGGCCCAAGTTTGCATGAAAGTGCTAAGGGTTTCGAGAAATTTACGTTTGAATCTTACTTCCCCTCTTTGTTAACAAAATGACATACGTCTGTTTGAAAAAGTACCCGAGAATTGAGTGAGATTTTTGATTCCCTCGACATTTTAGACACCACCAATTTGAAAGAGATTATTTGTTATGTTGGCCAGTACTGGCAATAATTAAGTCTACACACAATTCGGTTTTTTAAAATTTGCTTCGTTGTTTCAATAGATAGGTCCCCAATATGTATGGGTGATATTAATCTTTTTTTTTGGGGTCTCCGGCAACAGTTTTTGTTTTACCAAGGGGGAAAACGGGGAAAAAAAAAAAAAAAAAAGAGAGGGGAAAAAAAAGGGAGTGGGGGGGGGGGGTTTTAAAGCATAAGGATTATTATTCTTACCTAGCTCATGCACGGATTGGTGACCACTCGTTGTTGGTTCTGGATGGTTCTAATTGCTGGTTGCATAGTTCCGTCGTTTCAATGCGATCGGCATTTTTTTTCAGATGTGGACTTCTATTGTTCCATTGCCACAACATGACTCACAAATACCAATCGTTTCTTCCAATTCGTGGTTCTATCATTCCAAACCAGCCCCTCCTCGACATGCCACGTAAGTTATTACGTTGGTCCGCCGTATGTGTCTCGAAATCTCCACGATATTGCAGCATGACGCATAACTATCGTTAGAAGTGGTGGACAGTGTTTGACTCAAAGCGTTGTCCCAGGGCGGAAGAACACACCGAATAAAGTACACTACCGTTTTGGGGTTTGTTCTCCAGATCTCAAAGTGCTCTAGTAGCCCTTTACCGAAGAACTTTAATCTTTTATTGGATATTGCCGAGCAGTGGCATAACAAGTGTTCCGAGTCTTCTTTATCCGTGTTACAAAAGCGGCATGAATCATCTTGAAGTTTTTCCTATCAGCTTCAACAGATAATGGCTCGCACAGCGGACAGTTATAAGGCCTGTATATATGGTTAGATTTTTTTGGTAAGATCAAGTAATTTGCGAGTCATTGAAATTTTTGGATTAATGAACCGCTTTGATTGCCTAGCTATAAAAGTGTTGTTCCAGTTTGCCTCCACTTTCAAGCATTTCCAGGCTTTCATCTCCATTCAAAGTGAAGAAGCAGATAAACCACAAAATCATGTCCTACGAACTGACGAGACGATCCGAGTCTTGCTAGTTCATCGGCCCTCTCGTTTCCATCAAATCCACAATGGCCAGGAACCTTGATTACGACAGGACAACTTTTGAAGTGATTGAACACATTCCCAAACATGTTTGGAAGTGCATGTTGCTGACTTTAAAGCATTGAGAGCAGCTTGACTGTCCAACATAATGCATGTATTTGAATATCTACAGCTTCTGCGTAAGCATCTAACAGAACATTCCAGAATTGCTTGAATTTCAGCTTGGAATACAGTTGACCACTTACCCATTGGAATTGACATGACATCTCTCGGGCCTGCTCCCACTTGATTGATCATTTTTGAACCGTCTGTATATTTCTATACACCTTTTTCCCTCGAATCACGTCCAGGACCAATAACTTGATGTGAATAGTTAAAGTTGTATTTTTTCTCCATCCAATCTTCGTTGTTCATAACTAAAGGATTAAATCTAATAATTTTTAGAATGCTAAGATGTCATATTAGATCACCTTCGAAAAGGTTCAAAAACCTTCTGATCCTTGGATCCACTGCCTTTGTTGGTGTGCTTCTCATTGCACCAGTAATTGAACTAGTTGCTAGCCTTTCTAACCTTCTCAGTACAACACTCAGGTAAATAAACTTAAGAATTTCATAAGGTTCAACTTATGAACGATGCTTTGGAATTTAATAAGGCTGACTTATGAATGGATTTTGTTTCACACGGCGTTGTTCTTGTACGCCTTTTAGCTTTCCTATATACGAGTGTTGATATATACTACACACTTAAATCCATAATTTCAGCTCAGTAATATTTTTTGCTGATTTTATTCTGTAAAAATGAATTTATACTGTGAGAACGATTTTTTGGACAACATTTGCTGATTTCTGTAATTATAATTACCAATTTTTCTGTAAAATATAAAAAAATACAGATGTCGGTAATAAATTTAACCGAATAATCTCGGTTTCAGAAAAAAAAACTCCCCGCATAAACAATAACCATAAGAAGTGCCTAACCACCAATTCGGGGTATCGTCCTGTAAGTGGTATGGCCATACCATCTATAATATCGTTTTTGAATGGTAATTCAAAATAATTGAATTCGTTTGAACGCACACTAACGTAAAGCCGCATTGAGCCTACCTGTGCTACTGTTATCTTGCGAATCTGTCATATTTACACTGTATAGCCCTCGTCCGCCACACGAGTTTGAATTTGCGTTGCGCGATAGTTGTTGCTTGTTTTCGGCTAAATGGGTAAAGGAAAGTATTTAAGCCAGTCGGAGCCAATACTGGTTCGAGAACTCAAAAGTCGCGGTGAGAGCAATCGCGAAATTTCACGTGTGATCCACAGATCGGAAGCAGCAATCAGGAACCTGCTGAATAAAGGCAAGAAGTATGACGTAAAAACGAAAACAACGGGAAATTCGAAGATTACCAATCGTGTCCGGAACCAAATTATACAAATGGGTGACTCTGGAAACTTCTCTGCTGCGCAAATCAAGCAAGAAATGGGGCTTTCCATTTTTAAGAGGCGTGTACGGCAGATTCTACATGGATGTGGCCTTAAGTGCACAAAAAAGCAAAAAAATAAACCCAATCTTCAACCGGCTCACATTAACACTAGATTGAATTTCGCTAAAAAATACATGTCGTGGACTACGGAATGGGACAATGTTATTTTTTCTGACGAGAAGAAATTCAATTTCGATGGACTGGACTGCACCGCATATTATGGGCACGATTTGAGGAAATCTCCGCAGGTTAAGTTGAGCAGGAACTTTGGAGGTGGCACTCTAATGTCTTGGGCCGCTTTTTCGATCCATGAAAAAACCCCTATTGCCACCATTTCGACCAGGAAGAATTCGGAAAAGTACTTGGAGCTTCTGGAAGATGTTTTGATCCCGTTTACTGAAGACTTTATGCCGGAAAATTTCGTATTTCAACAGGATAATGCAGCAATTCATGTCAGCAAGCAATCTTTGAAATGGTTTTCTGAACGAGACATCAGTCTTCTGGATTGGCCAGCTCATAGTCCGGATCTCAATCCTATCGAGAACTTGTGGGGCATCTTGGCACGACAGGTTTACAGAGGCGGAAGGCAGTTTAAAACAGTTCGTGAGCTTGAGTCAGCCGTAAGAGAAGCCTGGAGCTTGATACCTGATAAAACTCTGCAGAAGCTGGTGAAATCAATGCCGAACAGAATTTTCGAAACTATTCAGAAAAACGGAAAGCAAACGAAGTATTAACTATTGTTTATTGTTGATTTTTGAACTGTGAATTCGATTTGATAAATAAAACTACAAGTCCGTTTAAACGGATAATAAAGGTTCTCGGTAATTGAATATATTTTTTTAAGATTGTTCAGTTAATTTTTAAGATTATTTCGCTAATATTTGACATATCGCTAAAGGTTATGCAATACCGTGGAATCGGTAGATGAAATTGATTACCGAGGTGACCACCGAGAGCTCAGCTGTTGAGAAATCGGTGATTTTTTTAACTGAGCCCGGTAAAAAATAAGTAAGTGTGTAGTGGGCAAGTTACTGTACCCAGTGGCGTCCCGTTAGCAAATTAACCCGTTTTCAAGCCTGACGTCAATTTTGATTGAAAAAAAAAAAAACATTATACACTTTGAGTTTTTGAGAAGCATTTTTATTGATGAACTTAATATGAATTTTCGAAAGAGCAATGGAATTCTACATTCTGTACGGCGATCAAATCGATCGATCACATTCTCTATGAAATCACTGCGGCGTTGAAGTTGGAACAATAAATTGTTTTCGACAGCCATCGGCATAAGCCATTTCCGCCTCTCCATTCCCATCGTAGACCTCAGATAATTTTTCAATCGTCGGAGTATCGAAAAGCTTCGTTCTACTGTTGCTGTGGTCGATGAGGGCGTCAGTATTAGTCGAGTGGGCCATGTAATCTCCGAAAATATATCCTCGATGTTGCTGCCGATCAGTGTTGCTATTATGTCGGATACATTTTTCTCGGCAAATTCAGATTTTGAGTTTAGCACGCGCAGTTCATTGCTCAACTTCACTTGATCGAAAAACGGAAAACGACAGCAGCGTTCGTTGATGTGTTGTTTAGGGAAGTCCGTGGTATAGAGCTTAAACTTTGCATAGTCGAGTAAACTTAAGTAGCTTTGCTTATTAAGGTCAGCAAATCGAACATCTAGCTCTTCCATGTTGCGATCTATCAGTGTCATGTAAAGTCTACTGCATTTCGAATTAAGCTTGTAATTGCTGCTACAACCTGTCAGCTCCACGCATGCCGCCCAAACATTAGCGAATTTGTTCATCTTTCAAGTCTTTAATGTTAGCACAAGCATTCCTGATGCTCTTACCGCATTCGATGTAATCGAGCTCTTTCAGTTGTAGTGTCTGGTACAGAATGTCAGTGAAAGTAATAATTGAAGCAAATACTTCCAAAAAGAAAATTGTCTCCAGGTCCAGCAGGAAACCGTGCAAACCTCGTGCTAGAGGAACTGTGTGGCCATCCCATTCAGAGTCACGCAAATACATCTCTCGCAGACAATTGGTACACACGAGAGACGCGACGCGAGACAGGACACAACACCTATTATTCTTACAAAACGTAAAAAGAAGGTTTAAATTTACCTTTTTAGTCGACTCTTACTCTAAAACTGAAAAATTCAAACTCTTGTTCAACAGATCTATTGCAGTTTGTGTCAATTGTGTGGATGAAATGTTGGTTTTTAGACAGAGTGCTTGGCACCCTTGGCGAAATGGTTGGACGGCGTTTAAAAAAACCGGCAACCCACCTGGAACTCCATTTTTGAAAGGGTTCTTGATTTTCATCTGTCTTAGGTACTGAGCTACATTCTGCTCGAAGGTGTTGGTTGTTTACTGGGATTCCCGCTTTGGCCATGTCAACAATTCATTTGACAATAAGATTCTTATGATCTGGTCTAAGAACTGTCGGACCTCCAAGTGACTTTGTGTAAAATTTTGCTTTCCGGTACATTAAACATCCGGCAGAGACAGCACAAATGGTGGCATCACTTCTTACAAAGTCTAAGCGGAGGTGTGGTATCACATAACATGTCAAAACAACGAGACAACGTCTTGTAGCCTGAGGCGAACGTCGAAAAGGTGTTTTGGCATGCTAGCAGATGCCATACATCAGTGGGCGCCTGGCCTAAGTCGAGGCCCATTTTCCTACGCCGCTGCCACTGCAGATAAACATCAACCAGCGCGTTGCTAAAACAAAATAAGGGCATTCTGTTATTGTATTTCAGCAAGTAGATATTGTGAATAATCCATTGAAGAAATAAGCCAAATGAACTTAAAGGTTTGAAATAAAACGTAATGCTCGATTTCATACCAATGTCAATTCTTTTAAAAAAAAAAAAGGAAGGGTTTTGTTCGGTAAATAAATTCAAAGGTTGGGTTGGGTCGGCTTGTTGTGGGGAGAAAGTTATTTTTTCATATTATTAATTTTTTTTTTTTTTTTTTTTTTTTTATATAATAAAACAACCTATTCCTATGGTGTGGGGGGGTGCGGCTCCTTCTTCCGCTATTGGTTCTCCACGACAATTTATAGAAACTGCAGTTCGGCTCGAATTGACTGTTAATGATATTTTGTTTGCTAAATGCTTTTGTAAACAATGGCTTTCGTAGTCATTTGCAAAAGGTCACAAATACAAATTAAGCAGTCATTAAGGAAGATCAGCTTTATTTCTATCCGCTGATATATTCAATTTGAAGGAATTGTATTCAACTTCCGATAAATTAGCAGACAAAGTGTTTGTTTACAAAAGCAGATTCGCCATAATGTTGGCGCTAAAATGTCCAACGTGCTTGTAAGTTTGAAATGGATCCTGTGTTTACGGAGGGAACGTGGTTCGCGATTGAAATGTTCTCATCAGTTTTCTTGGGCTGCAGGACAGCCTGAGTGTTTGGCGGCACGTGATACTACGATAAAAATAGGCATTTACACCGTCTTCAACTCGAGATTGTACAGACTGAAGATTGAACATGCACCCAAAAGTTGAAAAAGTGGCAAAAAATGCAATTGCAGTTTTTGCTATCATATCATGAGAAATCCGCATGATTCAGAAAAGGCAATTTTGCCCATTTTGATCCACAAAGCGTTTTATGGTACAAATTATGGTACAATCTTACTTTCTTAGTTTGGGTGTAGAGCGAATTACGAAAAACTTAACCTAACACCAAGTAGACCAGTTTGGACATTTTCGTTTTGCAAAAAGTTTCACTGGCTGGAGTGGGAATCGAACCCTCAACTTCATGACAACCGCTTGAACGACGGGCGACGCCGCTAACCACTTGACCACGAAGATGATGTGGGCGATTGATTTGGCCATTTTCTCCGGGACGCGGCTTTTTCAACGCCATATTGAGCCGGTGCGTGGCAATGAAAATTTCGATGAGCTCAAGAGAAATTTCTATCAAACATACTCTTTAGTTGGCAACTTGATTTGATCGTCCTGAAATTTTAGTTGATAACATGGTTCGCGATTGGAAGTTTCTTCAGTCTTCTTGGGCTGCAGGACACCACTCTGTGAAATGGTCACACCGGAGAAAAGTTTGTTCAGCTCCTCGGTGTTGCGGATGGCTAGTTGCAGGTGACGTGGATGATTCTTCATGATCTGGTCTTCTTGTTTCTACTGGCATCTGTCGCATGCGGATGCACAGCGAGAACTGATGATTGGTCGGTCGTCCCCACATGTTTGATAATCGCTGGCACGGTAACTGTGGCAGTATGAACCAATCAGAGCGAGGCGCAAACATGATGTCATTTTCGACCAATAGCTTTGTGCGTTTAGACATTTTTCTTTTAAGTACATTTTAATTAGTTTAAACAAACGTTATGAATTAAGTTTGCAACAGGGATTCAGCTTTGATGTTCTACCTTGCGAATGAAATACTTATCGTAAAATTTCTGTGGGCCAGAGAGGAGATATTATCGTTCAAAATCTCCAAACCCGCGTAACGCTTGCGATTTCAGAAATTTTAGAACGGCGCCCCTATACAGGAATAGAAAAGAGAGACGTAAGTTCTACGTCAAAACCTTATTATGGTAGTTGATTAATTTTTCTAGATTCAGAAACGAAGTAATTCTTTTCAACTTAGGACTACCGTTTCTCTTTACTATACCGAGTGTCATTTCAAAATTTCGATAAATGAGAACGTCATCGGTTCTCAACAGCCGGAAACTTGATGAACTCGGGACCCAGGATACCTTAGCATCAACAGAACCTGAGAAATGACTTTCAAACTTTAACCAATGAAACGTGTGTATTTGAAGAGATCCATTGAAAAACAAATGTTTGAAGAATCCGATTAGTATTCCTGGCCAAATCGAAAATCGGTCTAATTTAAAAATATTTTACTAGACGTCGCGGGAATTCAGTGAATCGTTTACAAAACGAACCCTGCTGCCATTCAATCCTGTTATCCAACATCCCAGTGATTTCTCGTGGAAATGCAAGAGGTGTTCTCGGTTTCCATTAAAGCGAGTATCACGTAAACATATTATTACCGTTTCCATATTTGACCTGCATTCGGGCGGGACCGGCGCCGGTATTGCTTTAGTTCAGGATCGCCAGTTATTACACATTGAGGATGTATGTTAGTCCCGAGCATCATCTGTTGGTTCTCTGTGTAATAACAGCTGACGGAGAAGCAACCTCGGGCGGTTAAACATACCCATGCTCTAAACCTACGAGATTAAAAATACTTGGGAATATTCGTAACCAACAGAAATAACTTCCGTTTCTTTCAAAAAAAAATCCAGAATGTTGAAGAATCTCAGTGCACGGCGGTACAATTTAATTTTGAATCGTTTATGACTTACTTTCGTCAAAAGGGGAGTCACTGGGATTGACAAGTCGACATATCTAAGACACCGAGTTAAATCAGATCGATGTTTTATTTGTAGGGAAGATGTACCTATATTAATCTCATCACTTTGCAAATCATCCTACTTGAAAGAAAACTATATATACGTGACAGGATTAGTTAGTAATGTTTGTTGTAGTTATTTAACGTAAGCAAACATTATTAGAAAACGAAACCGATCCTTCAACTGCCCAATTGTTTGATTCATCGTAGGATGAATATAGGAACAATGAGATTAATATGGGGGCAATTTCCCTAATTATTGCCCCGCCGTGTGGTCTTCAGCGGAATTAAGCGAAGTAGAGAGAGAGAGAGAGAGAGGGAGAGCGGACAATTTTTTGAAACGCGGACGGATTGACAAAATCGGGTGAGTACTTTATTTATAAGCTGTCCATAATAAACTGACTTTTTTTTTCTCAAACCAAGACACTGACCCGGTTGTGCTATCTTATCATTAATCTGGATCCCAGAAGTAGCTAATGAGCCACCATTACACAATATCAAACACCACGAAAACCAACACTTAAATTCCCAACCACTGTGAGATTATCACGCTTTAGACTCAATGAGATAAGTAGATGAGATTGTCACCAAAACCAAAATCAGGAAGTTTCGGAAAACACCTAATACGAAGCCAGCCATGTTTTGTACAAATTATCCCATACGAGACTTAGTTTTATTGCATATTTCCGATTGATTTACCCTATAAACTTCAACGTTTACTTTTGCTCCATATTTAATGCACAGAAGATAACCCTTAGAGTTACAGTCGTTGAAATCTACTTCGATAAACTTTCACTGTCTGTCGGTTGAGTTTGGTCTATCATTACAATATTTGAAATGTTTTCTAGATGCCCCTGTTGTGAATTTACTTTTTGGTTGATGCGGCTTTAAGTTTGTTGCTATCTAAGTTGGTTCGGCAGCTACCCTTGTGAAGGCAGTTTTCATGAAATCCTAAGCAGAAATTCTAGCAGAACTTAGTTTGAAAAATACAATATTTACGGTATGCTGTATTTTATTGTCTTGTCATGCTGAAGCACTTTTCTAAGCCAGTAGCTCGTTTATCAACTTTCAACAGAATAATTTAACAACTGATAGTAAGCTAAGAAAAACCACTTCATTTGACACATACATTATAGTACAAGAGGCCAAGGCGTAAAATTAGACCTTCACTGAGAATAAATAACTTTTATCTTATAGCCCGAAACAAGGGGGAAAACCCGGTCTGCCGTTCTTTATTTCGTTCTTTAGTTAGCCCAAAGTCCCTGGATGAAAGGCACTAGGACGTACAGTTCGTGGTTTTACCGGATGTCGGCGAAGCTTTTTCGTACACACGTCGGTGCATCTTATCAACCGATTGGAGATAGAAGGTTCCAGGGAAGAGTACTTCCACACTTCCAGATGGTTCATAAGGTGCCGCGTGGTTGTTCTTTTCGCGAATCTCCATCAGTTTAGTAAATTCTTCCGGGGCCACCTTCTGTCGAGAATCCAGCAGGGGAAGGACGTAATTTAAATGAGCCTTGAATTCACCCAGAGCGTGGGTATCGTTAGTCATCGAGATGGAATACATCGAAGAAGCCAGTCCAGATCCGTACGAAAATACTCCTATTCTCTTTCCGGCCAGCTCAGACAATTCACTGTTAACCAACAGGGAAACCAAACCGCTGTACACAGATGGAGTGTACATATTACCGACTTGATTAGCCAAGTGTAGCGACTTTTTCGTCTTGGCATTGAATACTGGAGCATAATGGGTCATGAAAGCTTTCTCCACATCACGATCAAAATAAGTTTCTTCCAGTTTCACGTTCTGGAACTGCTCGAACCCGGGATAAGTTGTTGCACGCTCATTTTCCGGTGTAAGTACAAAGTCGTTCAAGCCGAGCCGGGCGAGTGATTTCTGAACCAACTTACAGTAAGGCGAATGGAAAATAACGGCATCAAAAACATCCAGGTTTACATTGGCGCCCGGATTCTGTTGAGTATACTTTTTTCTATATGATTGGTAGCAATTGTCTAGCGCGCCTAAGTAGCATTGGATTGAAAGCTTGCCATCTACCACCGGGTATTCCGAACTGAGATCCGGCTTATAAAAATCGTAGGCGTGATCCATAAAAGTCGAACGAAGACCGCGATCCAACACCAGGGGAGCATTTGGTCCTACCAGCATGGCAATGGCTCCCGCACCTCCAGTTGGTCTAGCAGATCCTTGAGCATACACGGCAATGTCGGCACAGACGACTAATGCAAGTCGCCCATCCCAACTGGAAGACTCAACCCAGTTCCAAGCATGGAACAATGCAGCAGTACCACCGTAGCATGCGTTAGTGGTATCAATTCCTTCGAGATTTGTGACTCCGTGAGGTTTGAAAAGTTGCATCAACACTGACTTCACACTCTTCGACTTATCCACTAATGTTTCGGTTCCAACTTCTAGGTAGCCGATTTTCGAATGTGGAATATTATGGCGCTCCAACAGGTTGTTCACAACGGTAAGACACAAAGAATTGACATCTTCGCGATCAGAGCAAAATCCCATTCGACTTTGCCCCAGTCCGATCGTGTACTTTCCTGCAGAAACTCCATCGAACACCTCTAGCTCCGTTTGATCCACATACTGTGAGGGAAAAACTATCTCCAGCCCCAAAATTCCAACATTTTTCGGCCAACTACTCATTGTTGCTTCTATTCACTATCAATTCCAACTCAAATTACAACAGAAAAAAAAACTTTCTTCTCAATGAGACGCGAAAGATAAAACGGCACGCAAATGTTGAACTTTCTTTTTTCCTTGCCTGCTTCACTGTTCCACGTCTTCCATTCAAGACACTTTCTCTGAAGCTCGCACAACACCGTTATTTCTGCAGTAGGCCAACGGGTTAGATCTTCTGAAGAACTGGCTGCTCCTTGTGTTTATTATATAATTCCGGACACGTTGAAGCAGTAAATCCGAGTAATAAGATCCGTTTTCAGGGTAACTAGTTATGTCACAAGACGAGAGAGCTTTTTCGGAGTATATATTCCTTTGGGTGACCGATATTCGGCTGAATTATTCCAGCAAAGCGTTACCAGGAACCGAAACCGAACACGTCCGACTGATCGAAACTCCGAGCGATGACTGCGAGCTGGATAGACATCGATGTAAAGTGAAAATCGCTGACGAGAAACGAGTTTTCCTCCACCGGTTTCCCCAAGTCCTCTCTGCGAATCAATCGGCTGTAGTTACCTGTTGGGGCTCTCCCTTTACTGATGCTGATGCTCCGCGCTATGAAATGTTTTATCAGTTGTGGAGCTACCACTCACTCGAAACTGGAATTTCGGCAGATCGGATGATTCCTTTTGCAACTTGATTCACACATCGATCTTCATCCACACGCAGCGTGTCAAGTCGTATTGGAATGATGAACTACTGGTTGTTAAACTGAATCATGTGGTGGTTATCAATCAGTGCAATTGTGCAAGGAAGTGTCAGGCGAAAAGGAAATCCAATCAAAACAAAACTTTGTAGGCAGCGGATTTGGCGAACATTTTAAAGGTTTTCAACAGTAAATTTTTCTTCCAAGTACTTACCGCTTAACACAGAGCAGTTAATTTGCTAGCAAATGATCACTGAAGAGAATTTATAAGACGCTAACGTAAAGATTTTATCAAAAATATTGTATGTATACTGTCAACTTTACACAGCGCTTGCGTGCGGCAAAAAGGAAAATAGCTTCTCGTTCCTTCCACACAAAATACGATACGAAAGTGTTACGCAAAGAGGAACGTCAACGGTGGTTAAAGAACACCGTCGAGAGGTATGCAACATTTGATCTTTGAATGTGGTTGTGAAGCGCTTCAATAAAAATAGGGTTGTTATTTCTCGAGTAATTTATGATTAGGGCGTAAGAACCAATTGTAAATAATGAATTCAAACGTTGATATCTCATAAATTTCAAAACACTCTTCTGAATTGAAAGCAGCATCTTGTTGAAGAATGATTGCTCTACCATTTGTTGCAATTGGATATCGTAGGAGTCTTGTGATTTGTTAGTTGTTGCAGAGATTGTTCCGGTGTTTTGCGTTCCGGAAAAAGCATTAAGGCAAGCTAAGGTATATATATGAGCCACAAACCCGTGTTTGGTGCGGGTGATGCTGGCGCCGGAAAGCAAGTGGTGTTGCTAGACTCGGATGCTGATAATTACCTCAAGTTCCTTACGGTGCACGGTTCCTCATACAGATAAATTTTAGAGAAGCTTGTAATATAGAAACTTTCGGCAGGTTTACTGGGGATCAGGATATTCAGGCTTATCCTCTGGGGGAGAGGATACATTTTACTAAAGCAGTTTTGATAAGCTTTCTGGGGGAAACCGATGATATCTTGAAGATATATTCAATTCGTATTTCTCGGAGGAAAAGTTCGAAAAATCGTTGATTTTTCCAGGAATCGTTTGTAATTATTATATTATTCAATTTCTTATTCTATAGCTTTAAGACAGTCTCGGCAGTTACATGAATAGGTCAGAACTTATATAAGCTTCTAGAAACTGAACGAACTTTTTGAAAATTATTTTCTGAATTACTATGAACTTCGAATTATCTATGAAGATTGTGTGGAAATATATTAAACTTAACAGAAGTTTATTAAGCTTCTCGGAAGTTGACTAAACTTATTGGAAGTTTCCAGATAATCATGAAGTTTGCTCGCTCTATTTCGAGAAGAGAAGTGGTGGAATTGCCGAAAAATTCTCGATGTTTCTGGAAACTTGGTTGAGCTTCCAAAAAGTTTGCTGGTCATCCATGGAATAGAACCAACAACTTTGAGAAGTAGATTTAATTTCCCAGAAGTTATTTCGACTCGGTGAAAAAAATGTTGCAGTAGAAACTATCATTTTAACTGACTATGCCTTTTTTCAAAACTAACATGAAATTTCAGTCAAATTTACTACGTTTATGATGCAGTCTTCAACTTTTGTGGTATATTTGGCAAACCTCATGTTAATATCAACCCCTCCATGGTTGAATTCAATCGCAGGCATGGTGAAATCAAACGCATTTAGAGTCAGGTAAAATTGTTGGTGTTTGCGCTCGAAATGGTAGTTTCTACAACGGATTTTGTTTGCATGCGGATTTTCAATGATCCATGTTTGATCGATCTATCGTATTTATTTATTTATTTATTGATATAATTCCAACTGACTTAACATCTTATTGGAATGTAATGGGAAAAAGCCATGTGGCGTAAAAACCCCCTATTTCTAAATCGTACACTACATAACTCAACATGAATAGAAGGAATTCAAAGCAAGCAAAACAAAATTAATCCTAGTACACACACAAAACATGTCAGTAATACTTAAATAATCTGTCGTGATGGAATTAGTCGTCTAGTATCTTCGCCGTTAATGCCAGTACGATGTAAATGCCACCTTTTCTGAACTAGCGGCTCTCGATCCAACTACGCTGAATCCGGTAACGGAAGGTCTCAGCGGAACAGTTGAAGTCAAACAGAGCGTAGAGTTCATTGAAGCGTGATGACATGAATCGAATTGGATCGCGTTGGCCGTAGTTTGCAGCACGAGTTCCGAGCTGCAGAAAATTTCTTGTTCGCAGAACTCGTTCAGGAGCGTAGATGAAGAGTTCGGCCAGAATTCCTGAAGATTCGGTTTCACGTAGTTGCACTTTTGCTGCGAAAACTGCTTGCATGACTGTACGCCTATGCTCCAATGTTTCAATTCCCAAGAATGAGCAACGATCCTGGTACGCTGGAAGGATGACAGGATCATTCCACGGCATATGACTGAAAGCATAACGAACAAATTTTCTTTGGACTGATTGAATCCTCGTAATCCAGATTCTTTGATACGGGCACCACACCAAGGCTCCAAATTCCAGAATAGAACGCACGAGAGAGCAGTACAATGCTTTCAGACAGGTGGGATCATGAAACTCGTCGGAGATCTTAAACATGCAACCGAGCTGTCTGTTGGCTTTGATAATCATATCCGTGTAGTGTTGTCTAAATGTCAAACCGGAGTGAAGCGTATTCCGAGGTCACAAGGTGTATTATTTTTGTGGGGAGGGTTTATGTTTTTTTTATTAATAAAATCAAATTTCATGACGTTTGGTTTATTATTTATCGAGTTACAATGGTTTAAGTGACGCTACTTCTGTGATTATTAAAAACGATGGATTTAAAGCAATTTCTTGTGTTGATATATCATTGCTTTTTGATGGGAAAAATCACCGTTCAAGCCCAAGCTTGGCTTGAAAAATGTTATCCGGACTCTGCTCCATCGAAAACGACCATCAAACGATGGTTTGCCAATTTCAAACGTGGTCGTACGGACACCGATGATGCTGAATGCCCTGGTCGGCCAAATGAGGCAGTTATTCCGGAAAATATTGAAAAAACCCTGAAAATCATCATGGGCAATCGCAAAGTGAAATTGCAAGAGATAGCTGACACTCTGAAGGTATCAAAAGGTAGTGTTTACATCATCATACACGAACTTTTGGCTATGAAAAAGCTGTTTTCCAAATGGGTGTCACGTTTGCTCACACCAGAGCAAAAACAACAACGAGTCGATAATTCAAAGAGCTGTTTGGAGATCTTCACGGGAAATAAGAAGGAGTTTTTGCGTCGATATATCACAATGAATGAAACATGGGTTCACCACTTCACTCCGAAATTAAATCGGCAATGCTGAGTGGCGTGCAGACGGAGAAAGTCGTCCAATGCGTCCAAAGACTCAAACATCGGCTGGGAAGGTAATGGCCTCTGTATTTTGGGATGCGCATGGAATTTTCTTCATCGACTACTTGGAACATGGAAAAACTATCAACAGCGACTATTATATCGGTTTGTTGGATCGTTTGAAGGCCAAAATCGCCCAGAGAAGGTCTCATTTGAAGAAGAAAAAGATGCTTTTTCACCAAGACAATGCACCGTGTCACAAGTCAATAAAAACAGCCGCATTAAAGGTCGAATTGGGTTTCGAATTGCTACCGCACCCACCGTATTCTCCAGATCTGGCCCACAGCGACTACTGGCTCTTCGCAGAACTTAAAAAGATGCTCCGTGGAAAGAGATTTGGCTCAGATGAGGAAGTGATTGCTGAAACTGAAGCATATTGTGAAGGTCTCGATAAATCGTTCTACACCGGTGGTATCGAAAAGCTACAGAAACGTTGGAATGATTGTATCACTCTAAAAGGAGGTTATATTGATGAATAAAAATGAATTTTGGCAAAAAATGTTCTCTTTGATTGTTGTTTGTTATATTCTCTTAATACGCGGAGTAACGATCTATCAATTACCGTAATTTAGAACTAAGAGAAATGAAGAGAAAGTATTGATAGTTCCTTTTAGCGTAACGGCAGGCTTTGAAAATTGAAAGATACAAATTGAAAATGAGCGGAGGGCATATGAAGGTAGTATACAATCGGGCGCATAATCTTTAGCTACCCGATGCAAGGTAGGCAAGGGGGAGGATACTGTTATCGATTCTGATAAAAAAAAAGTTATTTTCCTACTTAGACCCGGGACTTATTGACTGATGTGTTAATTACAAATGAATCAAATAATTAATATTATTACAGGGGTATCTCACGTGGAAGATACGGTTTGATACATTTTTTTTTATAGAGCTGGGTGAATCTGCTTTCAAAGGGTGGAGTTGCATCTAGTTCATTGTTTTCGCAGGCATACGTGAGCTGTTGAGAAAGAGGATAAACCAGTCATCAATATATAACAGTTTATGGGAATTCTCGCACTTACCTCCAGCGCTTGGCTTCTTGAGCTTTTATTCTTTATCTCTGAATTTCGCTGGCTCAACACAAGAGTATCAAAAGCGCGGTTTTTACAACAAAAACCTTGACCGAGACTCAAATAACCTGGAAGAATTTTGCAAAGCTAAACAAAACAATCGCCTGGTTGCCAGGCGTAGCCAAATTACCGTAGCACATATGGGCACCTATTAGGTCATATGAATAAAGTGAGTAAAAGCTTTTACTTTGCTCAAATGCGTCCGTCAAACCATTTACTTGAGCATTTACTCACGTCGATATGACAAAAGCAAGAATTTGAGTATTTACTTTTCGAACATCCAAATCCATATGAATAAAAAGAATAATCTGAGTAAATGCTCACAAAATTTTGAGTCACCTGTACAGCATACTCAGTTGAAATCGAACTAAAAGAATCGTGTGTTGCGTGGAAGGAACAACATAAAATGTACGTGGGCGGTTTTGTAAATTTATCATTTCCAATGGTAGTTGACGTAAACAGTGTTTATCGAAGCTTTGATCGTTCAGTGAAAGTTTATAAAACATGACGAGAAGGAGATGATAATAACTTCAAGCAACTCTACCGGTTTTTTTTCGAGAAAATGTGATTGCACAAACATTTTTAGAAGATGATTCTGAAACCCGAGGAGTAGCATTATCATATAAACAAAGGATGAAGTGTTTTTGGTGATCCCGAAATCCAAGTAACAAATAAATATTTTTGTGGAAACGATGTATTTGCATTGTTTGATTTACACCACATTAATCACCAAATTGTTTAAATTCTCATCACAACAGAAAATCTAATTTAAAAAATATTCCTACAATTTACTAAGTTCCTAGCGAGTCTACTACCACAACGCCTCCCATCAACTGGAAAAACATTCTTTCCAATTCGTTCAGAACAATTTTTCGGTTTTCAGTCTGCTTCTGGTCCGACTTTACTTTGACTTTTTGCCTCATGTTGTTTATTTTCTTCGTCACTTCTGCTTCGCTGACGGCGTTTGAGATTTTCCCAGCAGAGCTTTTCCAAAGGATGCCAGATAATCCACAAACTTTGCACCATCAGCAGTTTTTTTGCCGGTAGTTTTGCTGCCTGTTGGATTCTGATTTCCATTTTCACTATCCTCACATGAAAAGAATGAAAATAAGATATAATTAGCCCATTTGTAATATTGGTAAATAGAATAGACTTACTGTGATTCAGTTCATCCTCCAGATACTCCTCGTTGAAGGAATCGTAAGACATCTTCCCGTATTGATATTTCAGACATTTTTTTGTGTGTACCAACAATGCTTTTTTCTACTCTGAGAAAAATTTCATCGTTGTACCGACAATTAAATCATGGTCAGGATGACTATCGCATATAATGGTTACAATAACCATGAAAATGGTCGAATTCACACGTTCATGGCATTTTTGACTACGATCATTATGGCAAATGTTGAATCAACTATTTTTAATGGTCGTTTTGACCATGATCATAGTCGGTTCAAAATCACTATACTGCAATAGTCATCATAACCCCTAATAATGGTAAAATTGACTATCAAATTCTTCTCTGTGTACCTAAGAAAAACAAGAATTATTTTTTTGACAGAGCAAATGCTAAGTTCGAAATTCGAACTTACTCCGAGTAAAGTACAACTTTATTCATACGAATTTGAGCAAATGCTCAAACAGTTTACTTTACTCAAACTGGTTAGCTTGTGAGTAATTACTCGTTTTTATTCATATGGCCTATTGGTTACAATAATAAGGAAAAGGGCGAAATTACAAAAATAAGGGGTATTTGACTTGTGGTATTGTGGGAAACATTTGAGTAATTATTTTTCATGGGTGATAAGGACATGGGTATTGGGGGGTTAAAATCGCTATAGTGCAGTAGTATTATAATGTTTAATAATGGTAAAATGTATCAAATTTTATGTGTAAATGGAGAAAGAGGAATAAGTTTTTTGAGGGGAAAATGTAAGTCGAAATTCGGATACGGAGGAAGGTCGGGTTGTTTGGATTGGGAGGTAAAAAGGTTTTTTGTTAATGTTAATGTTGGGGGGGGGGGGGGGGGAGAAAAAAAAGGGGAAGGGAGGGGCGGGGGGGGGAGGAAAAAGGAGGGGGGGAAAACCACTGGGCAGAACTTGATAGACGGTATAAAGGTTAAAGTACGATCATATTACCGAAATTGCCAACCTGATTAATTTATTAGTTTAATTGATATTATATCGTTTTAAGCTGTAATAAAATACATTGCTTTGAAAATTTGCGAACTGTCTTAAGTTTCATTTAACAATTTTTGAATGTTTTGAATGTTTGATACACTTCTTAGTAACAAGAAAGCTTAGAAATTGATTTTTTTTTCAGCTGAAATATTGTTTTAAGATTCGTAATTTAGATTCTGCACATTGGACTTGTTAGAATTCATTTTGTTTAATTTCGTCAACCAACGTAGGTTCAATGAATCATCTCGTGAAGTCTTACCACGTTGATCGCTACTTTTATGAAATATAATGGCAATTTGATTTTAACTTGCAAACACATTCACTAATAATCGTGAATAATATTTATAAATGTTTTGTAACCAATTTGTTTCTATGCGAATTAGCTATAGTTTTATTTTTTAAATTTTCAGTAAAAATACATTCCTATAAAATCTGAAAAACTTATCAACATGATTTGTTGGCAAAAATGATTCTTCATTCAATTTCAAACATACAAGTGGAACTAAAATTTCATATCAATGATCAAATATGTTTAAAATTGCAAAACAATGTCTCGATGCAATAAAAACTGTCACATTTGTCTAATTTCCGTTCGTTAAGATATTTAATTCGTATTTTGGTGCATTCTAGCATATTGTGTTCATGCTTTCAAATCTGTTTGCACATTTCTCTGCCCAAGCATTAAAATCTCCTCCTAAGGCTACCGTTTTTCGTCCGATGATAGATGATGATGACACATGATGAAACAGATTCATCGAATATCTTGAGGTTACACAGCAACTGCCAATGAAGACTTCGTTAAACATCTCGAATCGCGGCATTACGACTACGTGGCAAGCCTGATTTAAACGACAGCCAATCTGTTCGCTCGATTTCATCTTAATTGAAATTATTTTTCAATAAATATTTGTTGAATTAATAGTGGTATAGAAAAAAAAAAGGAAAATACAGGTAAAACCTTCAAAAAATTATATAGACACCAACTGTAACTTACCGACTGAGCTAAGGGGCCCTCCCTTAGCTCAGTCTGTAAAAGTGCAGCTACAGAGCCAACATGGTGTTGCTGGGTTCGATTCCCGGTCTGGTCTAGGAATTTTTCGTTAAGGAAAATTTCTCGACTCCCTGGGCATAGCGTATGATTGTACTTGCCACACAATCATACTAATGCAAAAATGGTACTTGGCATCGAAAGCTCTCAATTAATAACTGGGGAAGTGCATTTAGAACACTAAGTTGAGAGCAAGCAATAAGCTAATTGTGAAAGCAATAAGCTTGAAATGCTGAAGAAGAACTGTAGAACTAGAGACAGGAAATTGAAAAACTAGAACATCAAATGTAGAAGGAGATGTTTCGCTCATCGCCATGAGGCACCAAGAGTAGACAGTCATGTTTGCTAGAATGAAAGATATGAAGAGAAAGTGTTAAAGTTCCGTGAGTGTACGGTAGGTTGAAAATGGAATAGAAGTATTGAAAGGGAGCGAAAGGGCAGGGGGAAAGAGACAAACCAAGGAAGGTAAACGCAAACACCCCGGGGGGGGGGGGGAGGACAAAAACCACCGCCACCGAAAGGAAAAAAAAAGGGGGGACCGCCGGAGACGGGGGTGTGGTGGGGGGGGGATGGGGGGGGGGGGGGGGGGGGGACTTTTTTTGTGGAAAAAGGGGGAAAAAACACCGAAAAAACTAACAGGGCAGGGGGAGGGACCCAAGTAACCATTAAGCACTAAACGTGGCAGTATATCAGCATTATATCTGCATATAAAGCAGCACTTAAATGCCTTGAAGCTCTTTATTCAGATATAATGCTAATATAATGCTAAGAAAGGCGAAATAACGTGCTTATATAATGCAGAAGTGACAGCTCGTAAATAGCATTAGTAATGCTATATTAATGTACCTTAACATAACTGTCAGTTTTCATGGCCCGTTTTTGGCACTGCTAATGCAATTATTCTGCATTTATCTGCTGTTTGTTTCTGATTTATTTCACGAACTATTTCATCGTTTGCTTCTTCTTATTGATGGTATTAGCAAAAAGAGGAGGAAGAATGCATGCAATGATAAGCTATAAACAAACCCCTTAGTGTAAATTCATATTTTTAGTATTGGGTGTATTAGTATGAGTAAAGTAATATTTTGCGAAAATTTCCTGTAAAGCGTCTTAAACCAAGGTATCAATGCATGGTTGGCCCACTGTCTTTGCTACCAGTGCCTGGCTATAAGCTGCTCCAGCATTTTTAGAGCTTTCATCTTCAAATCCTACGAACGAATTTGAAGGCGTAGAACTAACTGGCTGATGGAGACGTAGATGTAATCATCAATATGATCAGGTGTGTTAAGTTTAGAAGTATCGTATTTTCGATACAATTTCACTTTACGTCTATAATTTCCACTTAAAAAAAATCACTTATTCTCGGTCATGCTGGTTATTGTTGGCTGCAAATGACTTTTCAATGCTTTTGTAAACAAATTCTAAGCATTATATGAAAGCCTTATATGAGCACTAAATGCCGATATGAAGCATGTAGGCTGTGAACGAGATAAATACTTTTATGCATTATAACAGCCTTATATGCGCATATAATGCTAGCGATAATGCTTATTTTCGGTTGGAGCTTGAATGCATTTAGGATGCTAATATGAAGCTTGCATGCAAAACATATGCTTATATAGAACTTTTAAGTAACATTAATGCTGATATAATGCTATTATCGGGCTTTAGCTTAATGCTTATGGTTACTTGGGGGGTTCCTTAAGGTTTTTTGGAGGGGGGGGGGAAGGGGGAACCGCGGGGGGGGGGGGGGAAAGAACGGCTGGGGTGAGATAGCGCCGGTTCGTTCTAATTTTTACCAGCGGAGGCATTTCTTTTTTGAAAAGGGGGGGGGGAAACATCTCCTTCTACATCATAATCGTTACTCCACGTTCGGAGAATACAAATATAACAATTAGAGTATAGAACATCAAAGTTTTTTTAAATTTTAATGTGTCCAACTGTTGCGCACTACAAATTTACACGTACAAGTATAAATACAATTTTTTTTTAAACAAATTTTCGAGCATATTTGTAGAATGATTGGAAAACTATGAGAATTTTAATTAACACTAGACTGATCACTATAAAAAAAATAAGAAAATTTAAAACTGAAACACTTTTTCCTACTATTACTAAAAATCGCAAGCAAATTCCTTTAAATTACACTATGAATGGCTTATCCTTTGACAAAAAGGCCTATTTCGTCTTCGACTTACAGCTCGAACTACTACCGGAAGACGTATAGTGCCCGTCTCACCTTGACTCTCCAGTTACCCCCGATGAAAATGATGTTTTCAAGAGATAAGAATTCTTGTCACTTTACTACACAAGCTAACATAATTTTCATTTTCAAAAAAAGGATTTGCATGGGAATTTCAAATAACTTTTAAAAAAAAACTGGTGCACCGTTCTGAACTGTGTTAACAAATTTTGCACATTTCATTAGCCATAATTCCATGTTCAGACTACAGAGTTATAACATGTTATAACGGTTGTCAAATAATTTCTACAAGAAATTTGTCATCAAGATAGGCATGTAACATGTTATAACTGCTCAGTCTGGCCAGTTTTTAAGAAAGAAAAAGAAAAAAAGGAAAGCTCATATCTTTGATTGTTGTTTTTTTGTACTCTCCCATGCGCGGACAAATTTCATCAAAGCTCATATCGCCTGATATGCTCATTTTATCACTGTGGTTTGAAGTAAGAGATGATTGAAACAATTAAAAAATGCTACACCAAGTTACCATCCTCTGAATTCTGTCCAGCACGTTCCTTTTTGCCGGTTTTATCCCATATCTTCTCCACACCAGACCGCATATGAATGACGGACAATTCGTGATTGTAAAGTATCCTTGCAATTCGTTTGCTAAATACCGCTGTGTTATGTGACTTGCGTTCCAACCACATTCCTACCCAAATCAGAATCAACCGAGATGCAGATGCAAAGATTTTTCCCAACTGTTACATTTCCCCAACATTCAAATGAACCATCACTCGCCAACAGGCATCGTGGTCTGCTAGGTCCGAGTGTGCACATGTTTTTTTCGGTGAGCGTACGATCCGATGCTATCAGCCGGCCGGCGTTTTCCAGCTTGCTTCGACGATATGATTGCAAAAGGCAAACTGTAAACATAAACAGAGACTTGCGCATTTCAAGGCCTACTCAGAGAGAAATTTGGCACCACGTGCTAGACACGAACGATCTGAACAGTGCTGGTTGATTTACTGGAATATTCAAAAAGTATGTTGAACATGAGATAACAAAAACTAGCAACCGTCAGTATGAGAAATTCATCCATCGTTTTGTAGATCGTGTCCAAATCGAGACCAAGTTTCCGGAATCCACAAAAAGGAAGCGACTGCAAGTTTCAGTTTCAGTTGAGTTTTAGACTTGGTGGCGTTCGGTTCGGAATAACATTGCAAACACTATTGTTCAAAGTTACTTGGAATATTTCAGTAAATTATGAAATATTGTATGGGATGAATCTCACCCAATAAAAAAAAAGTTGAAGAAGATTATTAAGAATCGCATCAGTGCACTGGCGAGGAACCGATTTAAACGCGGAAACATAAAATATGTAAAGGCAAATCCTAACAGATCTCGACATAGTTTGGGAAGTAAGAGAACAAACTACAGCGAAGAAATAAATTTCCAACAGCTGTCTATAGGAATAGCCATCGGAAAGTTGTGGATACCGTAGATAAAAAATATAACAGCCAGCAGTGCGTGGTAGCGAATTTATGAAAATAATAACGACGTCGCCAAGTACCACGAGGTCAGCAGCAAATAAAAAATTTATGATAAATGTTTTGCCAGTAGGTATGGATGCTATTTTTGGCACTGGTGCTTCGAGTTCAAGTTCTGTGATTGTTTTGGATGTGAGTGAATCAGTACAGGAAGAAGAAATAGCGAAGGAATAGCTCGGATTTCTATGCTTATGAAAAGTGCGTTCCGCCGGCATATTTTTTTTTTCAGCTGAATGTTCATCATCAAACGATAGTGAAATAATAAATTTATTCTCCAAGTTTGCTGCGGTGTCTGTAATTGCTGGTATTGTTATCGTTGGAGTTGGAAATCTCTGCAGTGCCAACTGAAAGAAGAAAAAAATGTAAGTGGAATAACTTGCTTTTTATAGAGAAAAGATATCACCGATGGATGTATAGTGGTTTTAAAAGAAAATGATAACATTTTCTGCTATCATCTTTAACTTGGAATTATATGGTCATGTTATAAAATATTATTTCTATGGGACATCAAAACTGATGGTAAAAAATATTTCCATACAGTAAATTATCAACTATGAGGACATTCAAATTGAAGAATAGCATAGCATTGACGTTTGCACACCTCGTGGATGGAGCTACGATGAGGAATAATTCGTTGAAGACATTGCATGTCACCATGAAACGGCACCATTTACTGATACGTTTTTTAACGCAATAATCTCCACGAAGACACTCCTTGATCGCTCTCCTGGACACGTTTATGCAACCGTTGGAGAAAGGAAGGATTAAGAATCAACCTTATGAAGACCCAGGGAACCCACGCTGCCTTCAATAGATATCAAGGGACAAGGGACGTGAATTGTCGGAGAGAATAGTTAAACAGAATACCCTGTTTGGTGAACAGAACACAAAATTATTTGAAAATGATCATTGGGAGCATCTAGTCTAGTGATCTAGTGATGCTCCATTTCTTGTCAAATGGTTAGGACTTAAGCATTAACTATAGTCCAAGCGCCATATGGCTAATGCTTATAGCGCTATTATAGGCTCTCTGAAATAAGAAGAATGTCTGAGATTATTAGAACGAGCGGTGAAAGAAAGCTTATCAGATTTCTAGGGTTGCAGCAACAACATTACGTTACTTCAATGTACAACGTTATTATTCATTATTTATTTCTAGTTATCGCTATCTGATTCAATTGATTTTAAATTTAGACGTGGCTGGGTAGCTCAGTGGTTACCTGTTCTGCTTACTGAGCAGATGATCGGGAGTTCAATCCTAGGCCCGTTCTCTACCTTTGTCACTTGTCGTTTTCTATCACCACTAGATTTAAAATAAAAAACCCGAATTTATCCACCGATGGTGAGACTGAACCCTTCTTACACTTCACCAGAATTACGAACTCAAATGTAGCCAATATGGTACTGGATACACATTTTCATTAGAAATTCCATGAAGATCCAGGAATATTCGATATGTCATAGATTCAGTTTATGAAATGAACTATTTGTCAATCCTGAACGTATTGTTCATCGATGTGATTAAACTAATGCCATTAATAGTCTTTAACGACCTGTTTATGTTAGTTATGTAATAGTGGAAATTACATAAATATTAGAAATTCCATAAAATTAGTCCATAGAATGAATTATTAGCCAATCCTACGCGTCAATTTTGACCATCGATATGGATTCAAGATGCTTAATAAGTACATGTTCGTTGAAAATTGTGTAGTTATTGTAAATGGAGACTTTGTGTAATTTTCGAATATACTCGTTGCAGTTCAAAACCGGACCACTCGAGCCAATCGCTCCTGCTCTAATTCTATAGAGTCGTATAGTGTGGCTGGTCCGCTTTATGTGCTATGCAAATGGCTGAGAAACCGATGTGACATTATTTGTAACGCACACACACTCACACACACACACACACACACACGCACACACACGCACACACGCACACGCACACACACACATACATACATACATACCTACATACATACACACACACATTCAAACACACAGACATGTGCTCAGTTCGTCGAGCTGAGTCGAATGGTATATGACACTCGGCCCTCTGGGCCTCGGATAAAAAGTCGAGTTTTCAAGTGATCTTAATACCCTTCTTTCCGTGTAGTCAGAAATGTGGTAAAGAAACAGCAATCAAGACAAACTTTCGTATAAGATGTGAAAAACGAACAAAGTCCAAAAAATGTCCAATCATGATGAACGGGAGAATACGGTGGGAAAGCAAAGGGCACGGAAGATCTATACCCAGATATTGACGAAAACGTTTTAGTCGTTATGGATTACGAAACGGTTGTAATCTGACTTTTGGAAGTTTTCGAGGCTTATTGTTCATCATCAGTTCGATATCCCTAAAGGCGTTATAAAGCCTAAGATTCCAAAGTTTTTCAAAATTAATTACATGATTTGACAAGTAATTTGCACTTGCGGGACGGTCATTGGCCAGGTATAATGGAATGTCTCCAAAAACTGTCTAAGTACTACTACTTTGGAGGTCACAAACTGGTCATCCTCTTTCTGGCCGTATTTAGGCTCGTGCCGTTACTCGAGAGATGTTCTGGAGTGGCTCAAGGCTAAGGAGTTCAATTTTGTGATGGGGAGCGACCCCGGCGTAGTGGTTAGCATCCATACCTGTTACGCCAAAGTCACGAGTTTAAATATCACCCGCGGACAAGTTACGAATATATCCAAAGAGGTGTTTGAGTGACTACGACGAGAGATGAACCTGAACATCTCTATAATCAAGAAAAAAAAATGTGATGAAATTGATATGTATTTCGTGCCGCAATATTATAAGAATTGTTTTTTGATATGATATTGAAATTGAAATAAAACGAACTTTGAAAAAGTTAAATAATTTGTTTGGTTTATTAACTGAAAGCTTGACGATGAAGATTCGAGAAGAATGTGCGATACGCACTTTTGTACCGAATGTCATCAGGAGCTTTTAAAGGGGAGGTAGCATATCCAATCTTCCGGTCAGCCTCTAAGCATCTTGCTATGAGGTACCAGGTGGGTCTTCGCCAGTTGCCTGTCGATCTGCCAAATTTGGAAGACGTCTGCATTGAGTTATCTCAAATTATAATAATCCGTCCACTATTTCACAAAACATTGCGATTGGTTGAGCGGATTGGAGATAATGAAATCATTGGGTATAGAATCAAGTTTCCCCCAGGTGGTGCTAAATCGATTAGCTTGGACATCAATACTATAGAAGCAAAGTTGCCAGAAGGCAGGAAATACACGGACTCTTATTTTTACCAGGTCCATCAATCGTAGTGTTGAGTGGATTAGCATGGATTGTTTTTTATATTGTATTATTAGACTACTATCACAGAAAACAGACGTTCATCGTCGGTCTGCTACTTGTGTAAAACTTTAAACCGACATTTCAAATGTATGTCCACAGAATAATAGAGCGTTCCCAAAAATGAAAATGGATTGTGAACTAGTTCACGTTTTCAGGATTTTTCCCTTTAAACGTTATTTAGTTCATGATTACGTGATACAGTTCACGGTGCATTTTTGCTTGTTCTCGAATTCATCCTCCTGAATTCATCCTCCTGATAGGCGGCAGTTGTGCGATAGGTGTCATGTAATTTTTTATCAATAAAAAACCTAGCATATATCCTGAAAAGTTTTGTTTGTTTTTCTCAGCACTTCTTATACAGGCTGCCCATCTAGTTTTTCAAGAAAAGGTATATGGACATCAATGTCTGTTCTTAGTGCTATTATATAACATACTACTAAATGTTCTGTAAATTTTAATTTTCAATCTCAATTTCAGTGAGCAAGGTAAGGCGCTCAAATGCCAAAAGTCCACCCACAGGCAAAAGAAGCATAAACAAATCTTTCTAGCATGTCTGCTCCCAACGATAAAATACAAATTATCACATTATTTAACTCTATATGAAAGCGTTTGTTACGGGGGATCCACGGGAGTTTCCCTCCCTTGATTCGAAGTAATAGAGCGATTTCAGGCACTCTTTCTAGAATCGCTATGTTTCTTGGAATAGTCTCTGCGGCAAGAAAAATTGTGTATTCAAGAAGTCGTCATTTTCTTGAAGGTTTGACGATGATCGGTCGAATGGGTGATTTTCGCCCTATCTTTTCTTCTCATGCAATTTATCTTCCTATTATATGTTATATATTTCTATTAGGGTGGCAGTGAAAATGACTACCCTAAATTTTTAAATCGATCCATATACAACATGCTTATTGGCTCGAAAAAAAAACCCCTATGCAAAATTGGGGTCAATCGGACATGCTCAGGTCTGGCGTAAAGCGTTGAAAGTTTGAGCTTTTAAAATCTGAAAAAGGTGGGAGAGGGGATGTCGAGATATGGAGTATAATTTTTGTACAAGATCGACTTTTTTTGCACCACTGCGAATAAAGTACACTACCGTACTGGGGTTTATTCTCCAGATCTCAAAGGGTTCTAGTAGCCCTTTGCTGAAGAACTTAAATCTTTTGTTGGAGATTGCCGAGCAGTGGCATAACAAGTGTTCCGAGTCTTCTTTATCCGTGTCACAAAATCGACATGAATCATCTTGAAGTTCTTCTATTAGCTTCACGTGATAACGGCTTGGAAAGTGGCCAGTTATAAGGCCTGTATATAAGGTTAGATATTTTTTGGTGAAATCAAGTAAATTGCGAGTCAGTGAAATGTTTGGAGCATTTCCAGCCAGAATAGCAAACCGGTTGGACCCTACTCTCTCCGATCTGAATGAAATTTTGTCCATATGTTGGATTCTACCCAAAATTACGTTTTCCATACAAAAATCCAAAATTATCCTGGACTAATTTTCTGTAAGGGCGTATTTAAAATGTGGATTTTATTTTTCGCAGGCGACTCATCTGATCAGAATGTTGTTTTAAAAATAGTTGTAGGTAATGAAGTGTTTAAGAAAAAATACATTGAAACTTAAAAAAAATCATAAATCCATGCTAAAAAACGTAATACGGTGATTTTCCCAAAGGACTCCCCTTCGATTTTCCTCATTTTTTTTAAAAAAAAGCTGAAGTTATTTCCTTATAGCTGGTTGAGAGTTTAAGACGGTCACTTCTTTAATTTTATTTTATTTTTTGTTTTTAAATATCTATAAATTTTCTGAAAATGTTGAAACTGATAATTTTTATATTGAAATATACTGAAAATGTATTTGATGCATCATTTTTTAATTAAAACACATTGGCGAACCAGCCCAGGAGGCTGAAAGCCACTCTAATAAAGATATATATAAAAAAAAAATTAAAGCACATGCAGAATTTTTTTCGTAAGCCTAGCTGTTCTCAAGTTATTGCGAATTTAAATATCAGAAATTTATGTTTTTGCAATTTTTTTGGCCCTTTTTGATTGTTAGTCTTCTTTTCTCAGACACGGTGGCATTCTTTTCTGTTACCCTTTTCTGTTTGGACGCGATGGAAAAGAATCAAGTTGATGCTTTTGGATATGTCTGTGTTTCGGATAGTTTTGTTAAGGGAGAGAAGAAGCAGTATTTCATACAATGTTGTTTTTTTTTTCAATTTTCATTAAATTTATTACATTTCAGATCATTTGAATACATTAAATATTTTGGGTTCATCATTTGAATTAGAAAATACCTTAACTGCAATTTGGTTATTTGAAACTGGAATGTAAGAATGATATTTTTGAAATCCAGGAATTGGTTTTGCTTTGTTAAAAATCGGATCGAATTCCTTTTCGGCCTCTTTGTATTCATCCGTGGAAACATTGCAAAATGTCACTTTTGTTTCATGATCCTCTTTGCGATTATTTGCCCATTCATAACATTTTCTAGCATTCGTAATAGGATGTTCTTGTTGCTTAGCTAAACTTGCTCTAGTTGCCATTCTCTTAAGAGTACTTCCGATCGCATCACAAGGACTCTTGCCGTGTGAAATTGCAAAAAAAATGCCATTCAATTTCAATATGTCTATCTTTAAATCCACAGAGGCTAGCAAATTTTTTTTTTATATTGTGACTACTGTGTCATGCTTTAAAGCATCAGAAATTATCACAAAAATTGAGGTGTTTTAGTGTACCATTTTCATGGTAATATGCTACAAATAGATGTATTGTACATTGAGCATTATTTCAATGATAACTTTGCACTTCATCTTGAAGAACAAATGTGTAGTTTTCAGAAAAATCACAAATAACTATGACTTCACCATCTTCTAGTGTTTCCTTTTTTGTTTTTAAAAATTTACTCTGCTTATTCTTTTATGTAGTCATGATACATTAATTTATCAATCTTTTTCATAAAACCCGAAATAAATCCACCCATGGTGAGACTGAACCCTTCTTACACTTCACCAGAATTACGAACTCAAATGTTGCCAATATGGTACTGGATACATATTTTCATGAGAAATTCCAGGAAGAACCAGGAATATTCGATATGTCATACATTCAATTTATAAAATGAACTATTTGTCAATCCTGAACGTATTGTTCATCGATTCGATAAAAAAATTACCATTAATAGTCTTTAACGACCTATTTATGTTAGTTATATGAAAGGGGAAAATACATAAATATTAGAAATTTCATATAATCAGTCCATAGAATGAATTATAAGACAATCCTAAGCGTCAAATTTGATTATCGATATGGATTCAAGATGCTTAATAAGTACATGTTCGTTGAAAATTGTGTAGTTATAGTAAATGGAGACTTTGTGTAATTTTCGAATATACTCGTTGCAGTTCAGAACCAGACCACTCGAGCCAATCGATCCTGCTCTAATTCTATAGAGTCGCATAGTGTGGCTAGTTCACTGTATGTGTTATACAACGCACCCGATACGGAACAATAGAATACAAGCGGCATCGATTGGGTTAAGAAAAAAAAAATCAATAGCGTTCGATGGGAATGTTGTAGCAGAACTGAAATCGGTTCACAAACGGCTGAGAAACCGATGCGACATTATTTGTAACGCACACACACACATACACACACATATACACACGTATACATACAAACACATGCACACATACATACACACAGACATGTGCTCAGTTCGTCGAATGGTATATGACACTCTGGGCCTCGGATAAAAAGTCGAGTTTTCAAGCGATCTTAATACCCTTCTTTTGGTGGGTAAAAAGGAAGCAAACTCTTCTGATGGTAAAGTTTTTAATTCAATATTACACCTATCAGTCGCAATCCACTGTTCAAATGACACTTTTTTAATTTCATTCTCTTCCAATTTTTCTAAAATTGCTGTTTCTGATGCTGACGTATCGTAACAATTCATGCACGGCGTGAAGATGGCAAAAGTCTGTTCTAAATTGTGCATCGCACAGAATTTGTTCCATATAGATAGTGTGATCACATAAAATGCGATTTGTTTTTAAGCTGTTGAGCATAAGATTCACATTTTCGTGAATCGTACAAACACAAACGTTATGGGATCCTGATTTACTAAGAAGTTTACAATGTTTTGGCCGTAAGGCTGCAAATGAGCTAAAGCTTAGTTCAACGTCTTTATGGGTTTCATTGAAATGCTAGTATGACTCTTTGAGTGACATCGTCAAGAGACGTTTTTGTGTTACCTGGCGTACACCACTCGTCACTACAGAGACATAAAGAGTGATACGGTCAAAATTTGGTCAAGGGAAAACGCGTGTAAATCGGTGAAATCGTTTATTTAAAAAATGAAATTAAATTTCTTTTTCAAGTTCAATTAGTATAAAATTCAGGAAAAATATTCAGTTAGGCTTCCGCTTTTCCAAATCCGAATTGCCGGGCCTTACGCTTGACCCCTGCCATCAGATTTTGTACAGCCACCTTGTCCACCTTCTTCGCCGCAGAAAGCCAGTTTGCCTTGAACTGCTGCTCGTCCTTAGCAGTTTTTTTGGTCTTCTTTAGGTTCCGCTTGACAATAGCCCAGTATTTCTCAATTGGGCGGAGCTCTGGCGTGTTGGGAGGGTTCTTGTCCTTGGGAACCACCTGCACGTTGTTGGTGGCGTACCACTCCATGGCCTTTTTACCGTAATGGCAAGATGCCAAATCCGGCCAAAACAGTACGGAACAATCGAGTTTCTTCAGGAAAGGCAGCAGACGTTTATTCAAACACTCTTTCACGTAAATTTCTTGGTTGACAGTCCCGGAAGCTATGAAAATGCTGCTTTTCAAGCCACAGGTACAGATGGCTTGCCAACCCAGATATTTCTTTGCGAACTTTGACAGTTTCGTGTGCTTGAAAATATCTGCTACCTTTCCCCTTCCTTTTGCCGTATAAAACTCCTGTCCCGGAAGCTGCTTGTAGTCGGCTTTGACGTAGGTTTCGTCGTCCATTACTACGCAGTCAAACTTCGTCAGCATCGTCGTGTACAGCCTCCGGGATCGCGCTTTGGCCGTCGTATTTTGTTTATCATCGCGATTTGGAGTCACTACCTTCTTGTAAGTCGATAGTCCGGCTCGTTTCTTGGCTCGATGCACGGTTGTAGACGATACACCCAGCTTATTTGCGGCATCCCGGAGAGATAGGTTAGGGTTTCGCTTGAAACTACCGGCAACTCTCTTTGTCGTCTCAGCGGCTTCCGGTTTTCGATTTCCCCCCGATCCAGACTTTCTGGCTGTCGACAAACGTTCCCCAAACACTTTAATTACATTTGTAACGGTTGATTTGGCAACTTTTAGCGATTTTGCCAACTTTGCGTGCGAGTAGCTCGGATTTTCGCGATGCGCGAGCAAAATTTTGATACGCTGCTCTTCTTGCTTGGACGGCATTTTGACAACTGAAGAGTGAATTCCAAAATCAAAATAGGAGCAACATTCTACACACACACACACCTTCAAAATGAGGGGTGTTCAGGTTTTTTAAATGCAAAATTGAAAGAAATACGTCAAGTTGATATTGACCAAATTTTGACCGTATCGCCCTTTAATCTCTTTGGCCCGGCGTAACTCTGCTGATATCGTCTTAATAAATTAGTTTTTTGTTTTTTTTTTCAACATGACATGAAATTCAAAGATGTTCATAAACCTTACCTGTGGCATAAACCTTAGACTTTCTTAGACAAAATTTGAAATTGTTGATCGCGAGTATATTGAGGATCGGCAAACTTTTCCTTTAACTGGTTCATTATTACCTCGTAATCCTTAGCCTTGGCGTTGAGATTTGTTTGGTCCTCATCTTCCAAAACGTCAAATATATGACGCTTAACTGCATCCCTAATTTCCTTGGTTTTTTGCTGGGAGTGGAAACACTTCTCTTTTTCTTCGTTGAAATTGGCGATACTTGAATTTCCATGATGCCATTGTTGAATGTCTCGATGTTATATGACAAACTTATTTTATTAACAATAGACGCCGCTGAAGTGGATGAAGCTAGAGACGTAACGGATGGGATGGTATTGACTATGGATTCACTTTCCATATCTACAGGTCTCGTTGATTGCATACCACTGGTAGAAGGCACTTCCTCATCATTCGAAGGTGGTGGTTTTTGTTGGGGACGATAAACTAGGGGACGACACTTATTGCAGATTCGCATCGAATTATCTAATAGTATCTTACAACCTAAAGATCTTAATTTTTCAATAACACCATCTGTCAAGTTTCTAGTCTTCAAACCACACTTCTTCGATTTGGGTAGAGGTTTACAGCACTTGAAAGTGTTATCCATGTTTGAAAATAAACTTGCTTGTTCAACTTGAAAAGCTATGAAAGATAAATTAAATTGATGAGGTGAAGAATTTCCCAATATATAACAATTTGTTGGCTTTGTACCTATCTCCATTTCAAAAGTATGGCAGACTCCATTGTATTGAAATGTACCTATAAAAAATGTATTCCAGGCACGGGTATAAATTAAAATTTACCTGACTGCTGTCTACTCAACGAGAGGCTTAAGAAATCCCGATTTAGGTATTAACTGTTTAAAACAAAAAGAACTTGAGCTTGATCCTATACTTCTGATAGCATCAGTTTGCATCGCTTCCGTTGCGTCTAAACAGAAACGAGTAAGGCTGGCAGCCTCCATGTCTGAGAAAGATTTGGTTCTTATTTAATAATCTATCATGTAACATACATTATTTTGTAGACATCACTACTAACATTTGAAAATGGCTGAAAACATTGTTACAACAAAATTTCCTTTTAATAAAATTCGCAATAACTTCAGAACGGCTGGGTTTACGAAAAAAGTTTTTATATGCTGTTTTATCAAAATAAATACATAAAGTCTATTTTTGGTAAAATTATATTATAAAATACGCGATTTCACAAAATTCATAATATCCATAAAAATTTAAAAAACTAAAGAAGTAACCGTCTAAAACTTTTCACCAGATTTTAGGATATAACTTCAACTTTTTTTTTTTTGATTTAAAAAATTCTAAGGGGGGAGCCTCCGAAAAAAATAATGTTTTATGTTTTTTTTAGCATGAATTTAAATGTTTTAAGTTTCAGTGTATTTTTTTCTTGAAAAACACTTAATGGCCTACAACTTCTTTTCAAACAACATTTTGATCAGAGTAATCGTTTACATATTGTGATTTAAAAAAAATATCATATTTTACATAAGCCCTTATAGGAAATTTGTCCAGGAAAATTTAGGATTTTTTTATGAAAAATGTTATTTTGGGTAGAAACTTACTTATGGACAAACTTTTATCAAAACTGTCGAGACAAAATCAATATATTTTTTAGCGTTTCTGGTTGAAATGCTCTTGGAGTAATGAACCGCTTTGATTGCCTAGCTATGAAAGTGTTGTCCCAGTTTGCCTCCACTTTCAAGCATTCCCAGGATTACATCTCCATTCTATGTGATGAAGCAAATAAATCACAAAAGGGTTCAGGTCCTACGAACTGATGAGACGATCTGAGTCTTGCTAGTTCATCAGCGCTCTCGTTTCCATCAATTCCACAATGGCCAGGAACGCAGTACAAGTTGACTTGATTACTACAAGACAACTTTTGGAGTGATAGAAAACATTCCCAAACATGTTGCTGTTAAGGATTGATGGAAAATACTCTAACTGCTGTGTAATGCATTATAGTCAACTCTCTTTAATTTGATATCGAAGGAAACATCGCTTTAGGAATTTGATTGACGAATATAAGTTTTGGAAATTTACTCTAAAATTGTGGCCGTAGCTGCCTGTGGATTACGTGGGACTTGGGCCATTTTTCGGTATCAAAAATATCACACATTGAACGGCCAGCCCTGAGCATGTTCGAAAAAGTCCAAAATCTGCATAGCATCTATTTTAGAGCCAATAAACATTTTGTGTATGGTTTGTTTGTAATATTCATAATGTGTAATAACTGTTGACCTAAGACCAAGCAAAATCAGCGACGGCCCTGCCCGAATGCAGGTCAAATAAAGAAAGGTTAGGAAAGATAAATAAAAGAATAAAGAAAGCCGAGAAAACCCTTTGCACTTCCACGAGAAATCAATGGGATGTTGAAACAAAGGGTTTGTTTGGTGGCTTTGTTGGTAGTATGGTTCATTTTGGAAAATGAATAAATTTGAAGAATTATATAAAAAGGTGTTACAGTCAATCGCAAAATTGAGTATACACCCAAAGGCAAATTAGTTTTTCTATTATTTTTAGGGGAACTATTCAATTTATGAAATGTTTGTTAATGTGGTTTAATAATACATTTTTCGGATTCTTTAAATATATACTCAGATTTGTTTTATCGTTTTCATATATTTTTTGACCTATATAGATTGCGAAAAAATGCTGATTTCAACGCAGCAAAATTGAGCGTACAGCGTTCTCGTTGCCTACAAAAATTTCTCGTGCTATTGAAATAATGTAAATTTGAGTAATTTTTTTTAACAGTGTCTATGTAAACAATCTCTAGCTGCTAGGTTAGTGTGCATTTTTTGATTTCCGCTGTGTTTTTTGTCAAAATGGCATCGAAAAGGAAAGAAACTGATATCGCTACGCGAACCCAGGTAATCAGTATGTGTTGCCGCGGAAAGTCCCTGCGGGAAATAGCAGCAGCCATCGGAAGATCACATTCCACAGTACAGAAAATAGTTAATAAGTGGAAAGATGAAGGAACACTGAAGAACCGTGCTGGCAGAGGACGAAAACGGATTTTATCGGCAGGTGATGAACGACAAATAGTGCGCACAATTAGAAAGGATCCTAAAACAAGTGTTCCGAAACTGGCCAAGGATATTTCTAACACCATAGGGAGACCCATCAGTGCTGACACAATCCGGAGGATTGCACACAGGAACAATCTGCGCGGTCGGGTTGCTCGAAAGAAGCCTCTCCTTTCGAAAACGAATATCAAAAAGCGACTGGAATTTGCAAAGGAGTACATCGGAAAGCCACAGGACTTTTGGAACAACGTGATGTTCACGGATGAGACCAAAATTAACCTGTTTGGGTCTGACGGAAGGCAAATGGTATGGAGGAAACCTGGTTCGGCGCTGGAAACCCAACATTTGTCTCCAACAGTCAAGCACGGTGGAGGTAGTGTTATGCTATGGGGTTCAATGGCAGCTAGTGGAGCCGGCACTATGGAGTTCATCGACACCACCATGGACAAAATGGGTTATTTGAACATCCTTAAACATAACCTAAAACCTGCCGTGGAGAAATTGCAATTACCTCGTGATTTCTACTTCCAACAGGACAATGATCCTAAGCACACCTCGTACGTAGTACGAGAGTGGTTGCTGTACAACGTCCCAAAGCAGCTTAAGACACCTCCTCAATCTCCCGACTTAAACCCCATTGAGCATTTATGGTGGGAGGTGAAGCACCAGCTAAATAGCAGTGACCGCAGGAAACCTAAAAACAAAAAAGAACTGAAAACAGCAGTACAGGAGATATGGAACAGTATTCCGTCCACGGTGACCAAGAAGCTTGTGGAATCGATGCCCCGCCGATTGCAAGCAGTGCTGGATGCCAAAGGTGGTCATACAAAATACTGAATGATGTTTTTTTTTAATTTGACTTGATTTTACTCATTTGTTTATAAAGAAAATGAACTGTACGCTCAATTTTGCCACGTAAAAATGGCTGCTTTTGGTTTTTTAAATTTAGTTTTAAATGAATTCATGAGTTCACTGTTACGATTTACATGCCAAATACAAATAAAAATACTGAAATTTACAGGGGAGAAAATTTGTATTGATTTACTTTAGTATTACTCCAGAAATATTGAAAACAATGAAAACATTATAAGTGTACGCTCAATTTTGCGATTGACTGCATAATGAAAGAGGTATTGGGGGTTTTGGGGTGTTTGTGTACACTTCACACTACCCAAATGTCATGTAAATTTTTGTCCCCTCAGACCGATACATGCAAGCGTCCTTTAGCACATAAGAATGAGTTGAAAGAGATGAGAAAATAAATTCGATCAAACACATCTTTTGTCTAATTGCGTATGTGTCACGAAATCTTTCTTTACGTTTCCCGACTCCTTACAAACGTAATTTCTGTCTCGTGTAAAATGAATAATTTCTATGTTTGTAGTGGTCCCCCACCAGTATTTTTGGAAAGGAAATTGTTAGTGGAAGGTTTTTTTTGTAGGTCTCATCTTGGTAGATGAGACAATACATAGTGAGTGAATGTGTTTAGGAGTATTTTTATATCCTTTTCCATTTATAAGATTTTACGGAGGTGCACAATAGAGATATAAAAATTTGAATGCCAATCTAAACCAACTGTAAAGATGCTCTTGAGGCTACTTACAAAGTGTGATGGTAGTTTTCTTTTGAAAAAATAAGGTATATGTTAAATAACGCTTGAGAGCTGATTTGGGTCCAGTTAAGGTGAAACTGGAGGGAGTCCTTTTTCCATATGATTTATAGGTTAGGTTAATTATCACTTCACGATATTTGAGACTAAAAATCACAAAGAAAACAAAACAAACAACGCTCAAATTGCTAACGAATGGATGCTCAAGTGGAGCAAATAATTCTTGAAAATATCACGCCTGAAGTCCTAATAGTATTTGAGGTTTGTGCTCAGAAAACTTTGAAGTGATAGGGACTTGATCCCGTATGTCCTTAAGCAAACAGTAAAATTAAAAATTGTTCAACTAGGGAATGTGTCCCTTGACTCAGCCTATTATGCAACGATCATTTAATTTTTTTAATCATAATTCTTAAAGTTTTTAGCGGTGGGGGGGATTTTCTTTTTTTATACTTTTTGTGATAAAAGTTTGTAAAGATTTTTGGGTGTTTGTATTATAAAATATTCCCCTCCTTTTTTTTTTTGGTAAAAAGTGAACGGGGGATGGGGATTTAATGTCGGTCTATAAGCACCAAATTGGGTCTATTCATGGATGTAGCTTCATCCCATTCGATGGATTTATTACTAAATGCAGTCTTTGTACAGTTTGTTTCATTCTTATTTTATGAATTAAGACATTGCCACCTGTATTTGCTTTACTTAACACAAAATTTCACAAAACAAACTAAAATAAAACAGCTTCGAAACACTTAAGTGATGTTCATATACGATTTATCAGCCTTTCAATAAAAGAGCATTATAATTCACTATACAGCCACTTGCATATAAACAACCGCAAACTCATGCATTTCCACTTCAAATTTTAGCAATAACAACCTTTTTAACAACAAGCGATAGTTGGGAACATACAAAAAAATCTGTCCCATTGATTGGGTCTTGGGTCATTGTGTCTACGATTTTCTTGTAAAGTCATTGTTATTTTATCAATGTGAACAGTTAGTTTGTAACGTGTAACTATTTTCTGTACATCCAGACTGCATTACTCGCTTTATCGATTCAATTAAGTCAAATTTAGATCACTTGAAGATCGTGTTGATCTTGTTCAGCTTAACCAGTGAAATCATGATGCCCTAAAAGTTCAAGAAATCGAAAATTATGTGGAAATGAACAACTATAAGTCGAAATACTACCTTGCAATGCCCTCCGCTCAATTTTCAAAGCTACTTCTATTCAATCAAAATATAAGCCTGCCGTGCGCTAACGGAACTATCAATACTTTCTCTTAACAACTTTGTTCTATCAAAAAAAGTGCCGTCTACTCCTAGAGCCTCACGTGATTATTTCCTTCTCAAAAACAACATCATCAACTATAAGTTGATTAATATTGTCTCAATTGCTTCGAATTACATCGGTGATCCTGAAAGCAAAATGATTTTGTTGATTATCACTAAATTAATGACATGTTTGGTACATAGGCCGAATGAAGGTGATAGGCTAACTTTACATCCCCTTACCCTATATTCCTAAAATTATGATTGAAGTATTTTGTGAATTTATAGTCTCTAGAAGCATTTTGTGCCTTTTGGCAACTTTATGCTTATTTTGATGTCCATGCTCATTTGTTTTGAACTAACCGAAGGAGGCTCGGTCCAAATTCAATGATTTCAAATGAAATCATTGAATGTGAACCGAGCCTCTTCAAATTGTAATAATCTGCCCAGTATATCACAAAAAATTACGAATGATTGTGTGGATTGGCGACAATTCTTCAATCCGCACAATCAATCGTAATGTTTTGTGATATACTGGGCAGATTATTATAATTTGAGATAACTCAATGCCTTCCAAATTTGGCAGATAACCAGGCAATAAGCTGGTAACCATTTGGTACCTCATAGCCAGATGCTAAAACGCGAACCGAAATTATCATAAAGTGGGTGATGAATCCTTAAATACAACACCTTCATAATATGTTTTAATATTGTAGTAAGTTTGAACCGCTTGCTCACATCTTTACTATTCAGATAGGATTAAATAAATTGCCAAAATTACCGTAACGATAACTCAACCATTGGGCCACGAATGAAAAGCAAACAAATTATGAACGGCAAAGGTCTAATAAATCTCCACTTGTTCAAAAATATGCTTCAGTTATCATTCATTTACCCAGCTTTCACCTGTTCCGATGTAATTTTAAGTTCACCACCTAACTCTCACGAAAGGGTGGCGGAGATAAAATACTTTCTGCGCGTTCCGTTAAAAAGTTATACTTCTCGGAAGTGGATGAGTTGTGTGGTAGGTACGTAGGTACATCAGGATCCAGTGATGGAAAGTCGCAGTAGATTTCCAGCTTTTTGTTTGTTATCATTCTCACCATCACGATGGTGGTGCGAGCTCTTTTGTTGACTCTTCCTTTCCGCTCCGATTGTTATTGTGTGCTGGCTGCGACGGGAGGGTGGCAACACAGCCGCCAACGAACGGTGGATGTAATTAAAGCCATAAAGTCTGGTGCTGATTCTCTACTCGCATAGCTGCTCTGCATTCTAGTTCAACACCCAGATGGAGCTGAGAGCTCATACCAAGCAGAACATGATTAAAATTTAATATCTCCAGTCGAACTCTCGATCCTCAGATTTGCTCCTTGCTGAGAGGCGGAGCGAGGATAATAAATTACGGTTTGTTTTCAGCACCCTGCCTGGAAAAATGGAAGTGACTGTCGAATCCAAGAGTTTATCATCACTGAGATACTTATCTATAGTTATCCACTGTCGGCGGTTGTCAATTGGAAATGAAATTGAGGAAAGCTTTTTTCATTTTGTCGTTTACAATAACACCAGTTGATTCTTTGCCAATGATAATCGTATTTTTTCCAAACTCGACTCGAACAAGCAAAGAGACACACTTTTATGATTTGCTTTTAATCATCTAATACAATTACTAACCCGCTCAGTTGGCAAACGTTTCGATCTATAGCGATGCAATAGCGTCAAGCGTTTTCAATTTCGTCTGAACAAAACCACAGCTGAGTGATGGTCCGAATGGAGCGCTTCGATTGACTTTCACCACAGCAATTTAATCAACTTTTACATCTCCACTATGAAGCATAAACAATGCATGCACGCTATAGATATATCGAACAACGCAGAGCAAACAGTTCGGCTATCCGCATTGTATCACAACCGGTGAGGTGAATCCTAAATGCCTTTACGCCACATCCACTAAAATTGATACTCTTCGTCTTCCCCGCTGTACATTCCTCGACGCACTAGAATATGGAGTGGCATGGTACCCTTTCCAAACGTGATATGCGATAAAATTCACTGACTCATCAGTACAAAGTGCATGTCAGCTCGATTTTAATGATGATGGCAATGCTGCTGGAGTTGGTGGTTTATGCACTTCAATATAAGACAGCAGCGTTTTTTAGAGCTTGAACCTTGATATTGCTGTCAGTGTCGCGCTGGCTGGTGAGTTAGAAATTTGTTGCTGCTGTCACTTCCTGCGGGATATCATAGGATAAACGGCTGTAGTGGTGGTAATGACGGTGATGATGATGATGATGATGATGATGATGAATACACTCGACATAATTAATAGCTTTCGTAATTACCGCAGCGTAAGCGGAGTGCATTCGCAAGATGTGCGCAAAGTACGAAGATGTGGAAAGGTGAGTGCTTCAGTTCGCAACGAAACGTCGCTTAACGGCACTATGAGATAATGGACATTCTATTGAAAGCTAGCTGACACGACATATTTACATCGCACTACCAACAAATGTGTTTTATTTTTTTTCTCAAATCACTATTTTTGTTTTGTATCTATAAGCCCGCAAAGACGAACAAAGCAGAAAAATGAACCATGAGAATCCGTAAATTTCTTCGAGAGATAAATTGTGACATGCACATCCAATTTCATTTTTATTTATCGTTGTTCACAACATAAACATTATTTTAAAATTCAATACGGTGCATGAATTGCGAGTAATAAGCAATTCACCTCCAATGAATTTTAAAATTGTCCCACCGTGCTCCACAGCTATCGAAAGTATTCCTTCTCCGGAAAACCGGCGCAAAGGCCACATTCAAACATTAGCTATGTTTCTGTATGCCACACCATAATAGAATCATTTTGACATGATGATGAGAGCGTGGGTTGGTTGGGAAAAGCATTCGCGCTAGGAAGCACAAGTATCCACTTCAGTAGGCCAGCCCTGCTGGAGGATAAAAATTGTCCATGATGACATCTTGCGGTGTGGAGATAGTGTTTTGCACAGGGAAAATGAGAATAATGCGGAAACGCTACACTGCACTCGGTGATGGTGCGATGAATGTTGATCCTTTAGAGTTTTACTCTACATTGTACAGGATGGTTTAAATTGATGCATTTATTAGCATGTAATTATGATAAAGATACGGTTGATATCCATATTTGCCTGTGCACCGACTTATTGGCGTGCACAATTTTGGTTAGTGCGAGGTGCCTTCCTCCATTGGCGACCTGACCAATGGGATTTTTGGCAATCAATTGGCAACGAGCACTTGACACTGCACTATGGTACGAATAAAAAATTAGAGCAAAAAAACTGTTTTGTTAGGTCCCACCCTAAGGACAGTTAGAAAAACTCTAATAAAACGAAACGTAGATGAGATAGAAGTTAGGTTATTTCAGCAAAGTTTCATGAAATTAAATTATCTACAATTCTGTTGAAGCAACAGTTCATCTAAATCATAAGAATAAAAAGTATGAATTTTTATTATGAACGTAAAAGGACCACCCAAGTCACCACTCAAACCAAAATATAGATCTTTTATCTAAGATTAAATCTTCCAAAGACATCATATGTCTAAAGTTAATAGTTTTCGAGTTATCGATTTTTGTCGCGAAATTTGGTTATTCGTACCATAGTGCACTGGAGAGATCTGTCAGTTGAAGACGAAATTGGACTATCTGTGAAAGAATGAGATTTTTCTTGTGAAATTTTAGAAATTTGCTCGCGTTGACTATTTAGTAACTCCCATTTTTTTAAGTGATCAAGTGAAGTGTTAATTTAAAGTTTTCTATTTTGTGAAAACATAGGGATTTTGATCTAATTTCCTTCGTACTGAGAGCAATCCGCATTTCATCTCTCTTAAATAATCAGATGTAACTTTCTATAAGGACTGTTCATTTTGTAAAAAAATGACACTTTTGTAACGCGATAAAAAGCAGAAGCTTTACTCAATTTTGATGGAATTTGCTTCATCGTGTAATTTAATACACTGACAGACGACTGTCATTTTGACGTAGGACTAGGGCTGTGTTTTCAATACTGGGGTATTGAAAATTTTCGAATTGCGAAAATTTGTAGCGTCACGAAAAATATATAGGTTTTGAACGTTAATAAATAAGTCATTTCACGATTGAATTCCAAAATGTTTGCACCAATCGATCGGAACATTTTCCACGCTTCGATTCCTATATTTAAAACTATTGATTTTTAACATTCTACTATTGACGAATTTCACGCCAACTCATCCAGTGTTTGGCATCGCGACGCACAACTTTAAATCATCTGCATAGACCTCTTTGAAACCTTCGAATCTTTGAAATCAAAACAAGACAAACAATAGCGGTCCGAGATATTCCATGGTCAATTTTATCGAACGCTGCTTTCAAGTCAGTGTAAACTACATCAACTTGCGCCTTATCCACCAAACTCGCAATGCACTTCGACGTAAAACTCAACAAGTTGGTGATAGCCGATCGTCCAGGCAAAAATCCGTGTTGATCGATAGATATGTAGCTTTTTGTAGCATCAAGAACAATTCCACAAACTATTATCTCAAACAACTTCGAGACGGCTGACAAACTCGTTATACCACGATAGTTAATAACATCCTGGTGATACCCTTGTTTAAGACCAAGTGTCATAAAAGATTTCTTCCTGATGAAAGGAAACTGCTTGCTGGAGTGAACGATTGAAAATATCACACAATGGTTGTGCTAAAAGGGTAATACAAGCCGTTTCAAGTTTTTTGCAGCCATTGAGACCAATGCTGGATTTACATCACAAAACTTCAAGGTCAACCAAATCAACGGGAACATCACGTGTGGTTCTTCGATTTCCAATATTGAGGCTATTGAATATATTAGTAAAACAGATGCGTCATCATCCACCACTTCTTCTCAATCTCGTGACTAGTGCACCGATCGAACCAGCTATTGTACCACTATCCACCTACCCCTACCTAAAGCTATGTCCATTAAATCCAAAAAATAGAAATACTACGGTATAATACAAATCATTTTTTTATGAAAATCGACCCCATTAAACCTCACCCCCGGTCAACCTCCCCTTGTCCGAGTCGGTCCTGAGCCGTTTTTACGTTTCTGTTTCCGTGTATCGATGAAATTGACGTTATTATCGCGGTACACTGGATGACTTCCCGGCTGTAGTGGCAACTCGCCAAATCTGGCCAAAACTTCACGGGACCTTTATGGGCTTTAATGAAATGTAGTACGCGGTTTTTGAGGCATTCTTCCTTGTACAACTTCGAGTCCATCGTCTTATTCGTCACGAAAACTTTGGTCTTTGCTCCGCAGCTGCATATCCCTTGCCAAATTATCGGTTTTTTTTTTGGCAAATTTGTCCATAAAAGCAAACTTAAACTTCGCAGGAACATCTCCTCGTGCCGTCGCCATATAGAATTTTTGGCCAGGAAGCTGTCCGAAATCCATTTTGACGTAGGTTTCATCGTCGATGAACAGGCATCCTTGGTACTTCGTCAATCCTTGGTACAATTTCCGCTCGTGTGACGAAATTTTGCTTCAACGTGCTGTTTGGTTGCTTGCTGGCTCGATAAGAACGATATCCTGCCTGCAAACGAATTCTTCAAACGGTACTGTATATTTTTGTGCGATTTCATTATCTGATAGTCCAGGGTATGCTCTGACGGTTCTCAACACCTTCTGGTTCAGCTTGCGGTCATATGTTCCACTACGACGCTTATCTTGAGGCACTCGATCCACGCTTTTTCGCTCCCTGAAACGTTTGGGCACATCATACACGGTTGATTTGGCGATTTTCAACGTTTTTGCGATTTTTATTGCGGACCACGTTGGAGTATCAACGTGGGTGTGCAGAATTTTTTCTCTTCTCTCGGCTTCCATCTGGAATAACTTTTGACTCACTGCACGAAACACCGTACAATTTATACCACAGAAAGTGGGCGCCTAGGTTAACAAACCGCTTTAAAAAATTCTGCTACACAAGCTACACAATAAATGATTCCGGATTCTAACTGGACAGAACTTTATCCACCTGAAACCCTCGACATGATCGACGTCGATAATACTACTACCACGTTCTCTAACATCTTGAGCTACTTAATCGACAGACACGTTCCAAAGAAAGTCTCTCCAGCCTCGAAAAAAGTACCATGGCAAACAAATGCCTTCGCAGGCTGAACTCGAAAAAGAGGGCGGCTTTACTTAGGTTTTCAAAACAAAAGTCGATAGCGTTAGGGAACCATTACGTGACGCTCAACTATTGATGCAAGCAGCTGGACCGACACTGCTTCTCGGCCCACCAACGCAAGCTCCAAAGCAAACTGAAGCATAATCCAAAGGTGTTCTGGCGATACATCAATGAGCAACGCATGGATAACGGTTTACCTTCATCCATCTCTCGGAACGGGGTGATCGCTGAGTCCGTTGTCGACATCTGTAGCATGTTCTCCGAAACGATGCCCTCCAGCCACAGCAAATCGAAGTTGCCTCGAATAACGTCCCTTTGCCTGATCGGTATTTCAACGCAATTCCTATCAACGATGCAGATATCGTTGCTACTGCAAACAAGTTGAAGACGTCAAGCACCGTTGGACCCGACGGTATTCCATCTGTTTCTGAAACATGTCATTGCTTTGCTGACTGCACAATTAGGCCAAATCTATCGGTCATCATTTACGACCGGTAAGTTTCCAACACTATGGAAGGAAGCGTACATGTTTCCCGTGCACGAAAGGGGAGTTAGAAGAAATGCTGATAACTACCGCGGAATTTCGAGCTTGTGCGCAGCCTCTAAGCTGTTTCTAAGCTGGGATTTCAGGTGGTTCACAGACGGACGTTATCTTCATGGACCTATCTGCTGCTTTCGACAGAATTATCCATGAATTATCACTATGACAAAACTGGAAAGACTTGGCTTCGGCGCCTTCTTGCTTCTCTTGTTCAAATCGTATCCTTGTCAAGGACAAAATTAGAGTTGCTGAAATCTCATCCGCTAAGCTTTGCGGACGACCTCAAAATCTACATTCGCGTGGATACGGTACGAGACGCCTTACAGTTGCAAAAAGATTTAGAAATTTTAGTGAACTTCGTGGTCAAGTGGTTAGCGGCGTCATCCGTCGTTCAAGCGATTACCATGAAGTGAGGGTTCGATTCCCGCTCCAGCCTGTGGAACTTTTCGCAAAACGAAAATGTCCATACTGGTCCACTGGGTGTTAGGTTAAGTTGTCCGTTGTAATTCACTATGCAAACTACAGGGAGCTGTCACTTTTCCTTTCGGAAAAATATTCCGCTCGATTATTCCGTAAGTGAAGGTAAAATTTCGTCCCATGCAGATCAATTGTCAAAATTCCGCTTGGTAATATTGAACAAAATTCCGTTACCTCTCTACTTTTTAAGTCGATACTGGCCTAAAGAACGAAAAATAAAATTAGCATTTGTAAGGTGTCCACGCAAACTACAGGGACCATTCGCTAATTGCAGTTTCGTTAATTGCAACGTCTTTTAATTGCAAGTTCACTAATTGCAACGTGTTGCAATTAAAAAGCAATTAACTGTCATATGCAAATGTCCAGCAGTAATCTGTCATTTAACTCAAGGGGTTCACGAGTTTTTGACAGTCGATTTGACGCGGTCAAATTTTGCAATGAATGAATGGTCACTGTAATGGGAGCGGTCACTTTTACTTCGGAAAAATATTCCACTCCATAATTCCGTAAGTGAAGGTGACACTTCGTTCCATGCACATCATTGGTCAAAATTCCGCTTGGTAATATTGAACAATATTCCGAAACTTTTCATACATACATTCAATAATAAAGGGTAAGGTGGGAATACAGAGTGCCCGACGAAGTGTAGGCTGGATGAGGGAGCCGTGGCTATCTGGCCCAAGTCATGGAATAGTAAAGATTACAAATATGTACAGATTGATCTTGCCATTAGGAGGAACTGTAAGCCATGGCACTGGTGGTTGCTTCCTATCACATCACATGGTCTACATGTCCAGAAAGTTTCATTGGAATCTGAGAGGGTGCTGCCAACTCCGAATTCGATTTTGCGCAAAATGCTAAATGCAAAATCTTCGATTTACACTTGTTCACTTCGAATTACTACAGGTATGAGGACAAATTCTTCAAAAAATTTCAAAGCAGTACTGTGCATAGCATAATGAACAGGCTCTGCATCAAGAAATGTTAATCCTGTCCAGCTGTCAACACTGGATAAAATCGATCACTGCAGTTAAAAATATATCGACAGTAGACAAAATCAGCCTACTAGAAGTGAGCGATAAATTCTCCAACGATTCACCGAACAAACTTTTTGCCAGCATGTTGCGTTCAGAAGCTGGAACAGTTTTTCTGTTATTTGTGCATCTCGTATCAATATCACTAACAGAGCTGATTAGGGTGGTTCATAAATTGTGTTTGACTCCCCACAGCTACTAGTTTCAGATCAGTGCCTTTTTGTTTTTCCCCAACTTATTGATACATTCAATAAAATGTTAAATTTGGTTTTACTCATATAAACATATGATTATGAAATAAAATATATTGATTGTATAATGAGGACCGAACATCCTAAGTTTATTGACAGATTTATACATACCGTTCTATGAGCAAAAACCATGGTATAAGGAGTCCCGATAAAACCATAATCGTTTATAGGGGATTTTGTAATCGTTTTAACAGTGCGGAGCAGAACCGACAATCCGAACTATCCTACTGCTTATAGGAAAGTCTTGGGGTCTCTCGGTGTGTGCAAGGAAATCCATTTCTGAAACCATTGCAATAAATCATCATCTACCTAATACAAGCTGAAGCACAAAACACTCGAACCTACATATTTCTAGAGTCAGCAAACCCGTTCTTCGATTTCCCTCATCAAATGAAAAACGTGAAACGGACCTGGGGCTGAGGGTGGAAAATGAACACAGCTTGGCTCAGCACGTGAACCAGAATGCTATAATATCATCGGCGAGAACAGCTGCCTGTTTCTGATTCGTCTGTCAGAAATAAGTCCGTAAGGGGGAGGCCAAAGAGGAGCAGTTTCTAAACGCGAAATGAAACGTTGGCCAGGTCCAGCGTGGTGAAGCGAATTTCGCTTGAACGAGTCCATAGCTGAGGTTATAACGGCTTTATTAGCTTCATCGAGTATTTTTTGTGTTTGTCATGCTCCTGAAATTTTCCTCCCATCCCGGGTCGGGTTGATGATGTATGCTTTACTGGGTTTGGTGTTGTCTGGCTGGCAGATAAAATAAATGGACTTACCCAATCAATTTTGTATTTCTGACCTGGTGAAAGGTGGAAACGGTTTTAAATATTTCAGCAATTTGATGATGCAGCTGATAAAATGAATTAGTGTGTGTAATCCAGAAGCATACGGCTAATTTAATGGTACGGAATTATCATTCATAGTTGGCCTATGAATCAATCGATGAAAATCTACTCTTGTTCTATTTTTCGTAGATCAACGCGGCATATGATGTATTCATACATATATTTTATGTCTCTGATGATTCTTTTTTTTCAAAAATGTTTTCGTTGCATGTTTATCATAAAAACACATAGGATAACATTAAGAAAATAAATAACAATATGCTTAAAATTCGAGGGATACGTTGTGTCACCATTTTTATACATCATTATTATCTTCATGACGCAAAACCTTAATGAAAAAATTTTAAGCATGTGGTTTGTGTAGGTCCAATTATTTACCCACAGGGCTTCAAATGGTGAGTTGACAACCAGGAAGGAGGGAGCGACCTACCTCCGTTCCTCACAAGTTCCTACCTCACGCCTCCACGAGTCATATGATCATAAAAGACTGCTGTTCGGCAGTTTGGCATTTCGTCAGTCCTTGTAACCGATCATGGATTTCAATTTACATCGGAGGGTTTCCAACGATTCTTGAAGATGAACGGCGTTGTTCACATGTTGGGTGCACCGTACCACCCGGCAACGAATGGCCAAGCTGAGGAGTATGTTCAAACCTCTAAGCAGAAGTTGAAGGCGTTGAAGTGCTCCAAGTCTCAGCTTAGCGTGTAACATTCTGCTTACCTACCGCAAAACGATACATCCATCCAGATTCGATCGAGAAACTTCAAGTAAGATGGATATTACTGTGCGTCAGTTCCTGGACAGTGACCGAGTATGAGTGTGAAATTTTCTATCGAAAGATAAGTGCAAACATGGGAGGATCGCCGAAAAGCTTGGAAAGCTGCTATTCTTTTCGACGATGAGTGAATCTGGGAGCTTCACATTAACCACGTAGTCGGTGTGGGCGCTGCACAGTGGGGCAGATCATTCAACTTTACGGACAAAACCTCCTAACTCCTGAATTTCAAGTCATAGTGATTTGATGTATTCGGCAAAGTTGTTCAGGTGAATCATATCTATCTTTTGGCATGATTTTTTTTTACTATTTTTTGATCTAGATCAGCTCTATATTGAGGGAAGCCTGCTATGAAAATAAAACCTTGCGCGAAGTTGTTCATGTGGAGTAAAGTCACATTTTGGCATCACTGGTTTTGATCTAGATTAATTTTTTTTATCTAGATCAATTATATATGTTGATAGAAGCATTATATCGAACCAAAACATTCAAAAAGGTTGTTCAGGTGAATCATATCTATCTTTTGGCATCATTTCTTTTATCTAGATCACTATTTTTCAGGGGAACGTTATATAAAAAAAAAAACTTTTTGGGGATGTGTGGGTGGGGTAAAATGTCATTTTGTTCCACTGGTTTTTGTTGTTGATAATTTTTTTTTTTTTTATTTAATTTTAATTTTAAAATAAAAATATTATCAAAATTTAAAGTAAAGCTAAGTTATTTAGGTGTATATTATATATCATTTTTCTTCTTTTCTTTTTGTTTTCTTTTTTTTATTTTTTTTTTCTTTTGGTTTTTTTGTTTGGTTGAAACCACAAATTAAACGAAGTGGTTCGGGGAGGTGTTAAAGGGCGATACGGTCAAAATTTGGTCAATATCAACTTGACGTATTTCTTTCAATTTTGCATTTAAAAAACCTGAGCACCCCTCATTTTGAAGGTGTGTGTGTAGAAGGTTGCTCTTATTTTGATTTTGGAATTCACTCTTCAGTTGTCAAAATGCCGTCCAAGCAAGAAGAGCAGCGTATCAAAATTTTGCCCGCGCATCGCGAAAATCCGCGCTACTCGCACGCAAAGTTGGCAAAATCGCAAAAAGTTGCCAAATCAACCGTAACAAATGTAATTAAAGTGTTTGGGGAACGTTTGTCGACAGCCAGAAAGTCTGGATCGGGGGGAAATCGAAAACCGGAAGCCGCTGAGACGACAAAGAGAGTTGCCGGTAGTTTCAAGCGAAACCCTAACCTATCCCTCCGAGATGCCGCAAATAAGCTGGGTGTATCGTCTACAACCGTGCATCGAGCCAAAAAACGAGCCGGACTATCGACTTACAAGAAGGTAGTGACTCCAAATCGCGATGATAAACAAAATACGACGGCCAAGGCGCGATCCCGGAGGCTGTACACGACGATGCTGACGAAGTTTGACTGCGTGGTAATGGACGACGAAACCTACGTCAAAGCCGACTACAAGCAGCTTCCGGGACAGGAGTTTTATACGGCAAAAGGAAGGGGAAAGGTAGCAGATATTTTCAAGCACACGAAACTGTCAAAGTTCGCAAAGAAATATCTGGTTTGGCAAGCCATCTGTACCTGTGGCTTGAAAAGCAGCATTTTCATAGCTTCCGGGACTGTCAACCAAGAAATTTATGTGAAAGAGTGTTTGAATAAACGTCTGCTGCCTTTCCTGAAGAAACACGGTTGTTCCGTACTGTTTTGGCCGGATTTGGCATCTTGCCATTACGGTAAAAAGGCCATGGAGTGGTACGCCGCCAACAACGTGCAGGTGGTTCCCAAGGACAAGAACCCTCCCAACACGCCAGAGCTCCGCCCAATTGAGAAATACTGGGCTATTGTCAAGCAGAACCTAAAGAAGACCAAAAAAACTGCTAAGGACGAGCAGCAGTTCAAGGCAAACTGGCTTTCTGCGGCGAAGAAGGTGGACAAGGTGGCTGTACAAAATCTGATGGCAGGGGTCAAGCGTAAGGCCCGGCAATTCGGATTTGGAAAAGCGGAAGCCTAACTGAATATTTTTCCTGAATTTTATAACTAAAATAACTTATAACTAATAACTAATTGAACTTGAAAAAGAAATTTAATTTGATTTTTTAAATAAACGATTTCACCGATTTACACGCGTTTTCCCTTGACCAAATTTTGACCGTATCACCCTTTAAAGCTAAATTTTGGCATCACTGGTTTTGATCAAGATATCTTTTTACTGACGGATGTTTTATTCAAAAGGAAATCAAAAATAAATAGAGTCAAAACATAGTATTTAATATTGCAATGCCATTTCTGATTACACTTTTCTTTAAAGAAAAAAAAAAATTATTTTTTTTTTTTTTTTTTTTATTTTGTATCCTTTTTAAGGGTATTTAAAATAAAATATTTTTTTTTATTATTTTTTTTTCTTTTTTTTCCTTTTTCCGTTTCGGGTGGGAGGGAAGGGTGTGCGCCACCGGTGACTTCATTTCGCGGTCGGGCGGTGGAGTGGTGCTGGTTCTCATGGATGGTAAGGGAGGAGTTGTGTTCGGTAATAAACCGTGAATACATCTTGCATTGTTTCTTTTCTGCTGGACTTTCGGCTGTGTGACTCTCGAATTTTCCGAAACTCTTTAATACGGGCCTCCTGCGCTTCTTCGCTCATCATACCTATGGGTAGCAGCGCAAGTGAAATCGCCTTCGATCCATGGATAAGAATTTTATGAGCACTCGCAGGCATTGGATACCACTCATATAAGCTTGCGAACAAACGAGCTGTTTTGATGGCGAATGCATGATATGCGTCATGGTTTACATCAATTCCGCATGAAATCGTACGTAGAATTGTGTTCAATCGATCAATAAGTTCTTCGTCAATACCAGTTATCTCACTTGTGACAGATGGTTTTTCGAAAAAACGCCGGGCTGCGTTACCCGTGTTTGTAGTGCCAGATCCCTCTTTAATAAAGTCCAACAACAACCCATGCTCTTTACGGAATCTATCCTGGATTTTACTTTTGCGTTGGTCAACGATTGCTCTGATGTCTCGTGTTCTGTAGTACTTTTTAGTGTCCAACCTGTAGCTAACGTGTAGCATCCACTCCATGATTCGAATGTAGGCATGTAAAGTTGATAGTCCCAGCTCCAATGCTTCTGGGTTTTCCTCCCGTTGCAAAACTTCATCAATATTGTTCATGATTTTGGGTGTTGCTGAGCATACTGAACAATTTTGGGAACACTTCGTTCCAGTCAAAGCGTTGCTCACCTCATTGTGCAGGATAATGTGTGAGTTACCTGTATCGTTCCAGCCCTTGTATCAATACATGTTGGTAAAAGACCTGATATTTGGGTACAAATAAGTAGTTCTTCGTTTTTATTCGTCTCAATGGATTCCTTACAATATTCCAGTTTACAGGGCCGACAGTAGCGGGTAGATGAAGGTTTCGGATTTTGCCACAAAATTAACTTGTTATTTTTATCTCCACTATAAAGTTGGAGAGGAACAAAACATGTCATCAACAAACTTGAATCGTCAAAATCATGATTCGCTTGTAATTGATGATACCTCGATTGTGTTCCACTTCCATCAAAGCCCCATTTAGTTATGAGAGGGCAATTCTTCAGGACATCTCGACTAACCCCTTCAAACTTCCCTGGATCTATCAACGCGATGCGTTGCACTGTGTGGTCAAGCAAAGCCTGCAATGATACCTCAGCCTTACTTTCGGTCACTACAGTGCAGAGTGCTGCAGGGTAGCAGTGCTTTTTCTCCTCTTGAATCCGTTTGTATGATGGATACAAATCGGTTCCTCTCTCCTTGGTTTGTGTTCTTAAAATTTGATACTTTTGTCTAGATAAATCCAGGTCCAGCATCAGAGCCAGAGCTTCGGTGGTTGTGTATCGTAGTATTCCTGTTTGGTTTGACTTCTTCCATGCACGAGACATTCTAGATGCTCCCTTATATCCCGGAATGCAGTATTGATCAAAGGCTTCAATTTCAACAATGTGAGTTTCTGCTAACAAAACCAAAAGTGGACGTTTTTCTTCTACAATCTGACGTAATGCTACGTAGTTTGTTGACAACCCCGCAATATTGAAGTACAAAAAATTAAATTGATTACCATTCTGCCTGGAACTCGGTTGCTATTTATTGAAACGCAAGCTGCTTTTCTTTTGTTCAAAAAGTCTCTTGTACACCAAACATTGAGAGCTAATTGCGGCATGGTTTACGTCCAAGTTAATTTTACGTTCTTTATTCATTTTCAAACAATTAACACATTTCAAAACAGTTGACGTACACTCCGATGTCTTGTGGTTTTGACTACACCGAGAGCATGTATCACAGTTTTTGCAATCAATGCTCTTATGTCCAAAGTTCAAAACTCACCGGTTGCTTTGAAGTGAACCTTAGAAAAATAGCAGAGAATTCTAAGCTAAGAAAAAAAGCATGTACATTTTTCATATAAAAAGTGAAAGCGAAAAAAAAAGTTAATCCTTTAACATATTTTATTTTTGGAAAACTCTCAAACTGTTTCTCATTTCCCCCGCATTTGTGAGATTATACTTGTCTGCTTTAACCGAATGGAAAAATCAATCCGCACAACAAATAATAATCTTAAAAACCGTAAACAGATTTCTCATCATCTGATTTTCCATCATTGCACAATTTCGACGCTTAAATCCAACCCATCAGAAACGACTCGATAAAGCAGATGGCAATTTTTGAAAGGCAAACCCCAAAGGAAGCGCTTTTTCTGCTTTAAAAATAATGAAATTAAAAAAAACAACAACAATAACGAGCATTCGTGTTCCATTAACTTCGATGATCATGCAGCACTAAGAGAATAATTTACTTTTACATTTTTGCTGGACATTGATTTACCGAGCATGCAACAGTTGGGATTTCAACACTTGTGTGAAAATGTGAAAAAAGCAATGCGTCATTGTAGTATTAACATCCTACGCGTTGCTCATTTTCTGCTTCCTGTTAAAATTAATGTCGAAAACGCCAAACCATTAATACGTCCAAAGCGATGGTTTCGGGTTGTTCAAAATGAAAAATGATTGTCATATATAAAAATCGTATTTTGATAGCGCGATTCTTTTCCCCCATTTGCGAATGTGCTGCCGTCGATCCCAGTCTTTTCAGTCCAGAATGAAGTTATTCATTGTGAAACGATGGAACAAAATGAGAAGTAATTGCCACAAGCAACGAGAGCTTTGTCGGAGCAAAATCTGTGGTAAATTGCTGACATTATTTAACCCCACAGAAGGCAAATTAGTGAGTATATTCGAGATTTGCTGTTTTAATTTGCGAGCACTGACAATCTCAGTGCTCTGCATTACGACAGTTGAAATTAACTGTCATAAAATGTTCATTTACTTGGCAACGTACCAGAACACGTATGGAAGCTTTCGTCTGCGACAAACAGGACTGGAATTCAAAAGGCTAAAAGTCCCCTGCCGCCGTTTAAAGAGGATGCGAAATGACGCAGCTTAATAGGACATATAAGTGAATTTGCTCATCGCAAAGGACCTTTGAAACAAAAAAGAAACTTGGGGACAAGGGAAGTTGGACTCTTGGCTTGTCCTTTTTTTCATGAACTTTCTCATTTGTATCCCTACAAGCGTGTATAGCATAATAAATTATCTGGAAAGTTGCAAACGGTGAAAACGACGCCGGCGATGTGGAAAAATGTGTATATTTAAGGATGGCTATACTACTTCCAATTGCTACTATTTTGTAAAGTAATGATACCCAGTTGATATCACGGATTTAACCTTTGATTATTTATGCATTTTTCAACTCTCGATTGTTGTTTTTTTTTTTCAGGACTACCCTTGATCCAAAAGCGGGGTTTCAATTCTGCGGGATAAAACTTTCGTTCTAAAGCACACAGCAAATAAGAAAACACCGTGAAATGTGAATGTCACATAATTCTAATTTTGGGTTGGCTCCAGCTTCCTTTCCTGCGATATTGTCTCGTCATCCTGCACGAAAATCGCTTGGGGGAATTTGTTTTTTTTTGCTCTTTACCGTGGCGTTGACAAAACGATTCAGCATGTGGAGCTCTTGCTATCTCTGCTTTCAGACCGGGGACCAAAAACCGTAATCAAGGCACCGAAATTCGAAAGGAAAAGATTAGCAGGATTTCCTTCCTGAGCTTATCACCTTCCGACGAGCGAGGATACATGGGACGTTAATGCAGCATTGAAACTTGTTTGCGTCTTACGGTATACAACGAATTCATCTGCAGATTTCAAGAGAAAAGTGCCTGATTTAAGTCCCTCTTTTGCTTGAAAATGTGAATAACCATTACGAGTTACTCAAGCGGAAAAGTTTAAAAGATATTCATGAAAAAGCACTCCACTGCTTTTCTTCGGAGGATATTTCAAATTCTGGAGGATCAAACCTTAAAAAGTTGTTTGGAACTACACACGCCATGCTAAACAAGCTGCCCTACATATAACATCCCACATGTTTCGGTGCTGAAGGTGAAACCTATTAAGACGACAGACTTTATTAGCATAAGAGGGAAAATCCTCGTTAATGAATATTTCCTGCTTGCTACTTATCCTCTGCAATGGTGCTGGTGGAAAAACTACCGTGAACCCAGGGTGGCATTTTTCTAAAATCCTCATCCACCTACAACGATGGACTACCCTTAGAGGTTGTGGAGTACTTCATCGAACGTTAAGTGGAATTGGGTGCTCATTGCTTCAATGGCAGCATTAGCATCGTCTGTAAACGATGATTACCGTCAGCTTGCACAATGCTGTTAGACGACGGCGATTGGTAATTTGCGTGCTGAAATCATCCAGCTCTTGTCCCTTTTAAAACCCGATTATGTCATTAGGCAGGCATGCCGTGGATGGATCGAAATGAATTTGTTTGTCTAGCTTTGATGAGTGCAATACTTGTCACCAGCATAAATTTGCCTTGATTGGCATTTGATGGAGAAACATGGTGATTTTAGGCATGAGCGGTGTTAAAGTCGTTTATTGCTTTCTCTCTTCCAGTTCAACTCGGTTAATGTGACCTATTTTCAAAGAATTGTAGCTTGGTTGGCTGATGTTTGCCTGTCTGCAATGATGTTTAAATAGACGTAAAATGTTGGATCCTTCTCTGAAATACATGTCATTCGTCAGGCAAGATTCGAAAGTAATGTTGGGTTCTTGAGAAATTTAATTGAAAGCATGGAAGTGAATAGTACAGAAATGTAGACAAAACGCATTGCATGTTCTTACTTGACAAAATAAGCGCTTTAATTTGACCACCATCTGTCCGTTGAATGTAACTTTATTGAATGGCATCTTTCATCGAATGTTCATATGATCAAATAGAATACTTCTTGAGCTGGTATCCAAATCTTGGACATTATTAGTCTTATGGTGAATAGCTGCTCCATGTATTTTTTTCCTATCTTTTATCTCTCTCTCTCTCTCTCTCTCTCTCTCTCTCGCAAACTCACCTCGCTATTTCAAATTGATAAATCTCGATTGTTAGGGAATCGAATCCAACTCCATCAGATTGCTCACAGCAAGTAAGCATACAAACTGATGTGATGAAATATTCAATATCTAGTACAGATTCTGAGTGATATCAATTCCAAATTTTGAGTTAATGGCATGAGAATACTTCAGCATATGCCCTTAAACTCAAAGGATGGGTTTTGATTTATGTAGTATAATGACTAAATTTTGACGATAATATGTGGCTAGCGTAGCAATGTTTAACAATATGCTTTCAGTGTATTCAAAAGCCTAACCTATATAAAATATGAGTATGAGCATTTGTGAAGTACGTTGTGTTACGTACTCTTTGTAGTTGTGCAGAGGTCAAATTTTACACAGATAATAATGACTATGCGTTTATGGTTATACAGGAAAAGACATTTTGTTGGAAAGATTTAAGCTACAATTTGGGTTTACTTTGGATTGTGATTGATCGTTTGATGCATAGTATACATAGCTTGCCTATTACCTAGAAACAGTTGATCATATCATTCGCGCAGTTTTAAATGACGTTTCATTGATGATCAAATTTAATGATCCTATATTAAATCCTTCTTTACTCCCACTGTCCGGCAGTACTTAAATGGAAGGAAAATGTCTGCAGCTATCATTAATATTGTTCTTATTCTAATCACATACTGTAAACTATTTTTACTGGGGGGGGGAAGGGGGAGGGCGGGGTGAGAACCCGTATCTTTAGAGGGCCCCATACACTGAACATTAATTTTAGTATATACTACGAAATTGAAGGTAGAACTAACGAATCTATTCGTTGTTTTCTGTAACGAAACTGATATGTTGTTTTTATGAAGATACCTTCGTAATTAATGGCACACGCGCAACTGTCAAAAGCACGAAGCATTTGTTCACACAGAAAGAACATTCGTGCATTGTACGAAAACAATAAAAAGAGCTACGAACAGTTTGTCACAAATTAAAAAAAAACGTCTCTCTGGTGGTTGCATGAATGACTGACTGATCTACTATATCGACTCGAAATGTAATTGAAAAAAAAGCACAACCTCGTGGAATTGTCCAGCGTTTTTTTTTTATGTTTTTGACATGGGATTCGATCGTGTATTTTTGGGATGAGTTGTTACTGAAAGTTGTCCATGGTGACTCGTGAGAAGATACTTGATAAATGAATATGAAGCCATAACTCTCTAAAGCGCTTTAATTTTTATTTTGGGATAACTAAATTATTTCCGCTCATGCTAGCAGCAACACCAGCATGCATGAGTACGATAAAAGAGAAGCAGCGATTGGCTGGTCTTCTCGAAATCCATTTCGTGCATTATACAAAAAGGTGTAATGATAGCATTTCACCAGATAAAAAGCAATATGAATGTTTCATACAATATACGAGACATTTGTTCTATGTACAAATACCATGGTTACGAAACAAGTGAAAGCTAGTTTACGAAAATAGATTTTCAGTGTAAACGCAATACTAACCTCAAATGGATATTTGTATTATGTTAACGCTTCCATTATTGCATCGTGTTCTGTTTTAATAACCGTACGTTTTTAGTGAATTTAGTAGATATTTATAAATGCTTAGACCTCACCACTAATTTATGATGTGGCGAACCAGCCCAGGAGGCTGAAAGCCACTCTAATAAAGAAATTAAAAAAAAAAAAAATTATGATGTTTCTTTTCTAATAATGCGCCATTTGTTTTATTATTAGCATTTTTCCGTAGCTCCTCCTCAACGATCAGCAATATGACCTAGGAATAAGAGCCTATCAACACGTCTGGAGCCTCAATGCAGAAGACCACCCTCTGAAATCACTCTTCTGCTTCTTCACGATCTTTGTTCTCACGATTTCTTTTGACTTGCTTTGTTTACTTTCTATTATTTGCATTCAGATCACAGTACGTGTAGCCATTACTACGACAGTGGTGGAAAAAATAATAGGTGTGAATGGAATATAATAGTTAATTTGCTTCCTTACAATCAACTGAACTGAAAATTACAAACAAGTAGCGAAAATTCATTGAGTAACACACTAAGAAAAACAATGTTAACTTTTTTCGGTGGAAAAAATAAATGGTGCACTAAAAAAAATCATAAATAGTTTCAAATAAGCAGAAGAAGTGGTGTATGTTAAATTCTTAGCATTTAGTTTGAAATCCATTGTTTTTCAGTACTGCTTCTCACCGTTATTGCATAGAATCCACGAGCTTCTGACCTGTCTCTTTCGGAATTGCATACCAAGTTTTATGGATCGCATTCCTCAAATCATCACGGTTTTTGTGTTTAAAATTAGCACGATTGTGTTTGGTTTATAAACAATCAATCAAACGGTTCCGGATTGTCCTAGTTGTCACTTCTAGTCCAAGCTCCTTTTTGATGGCTATAGATGAAATGAAAGCATCCTTTAGCACCAACTTTAGTATCCGGTGGTCATTTATAGCATTGGTCTTCTGTTTCCTTCCTCGTGCTTCAGATTTTTTTCCGATATTTAAGAGCGTTTGTGACCATATTCATTGAGCAGCCAACGATTTTGCGATTTACAAGTTTTACCTTCAATTCGTAGCTATTTTATCAGCCGTCTTTTAACTGCATCACAATGTTTACCTCGGCTTTTGTTATTAGAAAAAAAAAAAATTTCACCATATTTTAAAAATATATATATGTTTGATTTTTGTGTTTTTTGGAAGGGGAAAAGAAAATTTAAGGACTTATTGTGGGGGGGGGGAAAGATTTTTCTTTTTGTTTTTTTTTTTTTTTAAATAAATATTTTTTTTTTTTTTTTTTTTGGAAAAAAAAGAAAAGAAAAAAAAAAAAAGTGTGGGGGGGGGGGGGCTTGTGTTTTTGGGGGGGGGTGTTGTTGTTTGTTTTTTTTTTTTTTTTTGTTTGTTGGTTGTGTTTTGGTGGGGGGGATTTTTTTTGACGTAGACTACGTCTTACGGCAAGGGTAGGGTGTCAATTGAAAATCTAGAAATAAGCGACCGTCACGAAATATTGTTACAAATTAAACGCTAATAACTTAATAAATGCGCGATAGATTTTCAAGATTTTTACATCAATCGGTTATAAATTTTCCCGCGTATCAATTCAATAATCAAACAATTTCCGTTAACAATTTCAAGCTATTGAAAATAACCAAATCCTAAAGTGATGTCTTATAATGCCGATTTTTCAGAGTAAATTTCCTAAATGCACTGTACTTTACTGTCACAGATTTCAAATTTAAGCAAGGGAGGGCTCATATGCAGCACTGAACGATATAAAACGGGTACGCCTTCGCAAATTTACTCAGTAGTGTCGCAGTACTGGAGCTGGGCAGACGAACGAACCATCGAGGATCATCAGCTGGCGATGGCATAAGCTCTGGAGGCAACATCGATGGCACGAAGCCTTATAGTGCGGAGTGGTAAAGCTCCTATGTGGATTTGGCAGCTGGTGGCAGCACATACCATAGAAGGTGCAGTGGCGACCAACCAGTGGACAGGTAGATGATTGCGCTGCAGGCTGTTGCTAGAAAGCCCTTGGCTTGGCAACCGTTGCTAGGCAGCCACTAAAATGCAGTGGTGTGCCCAGGTCGGTTGCCCAAGCCGGTGATGATTTGTTGCCAGCCGATGGAGCGCCACCACGAGGAGCGAAATAAGGTGCCTGAGTGTGTGTTTGTGTGTGTTATACTTTCGGTAGCCATCTTTATCTATAGCGCAACGTGCACGGTAGCTTTGCGAAAAGACTCAATTCTTTCGCGAATTATTCAAAATCCGTCCTTTTCAGGACGACCAATCCAATGTTGAGAGAGTTTGTTTAATTTGAATTTATCTTACCTATTGGCAGATAGTGATGGCTAAATCAATATTAGTTTTCTTCTCGTCGCATACCTTGAGCATTGTGCATAATTTATAAATGGCTGCCGTCACGAGCAATTGAAACTAATTAGCAAACAGCGGTGGCTAAAACAATTTTAATTTTCTCTTCGTTGCATACCTTGAGCATTGTGCACAATTTACAAATGGCTGCCATCATGAAAAATTGAAACGTCTTATGGCAAGGGCAGGGTGACAATTGAAAATCTAAAAATAAGTGACCGTACGAAATATCGTTACAAATTAAACGCTTATAACTTGAAAATTGCTCGGTAGATTTTAAATATGTGTACATCAATCGGTTGGAAATTTTCGCGCGTACGCGTCGATTATCAAAAATTATCCGTCAAAAATTTTAAAATATTGCAAATAGGGCAAATTAAAGTTGATGTTTTTTAATTTTGTTTTGGAGCCTAATTTTACTAAATTTACGTTCCTATCACAGATTTCATATGTAAGCAAGGGAGGTCTCATATGCAGCAGTGAACGACTCAAATGTGGACTTGGCAGGTGGTGGTGGCACGTACCATAGAAGGTGCAGTGGCGACCAACCAGTGGACAGGCTGATTGCTCTGCAGGCTGTTGCTAGCAAGCCCTTGGCTAAGCAACCGTTGCTAGGCAGCCACTTAAATGCAGTGGTGTGCCCAGGCCGGTGATGATTTGTTGCCAGCCGGTGGGCGCCACCTCGAGGAGCGAAATAACGTGCTTGAGTGTGTGTGATATGCTTGGTAGCCATCTTTATCTATAGCACAACGTGCATGGCAAAAATAAGCTGCTTCGTGAAAAGACCGACAAGGTTTCAATTCTAATGGGGATTATTTCAAATCCGTCCTTTTCAGGGCGAACAATCCAATTTTGAGAGTTTGTTTAATTTGAATTCATCTAACAACTTATCAAATGGCAGATAGCAGTGGCTTCAACAATTTTAGTTTTCTCTTCGTTGCATACCTTGAGCATTGTGCGCAATTTACAAATGGCTGCCGTCATGAAAAATTTAAACACCGGTCGTTAATAATTCGATCGTTTCTTGATTGATTTAATTTTGAGCTGAGATTTTTGCGCTAGTCTAGATGTTTTGACGTAGGACTACGTCTGTGTTTTCAATACTGGGGTACACGTTCGAATTGCGAAAATTTGGAGCGTCACGAAAAATATATAGGTTTTGAACGTTTATAACTAAGTCATTTCACGATCGATTTACAAAATGTTTTCACCAAACGATCGGGACATTTTCTACGCTTCGATTCCAATATTTCATACTATTGATTTTTAACATTCAACTATTGAAATTAACGCAAATATAAGGTAATGTCTTATAATGTCGATTTTTTCAGAGTAAATTTACCAAACACACAGTACTTTTCTAGCACAGATTTCATATTTAAGTAACGAACGTCTCCAAGGCAGCCATGAATGTTATATAACGGGTACACCTTCACATTTTTCCACTCGACCTGTTGCCGTGGCAATGGGTCGAAAAAATCAACACGTGGTGACATCCACGCCAGCGACATCAGCTCCTGAAGCCATACCGAAACCAAGCAGCAGCAAGCGGCAACGGAATGACGATGCCGATTCATCGGATCCCAACGCCCGATTACTAGCGAGCAATCGGTTTGCTGCGCTCCCGGTACAGGAGGTACCGAAGAAAGTGAAAATCCCGCCGCTTTTCACCACGTCAAGAGACATCGCTGCCCTTAGGACGGAGCTTGCAGCGATTAAAGTGAATCCGCTGTACAAGCTTTGCAGTACGGGCACCAAAATTATGTGCTCAACGGAGGTTGACTACCGTGCTGTTGGCACTCACCTAGTCGCCAAGCAGCACGAATTCTACACGCACGACGCGCCCGGAAGCAAGCCAATGAAGGTGATTCTGCGTGGCCTTCCAGAACTCACTCCGGAGTCAATCTTCGCCGAGCTGCAAGCGGTGGCACTAAAGCCTCAGAAGGTGTTTCCCATCAGGCGCCAGCAACATGGAAACTACCGGGACCAACTCTATCTGGTCCACCTTGAGAAGGGATCCGTCACGATGGCGGAACTGATAAAAACACGGGCCCTTTTCAACATTATCGTCGAGTGGGACCGGTATCGTCCGAGACAGCACGACGTGACGCAGTGTGGCAACTGCCTTGCGTTCGGCCACGGAACGCGTAACTGCCACATGAAACCGCGATGTGACAAGTGTGCCGGAGCCCACAGTACCAACGATTGTGCCCCGATGGAAGAAGGTGCGCTACTGAAGTGCGCAAATTGTGGTGCAAACCATGAGAGCAGCAATCGAGCCTGCCCAAAACGTGCTGAATTTTTGGCGATCCGCAAGAAGTCATCCACCAAATCCCGGCCTGGCCAACGCCGTCTACCACCTCCGATGAACGAGGAGAATTTCCCGTCACTTCGGTATCAAGTGCCAAACCTACCGCCGATCCCATTAAATCACCGTCAAGCAAACCGCCCGTCAGCTTCCGTTCATCATCGTTTCGCGGCAGCCGCCGCCGCCCCCAACCCGACTCCTCCTCCAGGCTGGGGCAATTCGAGTCGCAGTACCTCCACGCAACCACCCGTCGATGGACAGCTCTACGACTCGGAGCAAATGGTGGAGTTCGTGCAAGAACTCTATCGCCAACTACGTTCCTGCCGCTCCAAGGAGGAACAGCTCAAAGCCGCCACATCCGTGACGATGACATTTATTTTCAAGTATGGACCGTAAACGCACCATCAACATTCTTAATTGGAATGCTTGTTCCATCCGGAACAAAATAATTGAGCTCGGTGACTTCCTTAACGGGAAAGACATCGACATCGCCATCGTCACGGAAACGCACCTCAAGCCCGAACTTAGCGTCTCCATTCCTGGTTATCGGATTGTGCGACTTGATCGTAGCGGCTCTAGTGGAGGAGGAGTTGCGATTGCCCTGCGCTACAACATCAACTGCCATCTGCTTCCGAGCTTCCAGCTGCAGTCTATCGAAGCCATCGGAGTCGAGGTCGAAACTACCGTCGGCCCTATCACCATCATCGCGGCCTACTGTCCCAAGCAAGCCAGTACCACCAACGGAACAACAACGGCCCTACGAAACGACATCCGTAAGCTAACTCGGAGGCAGGGGCAGTTCATCATCGCCGGCGACATGAATGCGAAACACGAAACCTGGGGGAACACCCGGCGGAATCGGAACGGAATAATTTTGCAGGAAGACCTGGAAGAGGGACATTACACCGTCCTGGGCCCGGATACTCCCACCCGGTTGAGCAGATCCGGGGTCCATTCGACAATCGACATCTTCCTCACCAACATGGGGAACAACATCGCCCAGCCGATCGTACACCAGGAGCTCAGCTCGGACCACTATCCGGTGGTGGCCGAAGTTGGCTCCTCGGTCAACCGGCATCGAATCACCAGACGGAACTACCATCGCGCCAGTTGGGAAAGGTTCCGACAACACGTTGACGACAACATCGATTTCGACATGCACCTTGATTCGGTTGATGACATCGAACGCCAACTGCAGAGCATCGAGCAAGCGATCTCCCAGGCCCGGGAGCAACATGTACCGGTGATTGATCAGGTGAGCAACTCTGTACCCATTGATAGACCCACTAAAGATTTAATACAATTGCGAAACGCCATTCGAAGGCAATACCAGCGAACTGGTTTGCCAACGCTAAAAAGTCACTGTAATCGAGTGACAAAAATTATCAAGGCCAGAATGGTGGACCTCAAGAATAACAATTTTGCCGACAAGATCCGCTCTCTTCCAGATTGTGCAAAGCCGTTCTGGAAGTTGACAAAAATTTTAAAAACTAAGCCAAGGCCCATTCCACCATTGATCCCACTAGACAGCAATGGCTCTAAGGATCGCTTGATAACTCCTGCAGAGAAGGCTGCTGAGATAAGTCAACACTTCGTCAGCTCCCACAATCTCGGACATAACATCGTCAGTCCACACGAAGCTGCCGTTAGCGCGCTTATAAACAACATCGATATAAGTCCCAACGACTTCTCGGAAGAGTTAGAGATCTCAGCTGACGAATTGTTGACCGATATCAAAGCGACTAAGAACATGAAGGCCCCAGGTTTCGACAACATCATGAACTTGGAGCTCAAGCAATTGAGCCCCCAGTTCTATGTCCATCTGGCGTTGATTTTCAACCAATGTCTCCGACTTAGCTACTTCCCCTCGTGTTGGAAGTCAGCTAAAGTCATACCCATCCAGAAACCTGGGAAAGATCCTTCATGTTCTAGGAGCTATAGACCAATCAGCCTTCTCTCAGGACTATCAAAGCTGTTTGAGAAAGCGATCCACCGTCGGCTTCTTTCATCTGCCGACGAGCTCAACATCTTGCTCGACGAACAATTTGGCTTTCGACGTGGTCGGTCAACAATCCACCAACTTAATCGAGTCATCAACATCCTCAGGCGGAACAAGTCTGTTTCGAAATCATCTGCCATGGCACTTCTCGATATCGAGAAGGCCTTCGATAATGTGTGGCACGATGGCCTGGTGTACAAGCTAAAACAATACAATCTTCCTATCTTCTTGGTGAAGATAATTAAAAATTATTTGTCGGACAGGACATTCCGTGTTTCGCTGCATGGTGCAGTTTCCGATGCGCAAGAAATCTCCGCCGGCGTTCCGCAGGGAAGTATACTAGGTCCACTTCTGTTCAACCTTTTCACCTCGGACATACCCCCGCTCCCGGAAAATGGATCTCTGTCGTTGTTCGCCGATGATACCGCAGTCGTCCACAATGGTAGGGTAATAAGAGCGCTTACAGCGAAACTGCAGCGAAGCCTGAATGTTCTGTCAGAATACTTCACCGAATGGAAGATCTGTATCAACGCGGCAAAGACCCAGGTCATCCTATTTCCACACTCCAACTCTCCCAAACTTGTTCCGCCTGAGGATTGTAAAATAAGCCTAAACAACACAACGGTGGAATGGGCCAAATCAGCTGTCTATCTTGGCATTACCATAGACAGCAAGCTTATTTTCAGGGAGCAGGTTGACAAAACTGTCACAAAGTGTAACGTTCTGTTGAAGCTACTGTACCCATTGATCAACAGAAGGTCTACATTATCCCTGAAAAACAAGCTTGCTGTCTACAAGCAAATCATACTTCCAGTCATCGAGTACGGCATGCCAATCTGGGAGAGTTGTGCAAAAACACATCACCTGAAGCTTCAGCGTGTTCAAAATAAGTTCCTCAGGATGATTCTGAACACCCCTCCGAGGAAAAGAACATCTGAGGTCCACCGTCTGGCTGAGATAAAAATGCTCGATGATCGCTTTAGTGAGTCTATCAATCGGTACAGGGCACGCTGCCTGACATCGGATCACCAGATCATCCGGAATCTGGTTCCCCACCCCTAGGATTTTCAAATTGTAGCTATAGTTTTAGTTTAAGTAGGTTATCAAATTTTAAACAAACAATGCCCCAAGGGCTGATCTGAAAATTAATTTAAAAACATAAAACACAGGAAACACATAAACACATAAAACACACTAAACAAAGCTGAAGAGCCCATTGGGCTGAAACACTTAAAAATTGTAAAACAGTATATAAGACAAAGAAATGCAAAATAAACAAGAATTTTACTACTACTACATTTTGATTTAGTTTTTCGGTGGTCGTGGAGCTGTGCAGAGTAGGATCTGCAGTTGGATCGTAGCCGGCAGCAGCACTGGCGAGCAGTCGTTGCCCAGAGAGGCGTTGGTGCAGTTGGCTGTTGTTGCCGATGCTCCCGTCAACCTCGCTGCGAGAAACATGGCTGCTGAAGCCTACGATTTGGCGGGAAAAAGCCGCCCGTGACAACGAGACAAGAATCAACTATCCCACGTCACCTGAAGATGGCCACCCGCAACGACGAGTAGCTGAACCAAGAATACCAAGAAGAAAGCCCAAGTTCAATCGCGAACCATGTTTCTCCCCCATCAACTAAATCCGTCCTTTTCAGGACGACCAAATCAATTTTCCAATTAAAGAGTTTATTTGGTTAAAATTTTCTCTTGTGCTGTTTCAAATTAATTTCAATCACCGCGCCCCGGCTGAACATAGCATTAATTAAACGCCGCTTCCCGGAGTAAATGACAAAGAACGTTGAACAACCAACGAACGAAATTCTAGAACGGATAATTCGAACCGAACTGCGACACTTCAGACCGACCATGTGGTTGAGTTCGTTGTAGTTCCTAGTTGTGCATAGCGGATTAGTTGCTGGTGATAGCAAATAATTAAGGCATATTTCTGTTAAGAAAATCATCCGTCTAGCGTGCAGTAATTAAAACTAATTATTGTGGCGCAATAACTGAATTTCGTCCCCTTTGGTGCAATTTGTATCACATTGCCTTCGTTGGTACCGCCTTCTTTCGTGCACTAGCATCCGACCCCTTTACCTCATAGCTTTTAGCAGAACATTTTGATTCAGTCTTACGACAGTCGTTAAGCTGTGCAGTGGTCTTAGGATCGCAGTTGGCGGCGGCGAGCAGTCGTTGCCCAGAGAGACGTTGTTGCAGTTGGCTGTTGTTGCCGATGCTCCCGTCAACCTCGCTGTGAGAAACATGGCTGCTGAAGCCTACAATTTGGCGGGAAAAAGCCGCCCGTGACAACGAGACAAGAATCAATCATCCCACGAGATGAACCAAGAAAGAAAGCCCAAGTTCAATCGCGAACTGTTTCTCCCCCGTCAACTAAATCCGTCCTTTTCAGGACGACCAAATCAATTTTCCAATTAAAGAGTTTATTTGGTTAACATTTTCTCTTGGGCTGTTTGAAATTTCCATTACCGCGCCCCGGCTGAACATGGCATTGCTTTAAACGCCGCGTCCCGGAGTAAATAGCAAAGCGCGTTGAACAACCAATGAACCAACAGATCCATAACTATCTTCTACGCGTTAGAGATAGTGGCCCTCTCAACCATCGTAGAAAATACAACCGGGGCCGTATCATAATTAAGAGCCACCAAATGCTTTCTAAAGAGTGTACAATAGAATTTTCTTGGCCCTTTTCAGAACTGACTTAAATCAATTAGCGGATGGCCCTGACGTGTATGGGAATTCGATTGCTGCGTAGTCCTACGTCAACTTTGCGTACAACCCCATTGGGCTGTCCCTTATAGTTTTTTTGTCACATTTTGTCTTCAGTTGTGACGTATTTGTGTGTACAACAACTTAAAAAGAAAATATTAAAGGCAGCAAAAAACCTGGATTCGAATCACATACTTTGCGATTACTATAGACTGTTCCGAAAAAATATAAATGCACTTTTTCTCAAATAAAAAAACCATACTGTGATTTTTGATTATTTTATTCTCAAACATAGTAAATAACAATGTTTAATTTCATCGTCATTTCAATTTGCTTGATTTTTCGTAGGGTAGGCGAGCTTTTCTCTTAACACTACTCATAAGTTTCTGCACAGTGCTTTCTCCTACCATTTTCAACAACTTTTGGCCAATCTTTCTTAAATTTTTCAACACTATCCGCTGGTTTCATGTGTTTTCTCAGCTTCGCTTTCGTAAAAGCCCAGAAAGTTTCGATAGGGTGAATCTCTGGGTAGTTTGGTGGATTGTTCTCCTTTGGTACAAATACGATATTGTTCCTTTTGTACCACTCTAGTGCATATTGTAGGATTGGTATGCTGTTTGATCAAAGGTAGCAACTCTTTTTGCAGGCAATCCTTCACCTTGATTTTACCATTCATTGTGTCTGCCGTAATGGACGAGATATTTTTTCACATCCGCATATGGCTTGCCACACCATTACCTTCTTGCCGAATTTTTTTTGGTGTAAATGGCTTTCACTGATCCAGGGACATCTTTTCCCTTCGTAGAGTTTTATAATCGAGTTTCACGTAGGTTTCATCGTCCACGATAACACAGCCCGATTTTTTGGTCAGCAGTTTGTAGTACAGTTTTCGAGCCCTCGGTTTCACCGATTCAGCCTGTTTGATGCTTCGTTTTGCCTGCTTCTGCTTCCGACGAGTCTGCAGGCCCATTCTCTCCTTGGCACGCATAACATTAGTCGCCGAAGTATTTAGCTTTATCGCCACATTTCGGACTGATGCTGAAGAATGACGTTTGAAACAGTCCCTTACCTTTCTGTCGATTGCAGGGTCAGCGGGACCGGGTTTTCTACCCCGTCTCGGGGAATCTACGAAGAGCACTGTTGTTGATACATCCGCAATGTGGTTTGAACTGCTCCGACGCTCACACCTTCTTCCTTAGACAGTTTTCTGATTGAAAGACTACTGACGGTGCATCGTTTGTGCACAATCCGTTTTCTTTGCGCGGGAGCTGAAAAAAAATGACAACATCAACTTAATTTTGATGTAAACAACAGAACGCAGCCAAAAGTTGGTTGAATAACGCACGCTTTTTGAATTGACGCTTAATCATTAGTGTATTTCTAATTATCGGAACAGTCTATAGTTGAAGAATTGTTTCGTTTGCTTCAGTTTTCCTCTATTTCTTATTACCGCAAAAGGGGTTTCCGTTTTTGAGGTTTGCAAGGCGGTTTGAAATTCACCAAGCGAGTGTATAATCCATCACCCTATTCTTTGCAAGAATTGTCAGGAAGTGGGAGAAAACCCGGTCCTTGTATGTATGTTAGGGATACCATGCATTGTTGCTAGGCACAGCCATTAGTTTTTATCAAATAGAAGTAATTAAAAAAGAATACTGGATTAAATTGTTGTCGAAATTCTAAATTCTAGCCTAATCTCCAGCTTGATTTCTAGTAACCGCATCCTGGAACAATATATCAAATTCGAACCTATCTGACAGCTAGAGAAGAACTGTTCAATTTCCTATCTAGTAGATTTATATTTTATTTGTGTTTTTTTTTCTATTTATTTATTGTTTGGTATGTAGGATCCCTAGTAGCACACTTTTTTCAAACCAGAACAAGTAACTTCAATATAACTCCATTAAGTTACAATCAAGATGCTGTAACCAATAATGACAGCTGTGTGTTGCTTGGGATTCTTGTTTGTACTCAATCTCGAAGTTAAACCACTCCCAAACAACAAATAAGCTTAAAACATAAAAAGAAAAAAACGTGCAAGGAGGTTAACATGAAAACAATGACCCTATGATAACCCCAACGTGAACCCTGTTACTAATATAAACCACGTAAAAAGGTCTATTCTACTGCTTTCAATGATGTTTCTTAAGAAGACCCTCTCCGTCCTATTTCTAAAATGCATGCTTGTCATCGTCAGTCTTAAATTAAACTTTTTGGTGACAGCTGTGATTATATATTTCATTAAATGAACGAATGAATGACAACATAAGTTTCCACAAAAATTGTAAGTGTACTTTGTGTCGTTTCTCTTAGATTGACAGTAATAAATCTAAAAATGAATCGTGGCATATTCCGCCAGTATCACACCTGATATAAGTGCCTTTATATAAACATCCTAAAACGTGGCCGCACAAAAATGAGCAGAATATGTGACACCTTCACTACTGGTCAAATTATTGGTCTCACATCCAGGTCTATATTTAGCATGAGATAAGCCCTCTCACTATCGGTAAAGGTGAACAATTTGATCGGTAAGGTGAAAGTGGTATTTGTACACCAGCACTTTTCGGCCGAATTTCTTAACTAGACTCGATCTGTTTGCATCGCTACATCCTTTCCTACGTCGGCAGTGTGATATTGAGGACCTGGAAGAGTTTTTCAGTCCTCTTTCACATAGGTCTCGTCGTTCATTAAAAAAGATTCATATTATACAGAAAATCAACAGATGATGCTTGGGACGAGCATACATCCTCAATGTGTAAAATACCGGCACCGGCCTCGTCCAAATGCTGGTCAAATAAGGAGAGGGTAGGAATGTGTTGACATGGTACTCGTTTTATTCGAAGCCGAGACCCCTCTACACTTCCACGAGAAATTTATCCAACTGGGATGTTGGATAACAGGATTGGGTGGCAGCAGGATTCGTTTTGGTAAATGATAAGTTGAATTCACGCGGCGTCTAGTAAAATATTTAAATATTAGCCATTACCCAATTCTGATTTGAACCGATTTATACGAGCAGTAAGGATGCTATTGGGTCCACTCGCAAAGTGTGATGGTGGTTTTCATTGGAAAAACAAGGTGATTTTTTATAATGCTGGGAATCCGATTCAAACCGATTTAAACGAATAGTAAAGATGCTATTGGAGTCACTCACAAAGTGTGATGGTGGTTTTTTCGTTAGGAAAACAAAATTAATTTTATTAATGCTTAGAAGCCAATTTGGATCGATGTATATCAACAGTAAGATACGGTTGGAGCCACTCACTGGGATAGTGGTTTACTTGCTCCAGGATATGGTGCGCAGTGAGTATGGCGAACCAATTTTATTGATTAAGATTAATTGTGATCCCCAAAACCGACCCACCCCACCCAGGCAAACCACCACCTCTTACCAGGAAGCAGCTTTGCTGTTTTTTTCTATGCTCATTCGATCACTCGCGCTGCCGAATAATAGATAACTGAAACACTACAAAACGCGCCATGCCCGATAACAAAATAGTGTGCAATAGCATCGCCGCAACCGTTCACGGTCGATGCTCGAAGCAAACTCTTTTTTCGTAAACTTTGAATATTTACAACTGCATCCTATAAACTATTTGTACTTCCATAACTTATATCTGCATCAATCAAGTAGAAGCGTCTAAAGAACAATCTATGCTAATCCGTTTAAAATTACGATTTAGTGAATTGGTAAAAATAAGTGTCCGTAGATGCATTTCGTGCCTTGTGGCAACTTTATGTTGCTATTGTTTTCCAAGCTCATCGTTTTTGCACCAACCGGGGGATACTTGGTTTTATACCCAATGATTTCATTATCTCCAATCCGCTCAACCAATCGCAATGTTTTGTGATCTAGTGGACGGATTATTATAACTTGAGATAACTCAGTGCAGACGTCTTCAAATTTGGCAGATCGACAGGCAATCAGCGGAGACCCACCTGGTACCTCATAGCAAGATGCTTAGAGGCGGACCGGAAGATTCGATGAGCTACCTCCCCCAATTTGGCACTTCCGCTCCCCTACTGTCAAGTCAAACTCAAAAAGCTGTCAACTCCATATTTCGTACCTGCACGTTCAAGAGTGAAGTGCAAACAAATTTCAAGTAGTGTATGGGAATATCGTGTGACTGGAAATTCTAGCGTTAGTGCGAGAGTGTGATATACGTACGAATTATTTATAATGAATCACATCCGAAAATTTGCTTGTTTTTAAGGGCCCACTGGCATCGACTGTCGTTTACATTGTCGAAGCCGGACCGAGGTTTCCAGCATCAGTCACAGTGATACGAAACTGGCACGCTTTCTGCTCCTTCATGCTGCCACAACTGCTACTGCTGGTTCGTCCGCTACCGCCTATGTCTCGTCTGTTGTTTCCAAAATCCGTCACAAGAGTTTCCAAAATCCGTCACAAGAATGCAGGCAACGCATTCAGACAGTTTTTTTTATACCTAACGTCGTGGCTAGCTGAGATCAACTTTTTCATCGCCAACCAATGACATTTCATTTTCGCGTTGCCTTCTATTCTTCAATCATGTATCACGCTTATGTAATTTTACCAAACTTGATTTACACCCCGTTCGCACTACAGACTATATTACGTGATATGGAGTATCTTGATATTAGCATCTATACATCTAGTTTTCACCGGAAATAATGTACATAGCATTTGATATCAAGATATTTCATATCACGTAATATAGGTTGTAGTGCGAACGGGGTGTTAAATATTATTCCTTACTAATTCGCTCTTCTACAGTATCGACTCACTTCGAAAAGTATTGCAACATACAATTGAATACTGCATCACCCACCAATAAGTATCGACTCACCTAAAACAAGGTTAATTAATAACATTAGCCTAGAAAGTTCGAACCTTCAGCAAAGTTGTTCATAATGTCAAGATCTTCTAGTTAATTGAGAGTATCAACAGTATAAACAGAATACGGTAACCAAATCCCGCGGAAGAGCCGAAATGCATCGTAATGGAAGACGAGGCTTATATTAAAGCGGACGTCAAGCATATCTCTGGCCTGCAATTTTTCGTCGACAAATCCCACCTGGATGTTCCGGAGAAGTCCCGGAAGAAGAAGATTTTCCAAGAAGTACTTGGTGTGGCAGGCGATCTGTGGGTGCGGCAAATTCAGTAAGCTTTGCAAATCGACCGGCACCACCAACGGCCAATTTTTTAAAGAAGAATGCCTCCAGATGCGCATGCTGCCCTTCCTTCGGTCCCACAAAGGTGACACTCTGTTTTGGCAGGATCAAACAACGTGCCAATACGCGATTCATTTTGGGCGATTATGAAGGGAAACAGGGAATGTCTTCAAAAACGATAAGGATTTGAAGAAAGAATGGATGAAAGTGTGTAAGAAAGATTGCGCAAGTGTTGCACAGGATTTGATGGGTAGCGTTAAGTCCAAGGTTTGGGCATTTAGTCTAGGAGAGGAGGTTGCTAATATGTGTTGATTTATTCCCTGAGAGTTTAAAAAATATCCGACTTAAAATGAATTTTTGGTGATCTTTTTAGTCTGTTGCATTTTTTTCGAGTACAATCTTTATGCCTAGCATTCGGGGCAATTTCAATGATACAGAACTTATTCTGATCAGAATGCTAAGTGTATCTTGATCTTCATTTTAAGAGAAAAATTACTTTTTTTCTCCGTATTTTTATTGAATGATCGAATGAAACGAAAAAGTGAATGGTCCGAGCCACGTAAAGCTAAGAATTAACCTCGAATACTTTTAGGACTTAGAGTAAGTCTTAAGCAATGGCTTTACTTAGATGATGAAAAAACTAACCTCAGGCGAGCTTGCCTCGGAATTCTAGGAATCGTTTAATCCAAGGTCAGAATAGTTGCAGGATTCTGCTGAAAACCTAGCTCAACATTCTAAACAGATGATTCTGATTAGGATCTATATCTTAACCTGTCTAGCATTCCTCATAGCTGAAGATTATAATAATATCTTATTCAGGTTAGGCGACGGCCTTGTTCTGCATTTTAATCGAAAATTCCTTATAATTTTGAGTAAATCTCACATAAGATTTTAGACAGCTGAGCTCAGATCTTTTACTTTTTTTGTGTTGAAGCCACTAATTTTACAAAAGGTGATACTCGTGATCTTGACACTTGAACCTGCGTTAGCAGGCAAATTTAAGCAAGTTTGAATTGAAAACTTTAGTTCTCAAGGCTTAAAAATAAATCTTCATCGTTACAAAGGTGCATGTTTTTGTTTATTTATTAGTTTGTGTTTGTTTTCTTTTCGTCATTTTGGGGAGTCTCATCGTCGCCCAATGGTAACCACAACCAGACGAATACAAATAGGGAGCCCTGACCATATCACAAAAAGTGCTGGTGCTGACGACAACTATCTGATGAGACTACAGAATCCCATTTCCATATTCATCTGTTCAATCCATCCAAAAAAAAATGTCACCCATTCAAACCTCTGGTAAACCGCGAGTAAACGGTCCAAGTCCTACTAATGGTAGTATTAACACAGAGAACAGACGTTCATCTTCGGTCTGCTACTTGTGTAAAACTTTAAACCGACATTTCAAATGTATGTCGTTATGCTCCTGGTAGGCGGTGCTGCAGTTGTGTGATAACTGTCAGGTAAACGTTTATCAATAATAAGCCTAGCACATAACCTGAAATTGTTTGTTTGTTTTTCTCTGCACTTGCTTTGTAAAGTGGCTGCCCATATAAACTTTTACACACGTTTTTCCAGAAAAGGTATATGGACATCAATGTCTGTTCTCTGTGGTATTAAGTCATTACATTTTACAAAAAACAATGAATTATCGGCTCCATAAAGCTAACTCAATTGAGCCTCACAAGTAAATGAACTAGTGAAAAAAAAAGAATGCATTTTATAGAGTTGGATAAAGATTCTAATTGGACAATTTACTTCTTTGCATAATTAAAAAAAAATATGATAAATATGGTAAAAAACAAGATAATTCCTTTTATTAAAGAAGAAGAGAACAAAAAAATCTGCTATATTTTTAATTTAAAAAAATCTGAATCTTAAGCACAGAAGGTTTTAAATTTACATCTCCTATACCGGTTTATTTACATCTTACGTTTTCCAGTGTTGTAAATTTAAGATCGTGGTATTGATCAAAATGGAGGTAATTTTGTTACGTAAAAATCGTTCGAATTTTAAGGATTTCTTCGAATTGTGTAACAAAAGCGGAGTCGATCATTAACAACGTTAAGCTTTTCGCAAGATTATGAATAGAAACATATAGACCAGAAATTTTATCTCAATACTTTAAAAAGGTTTCTCCAAATTTTCTGAATACTTATCTACAATGCGTAAGTTTTAACCAATGTTTCAATGAAGATGCATGGCAACTCAGACGCAAACATGTGAAACTTGTTGCTAGAAATACTGATGTTTCCCAACATGAAATATTTCATTAAGTTGATGCTCACGCTACCGTTTCTTGTCAATTCAAGCCCATAGGCTGAAAATTTCTCTAATAAAGAAACCTATCCTAACCTAACCCCTTGTCAATACTAATCACTAATTTTAACACGCTCAGTATTTCGCGTAGCAATAAAATTGTTGTATTTTTTCTAAGGTATAAAATCTCTGGTCACGCCTTTCTTCCTTCTCGTAAGGACCGGCACGTGTGTTGATGGGCTTGATATCTACACAACTTTAGATACTGTCTCTCTGGCATTCAGCTGACGTCAACGGATTGCAATCTATGTCCGTCGGTGATAGGTGATTGTGGAACAGGGATCGAGGTTTAATAAAATAATCTACGAACAGAATAAAAAGAAGACGTGCCTAAGTTATTTCATTATGTGTTTAATATCGAGATAACCACAGTCTACCATAATCTTCCATCTCCTATCATTGTCATTTCGTCCGATTTTTTGTTGATTTTGACTTGCGACGTGGAATTGACCACATGACTTTTGCGACGTGTGAATTGAAATCATGAATCAATGGTACACTGTATACAGTATATACTTCAATGAACACTCCCTAGAACTCCATCATTTCCATTAAATACTGTAATTGCAGACGTTTGTGTAATTAGTGATTGAAATTTTTCAAAATTGTACTTTTGTTTGTAAGGCTGCTGCAGAAACCACAGCTTCCAAGAGTATATTTGCTAACCATATTTTCTTATTTGTGTTTCGTTATTATCAACTATTTCATTCAAAAAACGATGCTCCCCATTCCAATAAAAAAAAAAACGGTTAATACTTGTTCTCAGTTTCTATACACCGAGAATTTCTCCGCAAACAAAAGATTCACAGGAAAAGTTTTCGCGCTCAGCCGCAAAACTGCAACCATCTGTTGTAATCCGCATTCCACTCTGCAGTGTGCTTTTGAATTCAAACCTAACTTATAAGTGTACTAAAAGCCATACCCACCCCAGCCAATATTATTAAAGAGTTAGTCGAGTCCCCATCTGTACAAATTGAAACCGGAAAAAAAGTTTCGCTCTTTCCTCCCACCTCGTGCCGATCGTGCACACCAACCATTTAGAGAAGGCCAATTTTGCAAAATGAGCAAAAGGAACGTTCATAAATTACGTAGCACTTGCGGGGGGAGGTATATTTCAAAAGCTGCGTTAAAACAGCAAAATATCCCGTAAGGATTTTGAAAATGGTTAATATTGCCTCACGACATTTATGGCTGACCCCAAAAGTGGGAAGGGTAAGTAGCTCGTTGTGCGAAGTAGAAAGCTCACACAATTTGAGGCAAAGCTTTCAAAAGGCCGAGAAAATTTAATTTGCCAAGTGACTTTTTATTCGCCACTCTTTTACACCCTATTCTCTACACATTAGACCCCAACTTGTCCCCGACTAAGGTGGCACCTCCCGCCACGCCACCGATTCGATTCAGTCGCACATAAACCTAATAGCTAGCTGCATGATGGGAAGCAAGTGTTTACATTATCACCACTGAGCTCGCCAAAGCAGAGAGCTTATTTCCAACGATTCAGTTTCAAAGATGGTCTTCCATAATGAGCTTGGGACTGAAGGTTAGGGATTGCAGAGTATGGATAATATTCCGCATATTCGGTAATTGAATTTGCCTTTCGTAAAAATCCGGCTGATTCCTGTGCGAACCGTTTTTCGTTTTAGGGATTTAAAAAGAATGTTTTTGTTGAATGAATATATTCACTCATGACCTTTGCGAATTACGCAAATCAACTGATAACACTGTCATTTACTTTCTGCACACAACAGGGTTGCTACGATTGGAGATGCATAGGTGGATTCAGTAAGTAATCGCATGAAAAATCGCTAAAATAAGCCCACTTTTTTAATGCATACGTTATTGACTATGTATTGTCAAAATTATAGTACAAATATTGCGTGCATGTATTGATTAGTTTAAAGAACTATGTTTTCCATTTTACATTTGCAGGGTGTTCGGTTCCTTAGTGAAAATATTTTCAGGGGCGATAGGGGTTGACATTTGAAGAAAAATAAATGTTCTACATATGTGATCAAATCGCAAAGTTTACGGAGTTATTGAACTTTTATTGTTTTGGTACATGTTAGTCTTAAATTGGCTGTTACTAAAAAAATATGTTATTTAACCAGAATCTTCTTCCTTCATTCAACAGCTAAGAAAATTTTCTACATAAAAGTTTCATTTAAGCTCTGAGAGATTATCATTTAGTGTCTTTTTAGGGGTAAACATGTTTTAAACATCTCTATTTTCAAGGGTTTTTCATGTTTTTTTTGAAACATAAATAATAAACATCAGTGATTAATTTAACAAAACATGGCTTTAAAAGTGTTCTTCGGCTCTCTCTCTTTGACACAAACTTTCTAACTCGCATAGTTTTTTTTTTGCAATTTTGGTATGAATGCGACATGTTGTATTCAACTTTGCCGTGGTTGATCACCGCGCTGCTTGATGGGGTGTTCAAGGAGAAGAATGTCATATCTTAAATCCGAAGAAATTTGCGAAATGGGCGAATCTGCTTTTGTAAACAAACATTTAAATCGACTATTTCTCACGAATAAAAGCTAAATTTCTTAAACTAATACCACAATCGGAAAAAGGAAGGCTTCCTCTAGTCAAGTTTGGTCTTAGTTTTTTAATTGTGCGTGTGTTTATAAAAGCAGATTCGCTTATTTTGCAAATTTCTCCGGAAATTTTTTTTTAAAAGGAACCCCGGGCTTCCGAAAAAAATTTTTTTTTGGGGGGGCGGGGGCCGAAAAATTGGGGTGAGGGGGGGAGGAGAGATGTGATGTGATGTGATAGGAAGCCACCACCCACTGCAGGACTTGCCATGGCGTACAGTTCCTCCTAATGGCAAGATCAAACTGAACATACCTGTAATCCTCACTATTCCGTTGTATGAAAGGCCAAAAACGGGGGTGTAGACCCGTAAGCAGAAGCACTTACACGAAACCCACGGAAAGGATAGAGAGTCTCCTTCCAACGAAACGCTCTGAATACAGGAAATGAACAGTAAGCAATACACATTAGGATTTCCGTCTGGTGGTTTGTTAAAAATAGGGTTAGCAAACTCACTGTAGACTGTCGGAAGATAATTAGACCTTCGCTGATCTCAATCTGACGATTTCCATCAAGGAAGGCATAATTGTCATCCATGACTTGGGCCAGATAACTACAAATCCCTCATCCAGCCTACGTTTCGTCTGGCACCCTGTACTCCCCCCTTTCCCTTTGTTAATGATTGTATGTATGTAATGTACGCAATATAATAGAATATATGTATTTACAAGATATAACTGACAGCCACTGGATTGTTATTGCAAAATAAAATTTGGATATGTATTAATAATTAAAAAACTAGGAAAATTAAATTAACGTTTCACTTGATCACTTTTTCTAAAAAAAATAAAAAACTGAAACACTTTTTTAAACTATCACTAGTAAACGCAAGCAAATTCCGTTAAATTCAACTAAAGATTGCTTATCTTTTGACAGATAGGCCTATTTCGTCTGCGACTTATAGACTTCTTCAGTGTCGAGTGCTCGACTTTCATGGCCTTCCTAAAATTCACAAACCTGGCAACGAAATGCGTGAAATTATCTCAGCTGTCGGATCCCCAACGCATAAAATAGCTAAATGGTTAGTCACTGAATTCAAAAACATGCCAAAAAAAAAATCCCAGTCGATCAATTAAAAACACACAGCATTTCACAGAACTTGTTCATGACATAGATGTGAAATAAGATGAAGTTTTAGTTTCTTTCGATGTTAAATCTTTATTCCATAGTATTCCATCTAAATATAGCTTAAACTTATTAGAAAATTGATTACTCACTCAAAATGACGACATGACATTGAAGAAAAAAGTACGTTCGTACTTAAAACTCACACAACTTTTCATGGAAGAAAATTTGTTTGTCTTTCAGAAATGAATCCTATAAACAATTAAAAGGTGCCTCTATAGGCAATCCTCTCTCCCCTTTTTTAAGTGAAATTTTCATGGCAAATTTCGAAAAACAATTACAAGATAAAAACCAAATACCTACCGTCTGGTGGAGATACGTAGATGATGTATTTAGCATTTTAAAGAAAAATCTCTTACCCCTTACTATAGAAAATTTAAATAACACACACAAAAACATCGAATTTACTTACGAAGTTGAAAATGACAATAAATTACCATTCCTGGACTTACTTGTAGTGAAAGAACAATCTAAACTCTCATTTGAAATTTACAGAAAACCGACTAATACACAACGCAAAATACCAAACACGTCCAATCACTCATATCAACACAAATTAGCATCATTTAACCACATGATACACAGAATACACACACAACCAAAATTACATGTAAATTTCTGTCCCCTGAGACCGACACATGCAAGCGTCCTTTAGTACATAAGAATGAGTTGAAAGAGATGATAAAATAAATTCAATCAAACACATCTTTCGTCGAATTGCGTATGTGTCAGTTTCAGGAGACATAAGTTTACACGAAATCTTTCTTTACGTTCTCCGACTTTTTACAAGCATGAATTACGTCTCGTGTAAAATTCATAATTTATATGTGTGCAGACACTAACCCTAAGTCCAAATGGCATAACTAAAGAACTTACATACATTTTTGAGACAGCACACTTAAATGGATACTCACAATAAGCAATACAAAATACAATCAATAAAAAAAAAACTAAAAAAAAAAATACAAGCAGTCATTCACCACATTACCTCAAATACAATCCCAACTTAAAAGAATAGCAATGACATATAAAACACCCTCACTAAACAATTACGACCCATTCTTCGAAACTTTGGTTTTGAAATAGTTTTCACTAGTAAAAATAATCAACTTAAAACTCTCTTAGGCTCTGCTAAAGACCCCCTTGACAATCTTCAAAAATTCGGGATCTACAAAATAACTTGTGATCATTGTGGAAAAATTTACATAGGACAAACCAAACGTACTCTAAAAACTCGCTTAAAAGAACATATCGCAGAAGTCACTAAAGCAAACAAAGACACCGACAAAGGAATCATACACAATTTCAAATCAAAAGTAGCTGAACACATTTTCAACGAAAAACACTTCATAAACTTGAACAACATACAAATTTTAAGACATATTACAAACCCTTGGAAACTTAATGTAGCAGAAAGCGTAGAAGTTCACAATCAAAATTCCAAAAAATAACTTAAAAAAAAACAAGGAAACGGGTATTCGTGGCTTTTTAAATATATCCCTTCACCCCAAAAAAAAACCACAAAAAAAAAAAAAAAACTTTCTTTTTAAATTTTTTTTTTTGGGGTTTTTTAAAAACCCTTTTTTCAAAAAAAAACACAAGCACTCGACACTGAAGAAATCTGTAAGTCGCAGACGAAATAGACCTATCTGTCAAAAGATAAGCTATCTGTAGTGGAATTGAACGAAATTTTCTCGCGTTTACTGATGATAGTTTAAAAAAGTGTTTCAGTTTTTTTTTATTTTTTTTAGAAAAAGTGATCAAGTGAAGTGTTCATTTAAATTTTCCTAGTTTTTGAATTAAAATCGTTCTACTAATACGCTCGCAAAAGTTTTAAAAAAATAAGTGAAGTATGTATAATATTAATATCTTAATAGTCCTGGAAAAGCTGAAAAGCAGAGTAGATCAATCCTTTCAACAAAGATAAAATTTCAATGAAAAGATATTTGATTTGTTTTATTCTTTTGAAAATCAACAGACAGGTCGAAGAAAGCAGTTTAAGTGATCGAAGAGCCTGGTTTGATGATTTCTAAAATAAATGGAATATCTTGTCATAATACATAATAATATATTTAAATACAATCATATACTGCTTATAATCACAGGCCAGTCTTTTATGGAATAATAGTTGAAGTTCAGAAATTGAATTTTAATGAAAATGTTATGCAGAAATGCTGAAAAACAAATTGAGCATTACAAGCATTGAATTGTCATGCTGCTCCATACTCTGAAATGCAAAAATAATTTGAAATGCAAAAATGTCCCAAGGCGTGCTGAAATTATTTTTATTGTTTTTTATTTGGTTTATTTTTTTTTATTTTCCGTCGGCCTATTTCCTCACATGGTGACAATCACCGACGCCAGGAAGACGACTCCACCACCTGGACCCTACCTATCGACTCATGAATATGAGCCGGGACCAACGGCTTTACTTCCCTTCCGAAGGAAGACGTGACCAGATTTTTTCGCCTCAGAAAAACCACCGACGTCGACTGGGATTGAACCCAGACCCACTGGAGTGCCAAGTAGCAGTCATGGTTACCACTACACCACCGACGCCAGCATGCTGAAATTATTAATTATTTGCGAATGGGAATTTTACCCTGCTTGAACACGATCTTCAGTCGCAGCCCCTCACTTCCCTAATGCCAAGTTGACATCATTGCCCAGACTACGCCAACCATCTTCTCCATGCTGAAATGCTGAAAAAATGTGTGGATAACTACAGTAGAAAAACTATTTAATGTGATATAACCACAATGGAACTGACTTTTAGTTTCGGGTCTTGACAGAGAATCCCTACTGAGCCCTTGCGGTAACCGTAGCAGAGATGAATATCTACGAACTCTTCTGGAAAAAACATAGCTGTTTTCCGGAAGCCGTGAGTTACTATTTTGAAAACATTTGAGTTATGACATTCTTCTCCTTGGATGTGGATCTATGTAAAATAAAATATCGACATCGTTCCATAAAACAAATCATAGAACATGATAAAAATGAGGGCTTGCATATTGTACAATTTTAAGAAACGCATAAGTTGCCTATAAAGTCCAATTCAGAACATTAAGCATTTTAGAGGGATCCTTCAGGTACTCACTCTTGACCTCCGATGGTTGAATACCGAGCCTAGAAATAGTTTGAAGCATCAGCGTGGTCTAATTCGTCACGAGCACGAGTTTCGTCTTTAGACAATTTCCGTCGAAAAGTTCTGCACCAACAAACAGCGTTTTCAACATTTCTTGAAACTAAATGTATCACTCAGACAAATGGAAACCAAACATGCAAACAGTATAATTATTAAACTTGTCAAATACTCTTCAAAATTGGTCTCCATTGATGCCGGAGACCCGTAAATGCCTTTAAATGAACCGTCATCAGCATCGTTCTGCTTAAAAACGCGCGCCAAATGGGAATTTCTATACGATTCGATCAAGTGTGCTGTGCGCGATATGCACGGGTCGAAATCGTTAGCACAGTGAGGTGAAATGGGTGGTTTTTAAGATGCCAATTGAAGACCTAACATCGTGTGCTAATAATGAAATTGCACGAAAACTAAAAGGGATAGATGTTTGATGTCAAAAAACGAATCATAATTCATGATAAGAGGCTCAGTTTTGTCAAAAAAAAAAAAATGATCAAGTTTATCATGCATTAATTGGAAAAAATCTGCAAAAATGTCGGGAAATCTCCATTTTAACCTTTTTTTTTTTTTAAAGTATATTTTTTTTTTGAGTATTTTTGTGTAATTTTTGGAAATTTTTTTTTTTTTGAGAGGTTTTCTCTTAGATATTTTTGTTGGGGTAGGCGTTTATTATTATTATTTTTTTTTTTTTTGCGTTTTCAGCGGTGATCTATTATTTTGGTCTAGTTTTATAACAGTTCCAAAAATATAGACCACCAAAAATAGATCAACTCTTTTCCAGTTACACCGCCATTGTTCTAAATTTTATGTGATGCCATTCGTTTGTTTTGTTTTGGAACCTCGCCTGCTTCGTTTGAATTTGGTTGGTGTTAAGCTCGTTCGACTTTTCAAAATGATTCTAAACAGTTTCCTAGTTTTCCGAGTCAAAAGGTGCCAGTTTATCGCGATCTATTCCTCCCAATACTTGTTGGTGCTGGGCGAATATTAAGATGAGCGGCTGTTAAGTGCCATTTTATGGTAAACGATGTGAAGGATTTCCTTCTTGCTGAAACAGCTGAAAATAAAAATTAATTTACACGGAGAAAGCTTTCATATTCGTAACTATTATGTTTGACTGGATGAGAGTACGACACTAGCTGACCAACCATCGGTAATGTGCTGGGTAATCTGCGACCTCAGTTCAACTCTGTTTTTGACTACGATTTCATTCCGACCGGTTGAAAACCCTGAATGGAAACTTCATTGCCAGTACCTCTTTCGGGATCGCCGTTAGTTCCGACTTTGTGCCTAAATTTCGAACACCCACAAATCTCCTACGACAGGACTTTCTACAAGCCCCTCTACAAAAGGTTCGGGTTTCTCAGTCAGTTGAGCATCGCGTCATCGAGCACTACATCTGTCCTGGAAGAAAGTATTAAACGGAAACGAACTTGAAGTTCAGTTCGTCATCAATCCTTTCGGAGCAATGACACTACCTCCGTTTTTCACTACCCTGTTATCGACAATATGATGTCATCCGCAAAACTAACGATCACTACGCCAACATTAGCACTATTGAACATTCCGATCCAGAGGATGGAACCTTGCAAAACTTCAGTCTTGATCTTCAACGTTGTTTGACCCATAACTGTCTAGTGAATCAACACCCGGTTCTGGAAGTAATTTCTCAGCAGAGGAAGTGATACACGTTTTGCGGAGCTGAAAAATTCCAAATATCCCGCATCTAAGCTCGCTCAACCCCTTAAAGGTCGCATAACTTTCATAATCCTTTTTTAGGTGATTTTCAGCTTGGCAAAACTTGTGTCACTCTTCCTTTTGTGTACTTACTTCCAGGAGTGCAAACTTGTGTTGCTATTTGAAATGATTAAAATACTTCGAAAAATCATATTTGTGACTGGAATTTTCTAAAGCATCTCTCTTACTAGCCCTCATATGCTTCCCTAGTGCACAGAACTCAATATATGGGAAATACATCTTTTTATGGAAGACTCAAGTAAAGTGTAAAAAATATTTGTTACAAAAATCATGCATGATAAAAATAAACAAAGCTATAAAAGCTCTAGCCTTGTTTAAACAACCTTTTATATCAGTGTCAATATGTGCCAAATTCTAGCTCTTTAGACCCACATTAGAGCACTTTCCCCTACTATTGATAACAGGACGATTTTCGGACTCCTCCGACTATGTGCCTATTCCAACTTAAACTTATAAGTTCCTCAAGTTCGTTGAAAATATACCTCAAGTTCTAATTTGCATTTCAATTCTCAAAATAGGTGCCTGAAATTTGAAGTTATCTCATAAGCACTCAGCTAATTTTAACAACATCACCAATAGCTACGTTGCTACGTGTGTCATCACTAGCGCTTTGTACTAAAACGGCTTTAAGAGCATTACTATTGCAATTTATTTTGGACTTTTTATGTTGATGTAAAAAATAAATGATCAGACATATGAACAAAAATTTCGGCGAAACAAAAGAACGGAAATCGCACCCCAGCCTGAAAACACCGTACATTTATCCACTGAGCTATCTGAGGCCCCATCAGAGCGTGGTGTTAATTTGATTGATTTTAATTTTGTCTTCCCTTTTGTTCGAGAACTTTTCTCGATAAGACCGGGTTGATCCTTCACCAAATTGTATTCTCTTTTCTTTTGTGCCTATAGATAGAGAAAGTTTCAACTCTGGTGGAAAATTGCGTGCCTTCAAATGTAAACCCATTATCAGTTCATTTCCAAACAAAATTAGCAGTCCCACCCATATTCAAAGTCAGCCTGGATGTGGGGGGATTAATAATTTTGTTTGAAAAAAGATGATGAATGCTGGATGCTTAAAAACAATTAAGAAAGCTATTAAATTTAATGGCCATTGTTTACCGTTTACTTCTAATCAGCTGAAAATGCCAATTGATTTTCTTCAGGAGCAACTTTTATTGCCAAGTGCTGCACGTAACCATTTATCAATCTCAATTGATAAATTAATTGAAAACGACGCAATGCAATTCGCCATGCCGCCATGATCCGATGGATAAAAATACTTTCATTCTTTCCTATTTTTCCATTGCTACTGGTTAGCCTTCGGGAGATTGATTTTTTTTTTTTCGTACAATAAGAACCAGTACCGTGATAGTGTAAGCAGAAAAATTCGAGAAATCTTTCACTGTCACCAAATACCGGAGCTCAATGCTCTGCTCTGCCCTGGGTAAAGATGACACAAATGCTGAATGACTTGGCATGTGCCTGGAATCGAGACTCAAGCCAAGCAAAAGGTGAATAAATCAATGTGCCATGCAGACTTGCAGAAGTTTGGATCGTTAAATCATGTCAAAGAATGACGACACTCCTTTTCCTTCGGTGTTGGAATCTAGGAACTTTTTAGTATCGGGGTTTCTCAATTTTAAGAGAAAGATGAACAAATTTTACGAATTCACGATTATAATAAAATGCTACACAAGAATCATACATGCATCTCATGTAACATTGAGGGTTTTATTGAAATTTAAAAGCATTCTTCAAACCTGCACGTTTTCGAAACGATAAAAAACTGAAATTGTAAATTATAATATTCCTCATTCCCATCCTAATCGTCTTTCATAACAATTGTTTTGAATATAATAGTGTGTAGTCTTGATGAACGAATGATTTGATGTGCTGTGGTAATAAATTTTAATAGGCTATTTTTTGCACCAAATTAAAGAACATGTTATGTTGAGTTGAAGAATAGTAATGACTCAATGGATTATGAACAGAATAAAATAAGTACATGCATTAAAAACAAAACAAGTCTAATTAATTTGTCATGTTGTTTTCTTCAAAATATTTAGAGTAACATCTGTGCTCTAATAAGAATTTCGCGCACTGTACTTTTATCCACTCCCGGTGGGCAAGAATTGATAAAATGTATTTTCAGACTTAATTCAAATTAACCAATATAAAACAGTTTTGTTTGCCTCATAAATTAGAATGATCATTGGTGACTAGCAACACGGTCAAACCAACTCTGTTGCTGGTATGGCCGTGTTGCTAGCACCCTAGTTATAAATTCCAACAGTAAGATTACTAGAGTTTGTCAATTCGATCAATCTGAAGTGGCCTTTTCTGACAGAAAATTGGTTTCGTATATTCATTAGCAACTTGCGAATCCTATCTTAAACTGCAATTAAACCACCAGAGAAGTAAAATTACATTCATTATTGCTGCTCTAAAAAAACGTTCAACATCTAGTTCAAAATCAACGTACGTTTTAGAAAACCTGTGTGTTTCAGTATTAGATCGGTTGTGGAAGAATCAGCCTTTAACAATGTGGGAATCTTGGGCTCAGATCAACATCTAGCAGGAACGGCCTAATAAGTTAATCTATTCAGCTAGCAGATTTCTATGAGAGGTTTAAGATTTTCCATTTGAATCCAATTAAAAAATGCCGTCTTTGTGGGCTATTTCTGGTGACCAATTCAAATATCAAATTCTCAAAGAACAACATTAAGTTGTAGTCAAACATGTCTTCAATTTTTAAGTTCTGTAGTTTGTCTAAACAGATCATTCACATTATTGTGCTTTTATGTTAACTCTTTACCAGCAAGATTGTAATGCAATTTCACATAATTTTGTTTCATTTCTCGTAATGGATCGCTTGGAAAAAAAAAATGCATCATTGGCCGTGGGAAAAAAAAATTCAATGTGTGCGTGAGGTTGTCGAGACACTCAGCGGTACAGCAATGAAGCAAATCTCGCTCGCACGAACCGCATGGCTATTTCACAAAACGCGTGGTCATCAAGAAGGGCAAATTTGATGAGAGGGAAATCGGTGTGCAATGAAGAGTGGAAATAAAAATAGAACACTTGACAGCGGAATTCCAACAGTGGCCAATAGCGTTGCGACATTCTGTGGTATTGTCTCACTCATATTGAAAAGTTGTTGACGGTTGAACAGAGACCCAATGGTTGCTTCGACTGTCGAGGGTCGAGGCACTAAGCACACAGCGATAAATTTGTTTCAGGAATCTATGTGCTGCCAACCGCTTGCACACACTTGCATGGCTTCGTTTATAACATAAACCGCTTTTTGGATCATGATGGGCAAAATTTCCTTTTCTGAATCTTCCGGATTTCTCCAGATATGATTGCAACAATTGCATTTTTTGCCACCATTTTAACTTTTGGGAGTAGAGTTATGAAAAATATCTGCTGAATAAAATTATTAAATTTAAAGATTTCGCAGCACGAATGGCATCAATTTTCTAACATCTATGATTGAATAGACGAAGAAACGACAGTAGCCAGGTATTTCCACTAAGTTAATGTGAAAGATTTGACAATCAAAGCATGCCCTTGGTCAGTGCAGGTAAATCTCACGGCCGTCCTGAACATAAACTGGCCATCTCACTATTACATGATGAAACGAACTGTCATGAGATTTCTTGGCATTCTCAAACCATCATGCAGTGATGAGATGTATTTCCATACGATTTTATTTCCTAAATGTCTAACCAGTCTTCTTGAAATTAGCTATGCCATAATATGTCATCTATAGAGTAGAAACTTTATTTGAAGTTTTGCGATGAAACTCAAAACAGTAACTATGAATGTGCTTGTATGAATGAATGACCAAAACACTGGTATGTGCTGTCATAACAAAAAAATCGATGAGATACAGAAGAAATTCTCCATTATGGTTTTCTCACCAGATGAGATTTTCAGACGTACTTCGGTAAAAATCATAGGTCATTTCTCATTGAAAATTACATTTACCATCCCTCCTCTTGGCCACAGTAGTCTGATAGAATATGAATACTAAGTTGAACTCAGTTTGCTTTTGCTTTATCGAAATCCACTAAGCTGAGTGCCCGGCAATAGAAATTGAACTGATATATCAGCGAACAAATTAAAGGGTGTCCACAGTTAAATTGCATCACTTTAAACTCGTCCTCAAAAACGAGTCTCTCAACCGATTGTCATGAAATATTCAGGGAATAAAATACAATGTATAATATTGGTTTAGGTATTTATATTTTACTGTATTTTTTTTTTACCAAATCCAAAACTTTCTTCTTAATATCACGCATAAGATTTTTTACAACGCTTGAACCGACATTTTTGTCCGCTTCCAACCATGACTTCAACATTTCCTGTTCTGTAGTGACAACTTTAGGATGCTTACGAAGTTCGTGTTTCATTATTGCCCAATATTTTTCAATTGGCCGCAACTCTGGAGAGTTTGGGGGATTAAGATCCTTCGGTACAAAATTGACACCATTCATCTTGTACCACTCTAGAACATCTTTGGAGTAGTGACAAGAGGCTAGGTCCGGCCAAAAAATTGTAGGAACGTTGTGTGTTTTGAGAAACGGAAGCAGTAGTTTTTTTAAGCATTCATTCATGTATACTTGACCATTTACAGTTGAAGTTGTCACGAAAGGCTTGCTTCGTTTACCATACGAACAAATCCCCTGCCAAATCATGAATTTCTTGGGGAACTTTGACACTTGCTGTTTTCTGAGATACTCTGGACTATCGAACTTGTCTGTCGCAGTCACATACTGGTTGCCGGAAATTTGTTTAAAGTCCGCTTTTACGCGTGTTTCATCGTCCATGATGCAGCAGTGTGGTTTCGTCAACATTTGGTCAAGTGCAGCTTTTTCGCGACATCCCGAACGGAACAGTTGGGTTTGCGTTTAAAGGCAGCAACCACTCGCTAGTGATCCTTCACACAGCACGGAACACTTTTTCTACCACTCACCTTTTTCTGATCGACAGTTAAACGTTCCCAGAAACGTTTGATGACACGAGACACTGTAGACTGGTGAATTTCCAACATCTTTCCGACGGCTCGGAGCGAAAGAAGTGGGTTGACGAGGTGCGTGTGCAAAATGTTCTCGCGCACTTGCTGTTCCTTCGACTCCATTTTCGAAACTACGACACATTTCACAATGAAACTTACGCAGTGTAAACAATACACGCTGAGGTAATTTCACCCAAAATTTCATTGAAATCAACCCAAAGGGCGAATTGTTGAAAGTGATGCAATTTAACTGTGGACACCCTTTAGTTTGTTGAAAACTGCACATAGAGTACCTCTTTTAACAAACGTCAATTTTGCGGAGATTTCAGCATACAAAGTCTACTTTGACAGTAATTTTCATTTAAATTTTCAAGGGCCACTGCAGTTCGTGCTTATCCAAATAAACTGAAATCTCGAGACAATCATCCAGATGGAATGAAGCACATTGAACATTGTGAACCACTCTGGTGTGTTCTCAGTTCACAATAGATGATTAAATGAGAAAGAATACAATAATTCAAAGCCTTTCAGACACCACATTTGTTTTTCCTGTATGTGTCGTTGAGTTAGAAGACCCGGAAATGGAACTAGGCAGAGCTGTTGGGTAGAATTGGTCAATACATATACTTCTGTTATTCACCAAAAATTCATTTTTTACTAAAAACGACTCCCACATGCTTAAATATCTCCATATATCTTGACACCTGACATAACCAAAACAATAAATGAATTGCTTTATGTGTTTTTTGTAACTGATTGTTGTGTCATGAAGCCCACTTCCGTTTACTGCAGATTCCAGTTTTCCGTTATTCTTGAATTGGAAGCTTCGGCTCTTTAACGCTTAAGAAGTTCATCTATAGGTAATATGCATACTTACATGCCTCTCGGGTTCCCACAAACTCAGAATTCGAGAATATGTTCGGTAATATTTTTATCAATATAAAAGCCTAATATATTTCAATTTTAAAAATGCAAAATTGCTAATTCAGATTTATTTTTTAAGTGGTTTAACGGAATATTGAAAATACTTATCGCTTTACTATTAGTTTCTTGAAATTTGTTGAAAAATATTTTATTGAGTTTTTTTTAATTATTGCGCGTTTCACCTCTCAATAGACTCGCAGTCAAATAATTTTGTCGCACCAAAATACTCTCACATCGGTCTCTTCGCCTTTACAGTCTCCCCCACGTATTTTAACCAGAAGTCAATAAATGTACAAAAATATCCAATTTGTTTTTCTCTCGGTTTTTTACTCGTTTTTAAGAACACACCTTTGTAAAAGTGTGATGCGCTACTATTTCAATCAATTTGCAACTATTATTTACGTCAAGAAAATGCTACTTATCAACTGTTGAAAATCATGTGCTTAAAAATCGCAAATACAGGTTCCAACTTGCAAGTGCGTACTGTAATCCGATTCCTCGCTTGAGGTGACAGATGGTTGTTTATATTTTGCTTTCGCGGTCGGTTTATTGCTGCGGTTGTGTTTTATTTTCAACGATTTTTCGTTCGGTGAGTATTTTTGTATAGAAACTCGCTTGATTCATAATTTTAATTGGGAGTAGATTGCAGTAAAGAAAATGATCAGCGAAGAATCGTTCGGAAACGGCAACGAATCCACTTACGAAGCAGCTGGAGGATCGACCATCGATTATGAACTTGAGGTACTGGATGACGAAATGGAATACTCAATAAATCTGATACCCGAAGATCCATTGGAAGTCAGCAATACAAGCAATGCATCAAACAGCCGTGATGACTTATTCTTCTGTACGTTGCTAGTTTATAAGCGACAGTTCAAAGGACAGTCATCGGGAACCTACATCGCTCGCTGGGAGTTATCAGCAGCAAGCAACAGCGAATTCGTGCATAAAGTTTGGAATTTGTCAAAAGTTCATTTGGCTCGTGAAGTGATTTTCTTGTCCAATGCTGATGGGTCATCTAGTCCGTCATGGAGCTCCAACGAAACGCCCATCGAGAGTGAATTCCACAAATTCGTGCTTTTCCAATCTGGTCGGCGAAACTATACGCTGGAGAAAGTAACCGATGGAAAGTCTACTATTTTACAAAGTTGGAGAGACAAAGAAATTTCTTTATTTTTGCACATGTACTCGCTATCCATAAGTAGTCGTGCAGTCTGGAACTCGGTCAAGGATGTGCTAATTGATCCAGCTGAAAAGGACAGATCCGGAGCAGCAATGACTCAAGCTGTGTTTGAATTATCTGATGATCTCAGAGTCGCCCATGGTGATCACTTGGATGGACATGGAATGGCTTGGTCGTTTTGGGCCAACAGTATTTTGAACGCTCCTGCTCACCTAAGAGAAGCGATGAAAAACTATCCTCCTCAACATTTATCTCATTTGTTCCGTTCTAAAGAAGGCCCTCGAATCTGTGCAATAAAAAGGGAATTGAAAGTAGCCCACAGTGTAAATAATAGTTTTCATGATGAGATCAGGTCCCTTCGACAGGCTTTTGATGTACTGGAATCGAGCTTTGCACATGTTGCCGCAACGATGAACATCGTGAAAAACCGCTTGGAAGCTTTGGAGATTAGAGACAAGCTTAGTGAAAGTCTCATCAGTGCTATGGAGTCATCCACTAATGTTCGAGAAGATCAACAAGGCAAGACTTTGAGCATGCAGATTACCGATGCTGACGACGTTGATCACATCTAGGCAATTTCTATTCAACCATTTATTTCATCAAATATTTCTACAAAAATAAGTTCACTAATGTTACAGTTCATACCAATAAACAAGTGATTAAATAAACTAACTGTCTTCTTTCGAGGTTATGTCAATCATTTCTTCTGGAGCTGCAATTGTTGGATCGAACTTGCCCCCACTAGTGTATCCGCATTTTTTGAATAGCTTAGCCATATTGAATTTGGAAAAAGATGTCATAACTTCAGCTACTAGCGTTTTCGGATCCTGAGTACTATTCTCTTTGTAAAATTGTTGCATTCTCTTCTTAGCAATTCCAAACACTATCTCAATCGGGTTGTAGAAAGGTGTATACGCTGGAAGAAAGATCAGGAATATACCCAATGAGCGGAAATACCCTACGATTTTATCATCACAGTGGATACGGGCACCATCAAGAATCCATATCGAGTGATAACCGGGGTATGTTTCAATGTGTTTGCTTCTAAGGGCGAACTGTCTGCAATGTTGAAAGAAAATCATTCGGGTGAACGTGCCTTCTGTGTACGAACATTCTAGCATGCCCTCTTGGCCTATCATACAAAGACAAGAAACTCTGGGTTTACGAATGAATTCTCCTTTACAGATAAGCTTCTTACCCTTCACAGCGTATCCACGGGTACGCAACATTCCCCGGTTATCAAATGATACTTCATCTAAGAATAATAAATTGAGATAGTGCCATTTTAAATTGTTTAGTTCGAAGCAAAATCTATAAATATCATCCTGTCGTATTTGGATAGCTCTTCGTTCAAGGCTTTTCCAAGTTAAGCCTTCGCTATGAAGAATCCGGCAAACGGATGAGGCAGAGATACCTATTCTAAAATGCTCTTCGAAAGCAGCCCTGGCTTCATTCAGATATAACAGCGGTTGTTGTCTGTACAAATCCACTAGCCAGATGCGTTGTTCGTAATTGAATTTCCGGGCAACAGCGTCATGCTGTTTCCGCTCCAAAGTTCCACAGCGTTCGTATGTTTGAATCCAGTTCGATATCGTTGTCTTGTGTTTGCCATATATCAATGACAATTTTGCTCTGTTGAATCCAAGAAAGTAATATCCGTACAAGACATGGTACATGGTATTTTCGGAAGCTCTTCGACGTTTTACAGAGTTAATGATATCCACCATTCTATAATGATAATTTAAAAAAGTGTTAACATAATTCAATTACCAGATGAGATTACCTACGCGATACGGGCAGCGAGACGGGCAGGAGATTATTCTCCGAATGGATGGATGATACAAAATCTTGAGCAACAGCAAACGGAATTGCTTATTGTTGTTTATATATACGAATTTTTCCAATGTTATGACAGTTCAAAGAAAACATTGATGCGAACAAAAGAAGACATGCGCATATTTTTGACGTCTCTGACTAAAAGACAGAAAGTCTAAGGAGCAATGAATCGAACAATAATAATCATATTTAAAAGGTTGTTGAAAGAGGGGGAGTGTGGGGTTTTTTTTATTTTGTTGGGGGGTTTTGGGGTGGTTGTTGGGGGGGGGGAGAAGGTGAATTGCCCGTAACTGACATGTAAGACAAAAGTCCTAACGTGAACTACATGTCTTTGGAATCCCCGGTAGACGTATCGGAAGCCTGCACCGCTCCTAGGGCATCACACAATCAATAACTCTGAGTCCGTCAACATTCTCGGTGTACCTGGACGGTAGTAAGGAGAAACCATCGCCATCCCTACCTCATCAACATCCGGAAGAGCAAACACGCATCTTCGGAACTGGAAACCCGAAGCAATAGTAAAACCAGCCATTGACACGAACAGTCTACGTGGGTACGTGAAGGTGAAGCTGCAATGGGCCCCGAAGAACAACAAGAACATTGTCCGGTGGGCTTCGCGGAACATTGTCCGGTGGGCGTATCGATCCTGAGGTCATTGTAGCCGAGGTTGTAGTTAAAGCGCTCCCGATAGCCTAAAACTAACAAGTGCATTTAATGAGAAAATTGGCAAAAGGCTATGGTGGAAATGTTTTCTTATTCTGCTAGTTTTGATCCAGGTTCATTCGATGTGAAACAACTTTTTATTGATTAGAAGTGAACCGGAAGTGTGCGAAGAGCAGTTCCAGTGAACCTGGTGTCTCGTATTGTGTGTTGCCGTTTGTTTCGGTTAAGTGACACTACGCCCCCAGGCTACTATTCGAGAAGCTGTGTTGAAACAGAACTGCATTGGAAATCACTGAACATAGCGACATCCATCTGGAACCTAAGTATATAGGTCGGAAGGCGAATTTTTGAAACTCTACAAAAGATGCTCACAACGTCCTGTTGATCAAATCCGTATTGTTAACACTTAAGAAATAGCTTAATTGTTCTTTTTGGTCAGGTTCTGTGCGTTGCCGGAGGCTGTGATCGCACAATTATGTATTGTAATGCAGTAATGTTCCGAAACTATGTTTAGTTTTAAATGTTAGGACAAGAATTTGTTACCATGTCCCTACGATCAGCGGAAACAGATTCTCAGACATTCTTAGCTTTTCACAGAGCGAGTAATAGAGCTTTAACAATAAGCCGTATGGAGCTCCAACCATTTGAAAAGAAACGGAGCATCACTTAACTTTCTTAGACTACATGCTCCTAACGACCATTTTTTAATAATTTTTTGCTCTGTACACCAAACAGGGCATTCTGTTCAGCTATACTCTCCGACTATTCATTTCACATTTCCTTTGATATATACTGAAGGGTGTGTCGGTTCTCTACGTCTTCTAAGGGTAGATACCAAATCCTCAAAGTGTGTGTCAATGCTAATGCTAAATCAATTATTGATAGTTGAGATGGATTATCCACCCCAGCAGCAACATGGGTAGCCTATCAACTTTCACTCTAAAATTCCACCGAACTGAGATATTGACCTTTAAGTTGAATTGAATTTTCTTTCGTAATAAACCTCTCTGCTTCAGCTGGCTCAATATTGACCCACCTGTTCATTATTAATTATTACCAAGATTGTGTTAGCAAACATTAGAAAAGTACTTGATACGAGTAACAACAAATATTGGAAAGTTTGAGAAACGATGTCTTGTGATGGTTTTTTTCTGAGCGTCCTCAAAATAGTCTAAAATACTACATATTTCGATTATTTAAAACTTATCGGATTTTGCTACCGGACTGTTTTGGATGGATCCTAAAGATAAACTTTTAATTCAAGGTTGTTGGAAAAGCAACGCTAATTGCGCCAATTAGCAAAGTCATTGCAAAGTCGTGAATTATTTTTTTTTTGAAGAAAAGGAAGGCTAATATTAAGATTAACAGAATACTAATAACGGTGACTAATAACACTCTGTTATTCGAAATTATGAGACGCCTATAAGGTTATTATCGTTCAGCACCATAAATACAGCAGTGAGGATATATTTCTTCCCACTGCATAATTCATTGATCGAAAGTTCATTTTATTACTTACTTCCAAGCAAACACGCGATCCTTCGAAACATAAACATAGACTCTCTGAGACGGTGTGAAAAAAAATCATACTAATTGCAAAATAATCAGTTATGAAGGCAAGCACTAACTTTATGGGCCCCTTTCTACACAAGTATACGAGGTGAGAAAGCGTGGCTTTATTTTCCCTGGAAACGTTTTTTCTTTAACGGAAGTGTGCTTAATTCTATGATAAACATAATCACACGCACAACTTTGGCTTTCAACTACGTTCTCGATAGACGTAGAATTGTACACTCAACGTTACTTCTAAACCTATTACATGAACCCATAGGTTGTACAACAGCACATTGAAGACAATTCGCCTGTCAACCTTCTCCCCGGAACTAACTCTAGGAACCAGGTATAATGCTTCCCAGAAAATGTGTGTTCTGACCTCTGAATACAGCCAGTGGAACAGGCAAAGTTTTCAGATCAGATCGCATGGCATGAAACTGAACTTGTAGCAGAAAACTTTCTGAAAATGTAAACTTTCCTTTCACTTGCTCATTTTGGTCGCTCTGTTACTTACGCACCTAAGCACATATATATATATATAGCTAAAACGCTTTCTTCTGGGTGCAAGACCATTTGAAGCAGTAGCAGGCAAACTGGAATAAGCCAGCATGAAACCAGGACATAGTTGCTAGTAAACGACGTTTCGATGAAGAGATTACATGGGAGAGTGACTACTACGGGCAACCAGTATCATCACATTTTCTTACTACTTTTACTCAAATGTATACCCCAAAGGGGATCCGAAACTTCCTGCCCCTGGCGCAATAGCATCGCATCGCACTCATCCGGTTGGTAACAGATGGAATGCAGAAGCGAATGAAAATACCCAAGAAGAGCAAAAACTCAATTGTAGAATCATGGCTAGATTGAATATCGATAACGATGTTCTCTACTTAAGCATGTCGGGTTCCGCGAATGGAATGCTTGGCACCATCAACACCCTCTTTCTCCATTTATTTCAGGACAAAGCAAATCGCTTTGTGATCTGATGGCACTAGAACTCAACAATTAGATTATTTCGGATGTTTGCCCAGAGTAGCACAGCGCGCTGGGAATGAATTAATTTTGAATTCTAAAGTAGCAATTTTTCAATGAAATACAATCAACGTAGAACAGCAGAATGAAGGTGATGATTGATCAATGGCACTTGATGCAATGTGCTTCGTTTGGCAAGACGTTCACAGCACACCACACGTCTACATTAAAATAATGGTACACTCGGTTTGAATGCTCCATTTGATTGATTTAAGTAACTAGAAAATAAGAAGAATGATTAGTAATTTCCATTTAATTCCAACTACCTTTATTGCTTATCTTGATCACAGATTGACAGATACAGATACGCGTATTTCGTCTACAATGTGCAGACTTCTTTAGTGCCGTGTACTAATACTCGACTGGACCAGTCGATTAGTACACGACACTGAAGAAGTCTAAACATTGTAGACGAAATACGCGTATCTGTCAAGATAAGCAATAAAGGTAGTTGGAATTAAATGGAAATTACTAATCATTCTTCTTATTTTCTAGTAACAGGTATTCCACTAAACAGCTCACACTCTCCATAATTGATTTAAGAATTTAGTAATGGTAATAGTTAGATTAAACGTTTTGTCACAAACTGCGGAGATTATGTCTTGTTTGTTGCAATAGATTGAAATCATGTAGGGTGAGTATGCCAGTATTGGCCATAGTTTCCTATTTTTGGTTACCCCTCAGAAAATAGTTAAAACTGTAACCACGCACGTACTGTATAAATGCACAAATTTTGCGAGAGAAATCTAGTTTTAACCACACCATTAGGACTCGAATCTACAATCTTAACAAATCTTAAGACCTTTAAAAAATAGGAAATTTCGTCAAAACATGGCCAAATTAGCAACATGGCCAATGCGGGACCGTTTCACCAATTTAGTTGCATTTAATGTTAAATGCTACCCCAGAAATTTGGATGCAGTTAGAAACCGCTGCTATTTTGCAATAATTGATAACTAGTTCTTTTTTATGGTTGCATCCTGTTGTTTACCTTTAACTCTCAGCACTTGTGCAGCGGTTTAATCGGTTTAAACAGTTATTTTTTCAAAATACGTGGACTTTCAGTGAAACAACGCCGGAATATTGTGCACAAATGGTGTACAGTATCCGGTATGTCACTGAGGAAATGGCAGCCCTAAGTTTGCACCATTAAAATTGAAGAAATGATCCATAAAAAATTGAAATACGTTCCATAAAAAACGTGTTTGCGCTCCTTAAAGCTCTTTAAAAACCCATCAAAAAATGAAAATGATCCGTAAAATACATAAATGTGATCCACACTTCATATAAAATTTAGCAATATTATTTCAAAAATGTTCCGTTAGATATCTGGGGAATGATCGATAAAATTGTACGGATCACCCATAAACATATTAATAAATAGTCCATAAAAGGTTCAATAACAATCTTTAAACTTGTAAGATTAATCCACAGAATGAAGTCTTTGTAAACTAAAATATATATGTATATGATCCATAAAATTTGGAAAATCTCGTTTAATTCATGTTAAGGGCCTAAAAGCCATTTCTAGGTTTTTGTTTTCATTAGGGCGAATCTACAATTGAGAGACTCTCTCTGTTTACTTTCTCTTTCACCAATAGCTAAATTATTTTCACATTTTTCGTTTGGCTGTTTGCTCAATATGCTAGCCAGCACTCTTATCTTGCGATCTGTGTAAAAAAAATCAATCCATAGTTTTATAATGGCGCTGTTATTAATGAAAAAGAACGAGGCAAGAGAGAGTCTCTGTAATTGTAGATTTGCCCTAATGGATAAAAACCCTAGATTTGTAAACAATTACTTTAAATGTCGATTTCTCTTCAATCTTTAATCACTCTCATGAAATGACTGCAGCATCTGGTAGAAGAATGTTAATTCTACCATATGGAGTAGCTGGACAACAACATCAACTCTAGGATTGTTTGATCCTTCAGATATAACAGTAGTAGTTGCTGATGCAAGCCCTACTGGATTAGGAGCTGCATTGATTCAAACTGATTCGCAAGGGCTATGTCGTATTATTTCTTACGCTTCCAAATCATTGTCGGATACTGAGCGTAGATATTGCCAAACTGAGAAAGAAGCATAGAAAGGCTTCGGATGTACCTTTATGGCAGAAAATTTGATCGAAATATTGCTGATGCCCTTTCACGACTGTCAAAGTTGAATGCTGATCCGTTCGATTCCAATGAGGAGTTTTTTATTCGAGAAGTAGCTGTGTTCGCTGCTACTGCTGCTGCTCTCAAGTGGGAAGAAATCGAAGAAGCGAGCAAACATGATGATGAACTGTGCAAAGTAGTTCGGATGATTCAAAACGACGACCATCGAAACTTACCATTAGCTTTTAAAGTTTTGGCGAATGAGCTTTGTGTGGTAAATGGTGTTTTGTTTATTTGAAGTATACATCAACAGACCAAGTTTCGGTCCTAATGATGTTAAATAAGAAAAAATTACAATAAGAAACGAGTACATAACCTCTTAAGTGGAGTCAAGACACAAAAATAAATAAGTAAAAATAAAACCCGATCAGAAAGACATAACATAAATACAACGCAATTATAACAATGGTTAATATTTATATCTACGTGAGTTATATTTGGATATTTCAGTAAAAAGTGATCTGTTAACGGGTTGGCGTTATATCAAAATTCTAGCACAATCCTGTTATAATAAATATCCGAACATAAAACAGGTATGATTATTTTAGTTTTGTCTCAAAACTGGACTATATTTAGCGTTATGTCTAACGTTAATGTTTAACTATTGTCTTCAGTTGATGCTCTTTTTGTAGCTGTGAATTGGAGTGTTGTAATTACTTTCGGCTGGTTGTTCATATACATCGAGGCTCCCACTAGTGTGGCGGAAGGTGGCATCACATAACATGTCAACACTATCGATTCAAAGTCTTGTGGCGCCAGGCGAACGTCGACAAGATACCTTGACATGCTAGCAGATGTCACACCTCCGCCACATCAGTGGGCGCCTGGCCTAAGGTTTAATTTTTATTAAGAATTAATAAAATTACAGTTTTCAGTCTGTTTGCGTTTTGGTTTTACAAATTGAAATAAAGTTTTTGATAACGGACTCTTCATCTTTTTGTTTTACTATTACGCTCACACGTTGTTTAAGTGTACTTTTGATTGGAAAAAGTATTGTACGGTCAGAATATTCATAAGTAAACATATTACCATATATCTTTGTAGTTATTAGTTGTTCTCCTAAAATATACACGTTATTTTGATTATTAATCAGAGTTCTTAAAATGTGGAAGAATTTTTCGTTTTCATTTGTAAACGAATCGTCATAGGAAAATTTCGCACAAGTAGACTTAGCACATATTTTAAACCCGTTACAATACCACTTTCCGACATCGTTGAGCTCGCTTCGGGTTACGTCTTCCTCGCACTCGACGCCATCTGGGAGAAGTGTTCTATTTTTACGGTCAAACTTAGGGTTTTGTCGTGACGAAGGCCAAAGGCTTTCAATCCATACTTTCGTAGGATTGTTGCTTGTTATTTGTGTATGATGACAGATCCGGTTCAGAATAAACTTCGACGCTACTTGTATGACTGGGTGGTTATTTGATGCAGTGGATCTCAATAAACATATCATTCCCACTTTCATAGGGAAAAAGGGAAGAATTCCGTAACGCTCCAAGATTCTTCTCAGACTCTACCAAATGAGTAGCAAGATAAATGTTGTAAACAACGTTTTCTTTTTCGAACGTTATCTGAAATTCTTTGATGAACTTATTCAAACTTTTTTCGCAAGTTGACAACGTACGTTCAGAAATCTGGAATTGTAGGAGGTCATATATACTTGTTGAAAACAACATTATCATATCAAGGTGTTGCTTTGGTATAAGATCATACATGCATGGATAAATGCAATGGAACAACAACGTTTCCCATTCACTAGCTTTGAATTTTGGAGACTCGTCCACATTTCTGATATTCCGTGGGAAGCAGCTCGGAAGTTTAATTGCCGAAAGCCTATTCTCTATTATTTGCTTTTGATCTCCAACATAACAGGTTCGTCCTTTATTCTGTCCATCACCAGTCATTAGAAATTCCCAGATGATTCGAGTTACTCCTATCAGACCCATGTGCATGTAGTCAGGCGGTAAACCGATGATTATATCAAAATCTGGAACTCCAACCAAAATACAGAGACCTTTTATCCCAAAAACCGGTTCCTTCGAAGCATTCCGCTCAATTTCAAGCATAATCTTTTTAGTATCATCATGCTTTCTTGACTTCGTTTTCTGGTACGGATATCTGATCTGGTTGCCAATTAATACCCCAGGATGTAAACAGAACGTGCAGCCATACCAGCCATTAAACTGCTTTGAACAAAATAACTCACATCGTCCAACAGAATCTGTACAACTTTGAAGCAACACAACTTCATACCATTTCGTAATCGTTGCAACTGGAGCACGAAGTTTTTATGGAACAGAGCCATATTTGGCTTTCCTGGGTTGAACCACAATGCAGCGAGAATAAGATTGTTCTTGTGAAAACGTAGTTTTGGTGGTAAGTTGTTCAGCGTCAAGAATAATGGATAAATTGGTTTCTTATTTGAACATTTAATAGCAGCGGCGCTGTCTTCATTTGCAGAGAGGGTTATGTATTTGGACACGTCATCCTTCATTATTGACTGCGCTAATTTACCACGGCTTATGTCTCGAATTTCGTGAACCATAACTGCTGTTTTATATTCAGCTATTTCTTTGGAGTACTTCACAAAAGTTTCTCTGATCTGTTGCTCAATGGGAAAAGTAATGAAAAAGTCCTTTTCCATCGATCCACAATTTTCCACGGGACAAACAGTCTCAGGTTGTGGAACAGTTACATATCTGAATATAAAGTAGGTTGTTAGTGTTTTGTCATTTGGGTCTATTCTGCGCCTCGTATGGGTCAAGCCGGCACTAGTCATTCGAGTGAGGTAACTCGAGTCATCTCATGTGAGATGACTCTCCGTGCAAACCAAATGAAGAGTCACCTATCTCGAGTTACTTGTGTCGTCTCTACTCACATGTTGCGCAGTGCGGTTTTAATTGTTGATAAAGAAAATCATACCCAAACTGACAATTCACACAAAAATAAACTCTTTCGAGGCTGTAAGGAGCTGGAAAAACATTGGTGAACGTGGCAAAACTTTCGGGAAAAGTTCTACCTTTGGTCAAAACATTCAACATTCTCATAAGATCTTCTAAACCATCTTGGGTAAGCTTATGTCGTATGTAGAAATTTGGGGCCATGAACATTATATCTTTGACACGAATGTTGTCATGAAACTTTGCAGATTGATTGTAGCTTCCCGAAGGCTCCTGAAAAATAACTTGTTCTTAGTTTTGTCTACTTTGAATAAATACGATAATTAATACCGAACCAGAACATGATTCATAACTCTTTTCAAAGAATTCCTCATCTATACATCCATCTTCCTGTGTTACTGATACGTCCTCAAAGATGTCTCCCGAACACATCGAGCTAATCGAAATTGAATCAGTGCTTCCTCTTTCAGATCTAGGTGTAGAGCAAAAGTCCACTCTCACAGGAATCTCGTAATTTGGTTCAAGGTTTTGAGTGGTTGTATCCGGATCAACATTATTTCGTAGATCATCATAAGAACTTTGAAACTCGTCTGATGAACTTCGGTAACTCGTTTCACTTTGAAATTCGTTGGCTAACCTGAAATTCCTCGGCTTAATATTAATATAATGTTAAATAAAAATAACATTTACGAAATAATAAATCAGTTTACTTTTTTGATGTATTTACGGCTGGATAATGGTGTTTTTAAATGATAATGTCGCGGTCTACGGTTCATTATTCGTGAACAAATTATTTAAGTAAGGCACTTCAAATCAGCAATAAACTTCATAGCCGCCAGTTCTGTAAAAAAATGTGTTGGAAACATACTTTGGTGCTCTGGTGCTAAGTTGATTGCTCCTCCTTTTTGTCTACACTACAACAGGCTAGCACCCGTTAATGGATGGAAAGTACCCATTTGTTTTATTTCAAAGTAACCCTACCTCCACGTCGACATCAGAGTAGTTCAACACGGTCCCAAGCAAACATTTTGCAGATCTTCTAAACAGGGACGGTATTGAAAGTTAATCCGAATTGAAACTTGACGCTATAAATATCTTCTTTACTTAATTTGTAAAGAGCTCACATGTCATCGGGTAGTTTTTTCGATATTTGATATATGTCATTTGACATTTGATATTTTATATATGTCATTTCAAATTTTACATTTGTCAGTTGTAATTTGTCATTCAAGTTTTGTCATTTGTTATTTGACATTTGTCATTAGACATTTGTCATTTGACATATGATATGTTATGCCGTTTGGCAGGGAGCATTTAGCATTTAATGTTTACCATATGTTGTTTGGCATGATATATGTTTTATAACATATGATGTTTGCTACTTGACATTCGATTTTTGACATTTGGTTATGTCATGTGACGTTTGGCATTTTACATTTGGCAATCAATATTTGGCATATGACATTTAGAATTTGGCATTCGGCATTTGATGTTTAATTTTTGACATTTGACTTTCTAGTTTTGGCATGTAACGTTTGACATTTGTCAATTTTATCCATAACATTTGGCGTTTGAAAATTGACCTTTGGCATTTGATGTTTGGAATTTAACATTATATATTTGGTTTTAAACATTTGGCGTTGACATCTGTCATTTGACACGTACTATTTGACATTCAACAATTATACTTTTTGCATTTGACATTTGAAATTTAACGGTTGCATTAGGCATTTGGCAAGTAATGTTTAGCAATTCACATTTTAAATTTGGAATAACATATTAATTTTAAATTTACGTTTAGTACTTGGCATTTTTTTTAATGTTAAACATTTGAAATTTGATTTTTAACTATTATTTTATTTTTTTACATAGGGGTAGATTTTCTTGCCGTGTATTGTACTCATAGCTGAATATTTACGGTTCAGAGTGTCTTTTTCCGAATGCGCCATTTTCTACCTATCTGAAACTTGTCGGGAGAGATATATAAATATAAAATTCTCAACCGAGCGTACCAAGAAAAAATGGGGAAAAAATACGTTTCTGTTGCCACAAAAAGGCTCCGTTCAGCGGCAAACAGCAAGAATCTAGAATTCATAACAAATGCAGTACAGGTAAGTGCAAAATTTAGTTGATAAATGTTGTAACATTCTAACCCTACATCTCTCGTTTGATTTTAATTCGCAGCAGGAAGGTGAAACCATTCTCCCAACACTAGGTAAACCAGTGGAGAACGGAGAGGCACGAAATAAGAGGATTCACCAAATCAAGAGGTCTGTAAAGGAACCGAAAAAATTGATTGACCGCCGTTCCGCAGTGGTAAGATCAGTAATACTCATAACCTCACATAAACTCACTGTATTGTTTCAAATATTTAGCAGGACGGGAAACACATTCTCCCTATTCAAGCTCAACCTGTGATGACGGGTGAAGCATGGAGCAAGAGGACTCGCCAGCTCAACAGTGTGGTAAAGATACCAAAAAAAGCTATCGGGACAGTTGACGAATTTTCCGCTGTGGTAAGATCACCATGATTACATAACGTTACTATTTAACTAACAGTAAAGTTGTTACAGATCGACGATTTCATTGGTGACGATTCAACTGTTACCATGAAGCGTCAATCAACTAGCAATAGGAAAATAGTGAGCCCCCTTCTGACGGGAAAACGTGGAAAAATACAGAAAAAGTCATCCACTCTAGCTTTTCAAACAAAATCCATCGCGCAAGGTCCTGTTTGTTCTAACCAGGCAAGTTCAAGTATAATTTATTGAGTATTTTTTCGGTTTTGCTAAGTTTTGTTTTTCAGATTCAATCATCCGTGCTGGGTTCCCTTGGTCTGTATAATGTCAGTCAGAAAAAGAAACAAAACGAAGTGTTGGACATACAGATGGAGTTTTTCCGGGACTGGGAGGAGATAGAAGAATTCAACATCAACAACCCAGAATTATCGACCTGCTCTACAGCTAAGAAGATAGGCGTTGGTCGTAATATCAAGACATCCTCTCCACCTGTTTCGAAGAAATCCACAGCATCAGCTTCCATAAGTTTCGAAGATGAGGATGAGGCAGGTTCATATTGAATTCATAGATTTTTCCGATATAAATAAGTTTTGTTTCTCAGACTCAATCATCTCTGCTGGGTTCCCTTGATCTGAATACGATTAGTCCGGTAAAGCACAATCATGGGCAGGACATGCAGATTGAGCTTTTCCAGGACAGAGAAGAGCCAGAATTGTTCGATTTCAATAAACCAGGACCATCAACTTGTTCCGCAGTTGCACAAACACCGACACGCAAAGAGGCAAGCGCTATCAAATCACACAAGTCAAGCGCTGGTCGTACCATCAAGCGATCGTATTTGGCAAAACGTGCTGGAAACGGAAATTCTTCGGGAAAGCAATCAATGGATGAAGTCATACTCTTAGATGATTTTGAAGAAGAAGAAATATCAGACACTCAGTTCGCCACAACCAATGGTATGTAAGATATTCAAAGGTCCACACATAAGGCAAAACTTTTACTACACTAGTGATGCTTGCTCACATTTTGGAACTGCAATGGTATTTTTTTTTTACTTTCAGAATGCCACTGTGGACAACAGTCAAACATTGAGATGCTGCAGAGAAACAACGCTGTCATGCAGAAACAAATTAAACGACTCAAAAAGGCATACCGTGAGGCAACCAATAGGTGTCTCAAATTAACGGATACATTGAGTTCTAAGGTCTTTGCGGACTCGCATGAAGACATATTTACTGAGGTAGAAGGATGCCCGAACATTGAACAACTTAAAGCCTTCTCAAATCAGGCAATCAAAAGTGATTATACCTTTGTTCGGCTAATGATGGAAGAGCTGTGGCCAAACGGCTTCGTGAATAGATCGGTGACCGGAAGATCCTCCAACAATCCACTTGGAAGACCGCGAGCAGCGGGAAATAACTTTTCAACGCAGACACAACTACCAACTCATACGGTTAAACGCGTTCCACTTGAGCCGGAAAAAGTAAAATATGTGCAAGGTAACTCTCTTGTTTTGTTCATTAATTTGTTTATAATTTGTAACACAAAAACTTTTCTTCGCCTAGATCGTTTATTGGAACATCGCATTTATCGAGGAGACTTCAGCAGTTGCCAAAGCATTGGCCGATGAAGCGCCAAGTCTTATGAGACGAATCCTGGCGTATTATGGAAAAAAAATTCCTTAAGGAGTCAGGAAAATAAATGCTAACATAAATTAATAAGACTTTAAAAGAACCAGCAGTTACTTCAAACATTGTACGTTGCCAACAAATTTTGTAATCAAATAATCCTGAAGCTCTAAATTGAAAAACCTAAGAAAATAAATCAAAAGAGATCTTATTCACACGTTGTTATTTTATTTAAATTTGAAAAACAAAAACGGTGCAATGGCAATTTCTGGCGAAAATTTTTATATCTCATGTATAACAATGATTGTTATTAATTTATATTCTGGGACTCGGTTGATTATATCTCGTTTAGTAAAAAATGTGATACAACCTTATCAACATCTGTTACAGTCTTGATAGCACTAGGCAACTTTTTGTTATACTTTTTGATATTTTAACAACTAACCAGCTGAATTTATAACATGCACTGTTACAATTTTTGTTGTTGAAATAAATAACTCCAGTTGTTATAATTTTGATATTCCCTTCTGATCGGGCAGTAACGTTTAATCACACGACTCACCGTTGACTGCACGATTCCGAGTTGTTTTCCGATGTCCCGATGAGAGAGTTGAGGATTTTTCAGGTTTTCCAATTTTCGAAAAACTGACAGCGATAAAAATTCAAGAACAAAAAAAAACACTTCAAACTACACAAATTTTCAAGAGAAAATACCCAATTAGTAATTTCCTTCTGCGTTTTTTTCCGAGATGCAATTTGATGTGGGACACTCTCTATAAACTATTTGGTCATGTTTTTTGCCATTTTAAAACCACATTGAAGCTTTTTTATTTTATTTTTATAACCTCGGAGATCTTGTTGTCGGCGGCTGGATAGTCATGAAGAAAATGAATATATTGTCTGGCTCAGGAAGTACTAGCACACCGGTCCCAAGCTCGGTTCCAAGTTAATTACTCGCCCCTAATAACGTTACACACACCAACACACCCTCAAGTATTCTGTCAAAATAACACAACGAATCAAAACAAAAACAAAGATACTAGTACCGAAAGGTACTGAAAAGCACAAGATCGTATTGCAAGATGCAGACTGCAAGGTGTACTTCGGACCTAGGGGTTCTACAACAGTGAACCAATTTCTAATCGCTAGTTGCATATTGATTGTTGCTGTAGTCGTGTTCGAGGTGATATGGTAGGGGTGATTCATTTTAGAAGACATAATTTTACACGAAATCTTTCTTTAAGTTTTTATAAACGTCAATTACCCCTCGTGAAAATTAAACTAGGCCAAAAGATGTACTATGATACGAAAAATCGTTTAACCGAGTTTCAGACAATTTGGCCAACACAATCCTTCAAGACGAAGAGAATCATTTTGTGCCGAAGTAATGCTTAACCCTACATATTTTTGTAAGGATAACAAGGGTCTCTAAAACTCCCCTAAAACGTGAAGTTATTTAGAAACGCCAAATTAAGTAGATGACTTCTTTCAATGCCAATTTGCCGTTTAATGAATTTCCTGGAGACAAAATGGTTTTAAAATGCTTTTACAACTGACCTTTATAAGATTATATGAGTGAGTCCTAAAACGACATTTTCAAACAGCATTTTACGAGGTCATAAATTCGAAATAAAACCTTTGATAGGAGTAAAAGGAATTTGAGAAAAAAAAGTTTTAAGATCGTTCTAAACAAGCTGTCTAGGTTCTCATAAACCTGATAAAATATGAAACCTATTGGCACTTCTTGGTGCCAAGATAGAACCAAATTGATTTCTAGTGGCTTTCATAAAACTTTAATAAAACTTAATAAAGCTGGATGGTTTTGGCAATGTTAATTGGGTTAGGTCAACCCTTTATATTAAATAAATCAGATTGAACTGTACGCCTTTGTTTTTTCCCAGAGCCATTCATTCCATTTCCGCTATTTGGTGGTCACCCGTTATCTGTTATTATATGTTTAAACTAGATCTTCTTGTTCTTCTTTAGCATTTCAAGCTTATTCACCATTAGCTTATTGCTTGCTATCAACTTAGTGTTCTAAATGCACTTCCACAGTTATTAGCTTTGGATGCCAAGTACCATTTTTGCATTAGTACGATTGTGTGGCAAGTACAATCATACGCTATGCCCAGGGAGTCGAGAAATTTTTCTTAACGAAAAATTCCTAAACCAGACCGGGAATCGAACCCAGCCACCTCCAGCATAGTGTTGCTTTGTAGCCGCGCCTTTACCGACTGAGCTAAGGGAGGACCCACTAGATTCTACCATTATTACTTACCAACGCGGTCCTACGTGAACCTCGAGATTATATCCCTGATATAATCCTCCTCTAAATTTTCTACCTCTCTTTTCTGTTATTTGAGATGTTCTGCATTTTTACCATTCGACGTTTTCAGTCATTTTAAATAGTGAATAAATTGAATGGCAGAAATGTATGCACTGTAAGGTACATTCCTGCACAAAGAATTCATGGTTTTTGAGATTTTAGTCGTTAAATGGCCGTAGGAAAAATGCAATTTTGTTATAATTGCAGCGGTCTCATACTTTTATACTCCATAATTTTAGAGAAATCGTGAAGAGAAATTATGTGTAAAGCAGCGTGATTTTTTTTTATATAAATCGTAGCTAACTAAATATTAAGGCAAATAGCATTGAACATGCTTTAAGCACGCTTTTGTTCATAATAGAGTTTATATGGAATCATACTATGATTACAGGTTACCAATAATAAACAGATACAATAGTCATTCTATCGAATTCAATAAATTTTATCATGCAAACAACAAAGCAAATCGTTTACCCACTTACCCAACCAGCTAGTACCGACCCGCTGATTTAGATAAATGGAAATGAATTATGAACCTTTTGCAGTGCTCTTGACATAATCGAATATTGGTTCAACGAGAACAATCCATTGTCACAACCAACGCTAAACAACTACTCCCTCCATAATACAGCGCCTCGACGCTGTCCAACAAAGACAAAGCATTTCATCGGCTCTTTTATCTCTCTGCAGGAAACTCGAACGCCAGCAATAGATGCTACAGCCGATATACACGTGTGATGCTCATTTGCACAAATGAAACAAGTGCAGTACCATGAAAAGCCAATAAGTTCGATCCACCGGAAAATTCCGCCCCTGAATAGCCACTGACAATGCATCCGACTAGCAAATCCACCGCCTCCGGTTGTGAAAGTCCGAAGAAAACCAACGTGTCAAAAGGTGCTGATTCGCGTAGATCATCGACATCGTCCTCGTCCAGTTCGGGGAAGGCTAAATCCAGAAAGTGCAAACAATCGATGCAACCAGACAACGGAACACAAAGTGCACCATTTTCGTCGAATTCAACCAAGCGGCCCATCATCGGTAATTACAATAATAATAACAAAACCACTGCCAGCACTTCTAAGCTCAAAGAGCACGAAGCCGCGGAACAACGCAAAGCGCTTCGGAATGTGAATTTTATGCTGATCGCGTTGGTGTGCTGCATTGGAGGGCTGTCCATACTCGGCCTACAGTATATCAATGCTCGACTGGATCACCCACGCTTGTTGGCCACCCGCGCAGAGGTGGAGGCAATTGTGGAAAATTATCTCAGAAATAACATCGATAAATTTAGTGAGGATTTAATAGCCAACGTGAGAGCGTCAGCAGATTTCAGGTAAGCTTGATTTGGGGTACATGCATAATAGATTTTTTTTTTAGGATCTGTAATAATGTTTATTGAAATTCATTGTTTATTTTAACATTATGAAAATTTTGAAATAAGATCAGACCTCCTCCTTAAATCCAACAAAACATCATTTAAGCTGTGAAACATCATACACAAACGAATATTGTAAACTCCATTCCGCTTGGTATAAGGTTTTGGAGGAGAGGGGTTGGAACCTCCCTATACATCCGTCCTTGAGAGTTACGTAATCCCCCAGGGTTAAACATTTTATTTCATTTGGCTTCGGTAAGTGAAACCGGATGAGAAATGTGCAGAAGATGAAAAAAATCTCGCCTGTGAATGTTTTTTAATGGTTCCTGACTCGAAACGGGATGGGTGCAAATGCCACTTTCGGAATATCCCGAGCATATGGGACTACTGTATACCGGCAGTAGAAACCGGCTGAGTTGGCAAAATATAATAGAAGCTTTTAATTTTAATGCTGCACAAAGCATTTTTCCAATCCACACTGTTATGTCCATGATTTTTTTTTATTTTCTTAATAGCAAAAAAAAAACAATCGGTTGTAAGACTACTGGAAAAATTAATTCACAGCTGTTGGCCGTTCGTGACTTTGATGTTGAAAATAATTAAAAGCTGCAATCAACTGAGATGCGGTTGTGTTTGTAATTACATAATAAAAAAATCTCAGTCGATCTTTCTTGAGCTGTTTTTTTAATGATGTGCTTTCTTATGCGCTGTAATTCACTTTTAGCTGTGCAAGTCTCGATTGAAGTAGAGACACATAATCTGAGCAATTTTCTCGTTCTTTATTTTTCGCACAATCCTTTCACATCTGTAAACAGCTTACGGAAGCTGCTCGTAATTTTCGACTTTTTATTACGATCATAAACCAAAATCCAACGCACTGTGCTATATTTGCTGAACATGTTGCATAAATTTAAAACAGCGAAACGTACATCAAACAGGATCGTGGAAAAATCGAAGCAACTGGGTTGTATCTCATATGCCATCACCATTTTTCATTTTCTCCCACGTTTACACCCCACCACCATCGCCGATACCATCAGGGGGGTAAAAGCAAACTCACTATGTCCATTGCCACTGCCATCGCCACAAGGTAATTTGCTTCCAGTTTCATACGTCAACTTGCCATTCCGTTGAAAAATGGGAACCTTTTTTTTCATCAACTTTGTCATCAACTCATACTCTTTGTCCGTTATTCACATTTTTATACAATTCGGATTATTTTGCTTATTGCCATTATCGATACGGAATGGTGAAAAAGTGTGTATTTCCTACTGCGGATGTTGTTTGAGGAATTGCTTTGAACTTATCAAACAATTGTCCAATTTCCTCTGAAAATATTTGGCTTTGAATAGTTTGATTGCAGAATCCAGGGCCAGACAAAAAGTAGGCTAGGCTTTGAGCGTCCATGAAACAACAAAACAAAGTAACCATAATGAAAAATTCGGTAACATGTTTATTACTTTATTGATAGTATCTATTCCTGTGCCATTTGGTTGCGAATTTACAAATGGCTCTTAGCAATAAAACTGATCAAACAAATTCTTCGAAAATGTTCACAAATGCGCTTTCACGTGTTATCCAGATATTTTCAATGGGTATCCCTACTGTACTACGAGGGGCGACCCCGGCGTAGTGGTAAACATCCAGACCTCTCGCGCCAAAGTCACGAGTTTGAATTTCACCCCCGGATAAGATACGAAAATACCCGAAGCGGTGTTTAAGTGACTACGACGGGAGATGAACCAGCCCGAGGCTGAAAATCTCGATAATCAGAAAACCAAAAACAAATTACTGCACTACGGTGTTCCAACGAGAGTATCATGAATAATCGTTTTTTAAAAGAATTTTTTTTTTAATTTTATCAAATTTTTTAAATCGTTTTTATGAGAAATATGGGACCAGTTTAAACTTGATTTGTTCCTAAAAATATAGGGCGAGGTCCCAAAAAAAGAACAAAAAACTTTAGATTCTTTTAGTGACACGAAAATAGAATAATGGCCTCTTTGAATTTACGTGTTTCGTAAATTTGAATGAAGATACAAATCGAAGGGATTACAAGCATGTCGCATGCATAATCTTCATCACATTTAAGTTGGCTTGATTTTACATACATGATTAATGTATATGTGTGTCGTTTCATCTGAATACAGCTAAGTAACAGCCCCTAGTAGCACACTTGAGATAAACCGGTTGAGGTGACTGAATTGTGATTCAATTAAGTTACAATCATGTTGCTAAAAAATACGCAGTGATAATGCCATAACAGTGGCCATTTGTGGATCCCATCTACCATAACTCATTGACACCCAAAGTGCTTCACAATTTGAATTTGTATCATTTTAATAAGCAGTATATCGTTGACAAGGCTTCTGCTTGTAGGATTTATTGCATTATTAGACCTTCACGGGAGGCCCACCAGCGACCCAGCATTTTTGCCACTCTCGCTTCATTTGTCCGAAGAATCAAGTTTTCAATCCCGGGAAGCATTTCCCAGGAAATGAAATTTCTACGATATAAAATATGGAAAGTATCTAGTTAACATTAAAAAGAACATCTTTTTCGATGCTTTTACTTATTTACAAAACATAACGACACACAATTCATATTTATCTTACTTTTTTTGCTGACCTCAAACAGTGATCAATAATATATTTTGACAAGTCACATGAACAGATATGGGTGTGACTAATCTAAATATCGGGTAGATTTGAGTAAGAGTGTATTTTTCCCTGTTAAATCTGTGCCATAGGCGTAGTCAGGATTGTAAGTAGGGGGGGGTAAGCTTATTTTTAGAGAGAGAGAGAGAGAGAGAGAGAGAGAGAGAGAGAGAGAGAGAGAGAGAGAGAGAGAGAGAGAGAGAGAGAGAGAGAGAGAGAGAGAGAGAGAGAGAGAGAGAGAGAGAGAGAGAGAGAGAGAGAGAGAGAGAGAGAGAGAGAGAGAGAGAGAGAGAGAGAGAGAGAGAGAGGGGGGGGGGGGGGGGGGAGGGGGGAGGGAGAGAAATAGAGTGTGGATTATCTCCTCTACTCTCACCCAAAGTATTTTACAATACCCGTCCGATTTTGGCAACAATTCTAGGCAATTAAAAAACCTTTGACTTTCCCCATGCACTTTACAGTCATGTTGGATTTTTGTATAGGAAAACCACCGAGTTTGCTAAAAGTTTTTACTGAAAATGTACTATGACCCTATGACCCTCTCACCCACACCGAAAATTATTGAAGGTACGACTAACAAATTTCTTGTTTTCTGCAACGAAATTTGTTTGTACGTTTCAAAAAGCTACCTTCGTATTCAATGACACGCGCCCAACTGTCAAAAGCACGAAGCATTTGTTGACACAGAAAGAACATTCATTCATTGTACGAAAACAATACAAATTGCTACGAATATTTTGTTATTAATAAAAAAGATCTCTGGTGTAGAAGGAGATGTTTCGCTCATCACCATGAGGCAAAAAAGTGGACAGTAATGTTTGCTAGAATGAAAGATATGAAGAGAGAGCGTTCAAAGTTCCGTCTGTGTACGGTAGGTTGGAAATAGAATAGAAGTATTGAAAATTGAGCGAATGGGCATGGGTAAAGTAGTACTCGAACCAAGGACGTTATCATTGCCTAACATTCCACTGCGGGGTAGATCTCTGGTGGTTGTATGATTGACTGACAGATCTTCTATATCGACTCAGTATGTAATTGAAAAATAATAATCGCAAACCATGAGGAGTTGTGCAGTATTTTTATTAAAATTTCTGACATGAGGTTCGAACCTTTTTTTTTAGGAAGAGCTGTTATTGGTGGTTGATCTCGCTAAGCCGAGGTGACTCATGAGAAGTAACTTGATTAAGGCAGCAGGGTAAATGCACCCTTCTTTTTGGGGAAAGCCCCCAAAACTGATGCTCCTTAGATGCGTTTGCCCGGTATAATGCAATCGGAGGTATTAACCTTCTTGTTAGCGCTTGCCGGTTGTTTTGACGGGTTAAGTTTCTTCAAATTGTATAGCGGAACTTCGCTCCGCAATCTTTGAGGTAGTTTTGACGGGTTTAAATTTCATTTTGACGAGTCTTAATTTCATTTCAACGAGTCTTAATTTCGTTTTGACGGGTCTTAATTTCGTTTTGGACTCTAAAATTCAGGGCTAACCAGAAGGTTAATTCCTCCGATTGCATTATACCGGGCAAACGCATCTAAGGAGCATTTTTCCAAAGTTTAAGGAGCATTTCCCCAAAAAGAAGGGTGCATTTACCCTTTGCTTTTGATTAATGAGTATGAACTCTAGACAAAATCGTCAAAAGGTCGAAAGTAACAATTGTAAACAATGACTTAAAACGTAAATTTCTTGGAAATGCCAGATTGCTAACATCTATCCACTACCGACGGGAAGGTAGTAACTTCTTGTAGCTGTTTCTGGTGCTATTTTGTTTGTGGGAGCAAGCAGATCCCAGAAAAATGCGCTAGAAGTCATTGTTTACAAATGTTACTTTCGACCTTTTGACTATTTTGTCTACAATTTATAACTCTCGATAGCGCTTCAATTTTTATTTTGGGATAAAACAATGATTCCAGCCCACCCAAGCAGCAATACCTACATGTTGTTGAGTACGGTTGAAGAGAAGCAGAAATTTGTTGGTCTTCACGAAATTCATTTCGTGCATTGTACAAAAAGGTGTAATGTGTAATGATAGTATTCCACCAGATGACTAGCATTAAGATTGTTTCATCCAATTTCCGACACATTTGTTCGATGTACAAAATCCATGTTTACGAAACGAGTGCAAGGTTATTTACGAAAATAAATTTTTGAGTGCATATATTGACAAATCAACACCACAAAAACACATTTTTTTACTCACTGTGCTCGCACTGTTTCAATAGAATATTTATATATATATATATATATATATATATATATATATATATATATATATATATATATATATATATATATATATATATATATATATATATATATATATATATATATATATATATATATATATATATATATATTAAAGCGTTGTTCAAATAATAAGTGGTTATCTTTTGAGTGTTGGTGGTTTATAGCTTATGATTTGTGTCCTTTTAACTTACCTCTAATTTAATTAAACAGGAAAACCAATTATAATATTTCAAACCGACTTAAGTCGCAAATGTAAGCAAGCTGTGATGTATGTGCTAGATCATGGCTACTTTCATTCTTAATACTCGAGTAATAAGCAAATAATTTAGGAATTTTTATTCATCTATGTCAAAAGCTATTCCTCAATATCCTCTGCTATTCCTCAATATTTTGAAAATAGTTCAGATACACTGGTACATCTGCGTTTTGAAATTTGAACAGATTTTACTGATCTGATCCAAGTGAAACACGATCTGTCACGACACGTCGTATCTAACGGTGTATGTAGCAATCATGGTATCGTGTCGTCGTTTCAAGTGGAGTGTACCTGAGTAGTATGAAACCAATACCGTGTATCATTGAATTACATTAAAATTGTTGTTCAAACTCGAGAAAAGCCAACATCTTTCCGATGGCTCGGTGCGAAAGAAGTGGGTTGTCGAGGTGCGTGTCCAAAATGTTCTCGCGCACTTGCTGTTCCTTCGACTCCATTGTCGAAACTACGACGACTGCGAATCCATTTAAAATTGCGATTAAGGGATTTGGTAAAATAAGAGTGCATAGATGCATTTCGTGCCTTCTGGCAACTTTATGCTTCTATTGATGTTCAGGCCAGAGCTGGTAAATCTCACGGCCATCATCTGACAATGAAAAAACAGGCCATCTCACTGTCATGAGAAGAAATGAGCTATAATGAGATTTCTTGTCATTCTCACACCATCATGCAGTCATGAGATTTTGTTTTACAAATTGAAATTGAAATTAGCCAAGCAATAATATGTAATCAACAGAGTGGACGTTTTGCTTCAAGTTTTGTTTTGAAACTTACAATTATATCAATAAATGTGCTTGTAATAGCGATGACCAAAACACTGTCACGTGCTGTCATGACGAAAAATTCGATGAGATTTAGAAGAAAATCTCCATCATCGTTTTCTCGCCCGATGAGATTTTCAGACGTAGTTCGGTAAAAATCGTAGGTCATTTCTCATTGAAAATGACATTTGCCAGCCCTGGTTCAGGCACATCGGTTTAGCACATAGGAGTCTGATAATTTGAGATAACTCAATGCAGACGTCTTCCTATTTTGGCGGATCGACAGGCAATCGGTGGAGACCCATCTGGTACCTCATAGAAAGATGCTTAGAGGCGGACCAGAAGGATCGATGAGCTACCTGATAGATTTTTTCCGTTTCTATGGGAGAAAAACGCGCCAAAACCGTCTCCGAATTTATGTACGATGGATCGGCGCGTGTTCAAAAATAGAAGAATGTTTGTAACAAAACGAATCACCGGATAGAATACATACATAAGCATGTTTTGCAAGAAAAAGCATAAAACAAGAATAGATTGAATAGGTTCATTAGCAGGACATTCATCAATCAAATACATACCATAATTTTCTCTTCGTTATTGAAGCTGCATTCATTTAGTGTTGTTCGTTGTTTCTTTTTATTACATGCTGGAAATTACTTTTGAAAAACTTTCGAATGTCCATTTATGGTACTACTAGATAACAATGAATCAAAGAATTGCATTAAACTGCTAATAATTTAAAAAAAACCGTTGTGTGAATTGACAATGTGCACTAAAGTGTCCAGTAGAGCAACTTTTTCGAATCAAATTTAGAATGAGAAGTAATGAACATCGACATTGACAGTAGCTTTCTTCTTGGTTCAGTGTTCTCGACTTGTAGTGGTATGTATTTGACAGATGAATGTCCTGCTAATGAACCTATTCAACTTATTCTTGTTATATGCTTTTGACGTAGGACTACGTCTTTGTTTTCAATATAGGGGCACACGTTGCGAGTACGAAAATTTGGAGCGTCACGAAATATGCTTAGGTTTCGAAAGTTAATAACTAAGTCATTTCATGACCGATTTTCAAAATTTTTGCACCGATCGATTGCAAATCTTTTTACTCATCAATTCCATTATTGAAAACTATTAGTTTTAAATAAAAAACTATTGACATTCTTATAAATATAAAAATGAATTTCTATCGAACTGACCCTTATAGACATAAAAACTACTTAACCGACTGGCGTGAAAATTTGTATGCAGGGGCTTTTGGGACCGGGCAAGCTTCTTATGATGGTTTAAAATCCCCCCCCCCCCCCTCCTATGGAATTGGGGGGCTCTCATACAAATGAAACACACATTTCGGCCTAATTCAAGAACTAATCAAGCAAATAGAACCAAATTTGGCATGTGCAAGTTTTTGAAGGCAAGAAAGGTTTCTATGGCAATTTGAGACCCCTCTCACCTTTAGAAAGGGGAGGCTCCCATACAAATGAAACAGGAACTTCGAATAACTCAAGAACTAATCAAGTAAAGGGAACCAAATTTGACATGTGGAAGTACTTGAAGGCAAGAAATGTTTCTATGGTAGATTGAGACCCCTCCCACCTCTAGAAGAGGGAGTGGGATCCCATACAAATGAAACAGGAACCTCTGATAACTCGAGAACTAATCAAGTAAATGGAATAAAATTTGACATGTGGAAGTTTTTGAAGACAAGAAATTATTATTTGGAAGTTCGAGACCCCTCCCACTTCTAGAATGGGGGGCTGCCATACAAATGAAACTGGATTTTTTGCATAACTCGAGAACTAACTAAGCAAATGGAACCAAATTTGCCCTGTGGAAGTTTTTGAAGGCAAAAAATGTTCTACTGTGGTTCGAGATCCCCCCCCCCCTCTGGAAGGGGGGATGCTTTCACACAAACGAAACTCAAAATTCAACCAAACATGAGACTATATCATTTTTATTATTCGATACATTATAAATCTTACATAATATGATTCAGTATTGCAAATCATTAAGGGTCGTTTGATGTGTGCTTATTTGCAATCACAGTCCACTGTTTGATGGCATGTGATAATTTCTGTTTGATGGCATGTGAAGTGTGAAGTGTGAAGTTCGTTGGTAATATTATCTTCGAATTCCAATCAGTGTTCAAAAGTGTTTCTTGCGTTCTAGTGCGATGGATAGAGTCCATACCATTCGATAAGAAACAAATTATTTTCAGGAAGTGTAAGTAAAATTTCGCAGCATATGGCTGCTAACTATATAAGTGAGTTGCTCAAGCTTTAAGCTTCAGCTTCATGACGAAAAGAGGTGGCTGTACTAGCTGTTCCCCTGACCCCAAAACGGCCCCTTTCAAGGCCTCCAAAATAACTGGAAAGGAGAGTTGTTCGAAATGGGCGGTTGCGAAAATTATCGTATGTTGAAGTCATAGTGTTTTCGGCATTTGCACATTTTGCAGTGTTGTACACACATAGGCCTAGAAGAAATCGTATGCAATTGGTGGTGGATGAAGCCAGTCTCTTGGGTCAAAATGTCCTAAATGTCTACCCGCAAAAACAATTACCATAAAAAGCACCTAACCACCAATTCGGGTTATTTTCCCAACTGTAACCGGTACGGTTAAACCATAGACTAACTCTAAGGTCCTCTAGTAGGTCCTGAACAAGTACGACTTTTTTCTTGGCTCAGTCAGTACTAGCACACCCAAGCTCGGTCCCAAGCTTGATAATACGCCCCTAATAATGAACTCACACGAACACACGCTCAAATATTCTGTCAAAATAACACAGCAAATCAAAACAAAGGCGCTAATATGTATAGCAAAGTGCTGGCTACAAGGTGTACTTCGGACCAAGGGGTTCTACAACAGTGAATCAATGTCAAATCGGCAATTGCATATTGATTGTCGGTTAAACCATCTGTAATATCGTTCTTGTATATTAAATGTTTATTAGGGTAACCTGTTTAGTGTATTGCAGTTAATTTTTGAGCGAAACCAATTTCGAAAACCCTTTAAACAATTAGGCGACTGGAGGCGAATTGAATTGCACATTGCTACATAGTCCTACGTTACCTTTGCGTACAACCCCATTGGGCTGAACCTTGTAGTTTTTCTTGCAAAACATGCTTATGTATGTATTCTATCCGGTGATTCGTTTTGTTACAAACATTCTTCTATTTTTGAACACGCGCCGATGACCAAATGACCTCAGCGTGTATTGTTTACACTGCGTGAGTTTCATTGTGAAATGTGTCGTAGTTTCGAAAATGGAGTCGATGGAACAGCAAGTGCGCGAGAACATTTTGCACACGCACCTCGGCATAACTCGGATCAAGTCGGATTTCCTGCATTTTAAAAAATCACCTTGTTATTTTTTTCAATGAAAAACCAACATTACACTTTGTGCATCCTCACTGTTGGTATAAATCGGTTCAAATCAGAAATCTGTACTAATATCAGCTTATCGTTTACCAAAACGAACCCTGCTGCCACCCAATCTTGCTATCCAAAATCCCAGTGATTTCTCGTGGAAGTGCGGCGGTGGTCTCGGCTTCCAATAAAACGTCCAATTCCTACCCTTTCCTTATTTGACCTGCATTCGGGCGAGGCCAGCGCCGGCATTGCCTTAGTTTGGGATCACCAGTTTTACACATTGAGCATGTTTGCATCATCTGTTGATCTTCTGTGTTATAACAGCTGAACTGGCAGTAACGGAGAAACCACCTCGGGCGGTCAATCATGTTCATTATCCTGCTCATGCTCATAAAAACGGATAAATTATTTGAATAGGATAAGATAACTCCAACTTCTCGCTCTGAATAGCTTGCTGTTCTGCTTTCTCACACGCTGAATCAAACTGTAATATATGATCAACATATATTCTCAATAATACGAAACTACAGTACCATGAAAATTTAATTGAGCATAGCTTCTTCAACTTTCAGCTAGCGGGGAAAAAAATCAATCAATGCTCATCTTATAGCTAACATTACAGATTGAGAGATATTTCCCTAGTAGCACACTTGTTTCAATACAGTAAAGGTGACTGCTCTGTGACTCAATTATATCACAATAGGGCTGCTGAATCCATTTTTGACTGTTGTGTGCTACTTGGGATTTTAAGATACTTCAGGCTAGATAGGTTGGGTTCTTGGTTAATGGAAAAAGATTGTAATGAAATTGTTAGTCGCTACTATTTAAAAACTATTATATAATTATAACTATTTTCTCATCGATGCCCATTTTTACGCTTTTTTGCTTCAACTTGTTACAAAATCGAGGCAACTTCGCGTAATTTGGCTTTTTCATTTAGGCAAAGGAGCAATCTGACAAACATCCAGAGCAACACAAAATCGTCATATTTGGTTACAGTGACTTGATCGTGACTTAATTGAGTAGTATTGGAGTAACATCAACTGTATTGCAACAAGTTAACTTGCAACATGCTAGAGATAAAAAATAAATAATAAAATATTGAACCAAATAATCAAATTCTAAAAATAAAATCTAAACTTAGGCGGGGAGAGGGGGCAACGGCACCACCAGCTAACCCCCCCCCCCCATGGCTACGCTTATGGCTATACCTTACCTCTTGTCACTGGTATACTGCCAACATCGTGCTAATTGTACCCAAGAACAAGAACCACCAAACTTGACGAGGATTCTTGTAATTGAAAAATATAGTTCGGATTTGGAAAATCTGAAGGCTCTGCAAGTTGCACCCTTTGTCACTGCAACATTTTTAGGGTGTTGATGTTGAACATGGTTATGTGTTATATTTGACCAGATAAACAATGTCTCCTATGTCACTTTGAAAGTTCTTTCACCTCAATAGGCCACGTACGGAGAATACAGATATAACAATTATAGTATGTTTAGGGAAGTCTACGTCAGCTATGGGGTCTTGTCTCGTACACTTCACTGATTATTTAAAATAATACGGGCATTCATGGACGCAAAATTCACTGTCTCCCTGTAGGTCAAACTCCTCTAGGGCAATAGAATTATGCGTTCGCTAAAGCGTATGTTTGTTTTCGAAATTGCTGCTGACGCAAGTGAAGTTGGATCAAGGACCTGGACGGATATAGTGGGATGGGTCCATATCTCCCCGTCATGATTAACAATTTTTGTTCTGCTCACTCAAACGATGACACGTAACATCATTAAATACATTGCAAACACGGATGAAGTGTATACTAGATGCGCGATGGCACGGCATGATAAATCGCGCACAGTAGAATCAACAGACAATGGAACATTATTCCGGCCAGGATCTTCTGGTCACGTTCACAAAAACGAAAAACGATGTCATGATGAAATGATGCCTTTCTGCCAAAGGGACTCTTAATCTGGCTACAATAGCTCAAAAGTCAAAAGCCGGAAATAATTCCTCATAATTTATCTTTCAAATTCAACGATTAAGTGTGATATACATAGAGGCCAGCAACAACAGCGAATGAATAATTGGTTTTACAAATGACAGTCCTTAATCACCTCTAGCAGCATCCTCATCTTAGGTTCAAGTGAAACAGATAAACTAGAACAATGAAATTGCTGTGCTCACCGTTGGCTCGGAAACGTTTTTGCCAACTGAACTACCAAATTAATATTAGCAAAATTTGTATATCAACCTCGAAAAGAAAAATGATAAACCGGAACGGAATTTCAACGAACCGAGATTCTTTCTTTTCTCTAATTGAAATTGGATCCAAGCCAATGCAGCATAGCTCTCAGCGATGACAAAAATCAGCTCAGCATAGAGAAGAAATATATAAAAAGCAATAACTCCTTTCCCGCTGGAAAGCAAATAGCAGTAGTCGTGAGTCGAAATTGCACGAAAACAGTTCCCTTTTGTAAGAAAAAAAAATTGAGTTCCCACAGCGGGTGGCACGGCGCGGCGTGTGTATCGTAATGCTTCAACAGGCACCAACCGAATATCTAAGGAGTTGTGATTTACTTTAAAGCTTTATTGCCCCTCGTAAATCATGTCGCGTAAAGCTAACATGAATAAAATGTAAACAAAATAATTTTATTCTTGCTTTCTCTCGAATTGTGTAGATTTTGCGGTTGCTCGTCGTCAACGATGAATGAGGATGTGGTTTGAGGAATTTCCCATCCCCAACTGGATGAATGTATGTTTTGGCAAAACGTGAAAAATATAGCCTCGAGCTGTAGCGGAAAAGCGACGAATTTGTCGGGCACGGTAGAATACGCCAGAGCTCAATAACTGGTAAATTAGAGCATGAGGAAAGTGAAAATGACGCACAGCTAGTTAATGTTGTGCAATGGAGTTGCGTCAATATTAACATAAAATTATGGGAAAAGATGTTTTGGTTTGGTTTCTGCTTCAGATGCACTGTAAACATGTTTATGAATACATACACAGTATCGGTATTCAAGAGAGTATGGATATGTTTGAGAACTGAACACCAATTACAATGTTTAAACCTCTGCAAATTGAAGGATATTTTAATTTTCTATATTTTATAATGTTATCCTCTGCAACTGAGCAATAATGTTTTCAATTTGATTTTTTTAAGTCAGTGGAAGATTCAAATTATTTGTTAATAAAACAAGTTATCTATACTGCACGTAACTATCACGGATACTTGCGGATACCTTTTCCGTTAAGGTGAATTGCTGATCCATGTTTTTTTTCCTATCTTTTATCTCTCTCTCTCTCTCTCTCTCTCTCTCTCTCGCAAGCTCACCTCGCTATTTCAAATTGATAAATCTTGCTTGTTAGTGAATGAACATCGGATCGAACTCCATCAGATTGCTCACAGAAAGTAAGCATACAAACTGATGTGATGAAATATTCCATATCTAGTACAGATTCTGAGTTATATCAATTCTAAATTTTAAGGTAATGGCTGCCGTCGAGAATGCTTCAGCGTAAGCCCTTAAGAGGGCTGATTCTAAGAACTGAATGAATGTAACAATTTATTCGTTCTATACACATTTAGCCAGGCGGCTTAGTTACGTATATTGTAATGCCAAACTTATCCAAATCCTATTCTCTTCTCTTACGAATAGAAAAATAAAAGAAGCAAAAACATGTCTATCCAATAAGCTGGTCAACTCTCCATGACCTGGTAAGCCATTTACACCATCTGATATAACACCGGTAATAATTTAAAATTCGACAAAACATTCGATTGCTCTTTTTGCCACGTTCTACCATTTGCAGAGGTAGGTAAAAAAAGCTTAGCTGTGCTACTCGTAATTTGTGAACATTTCCTTTCATGGCATTACTTTGCTGAAATATTATTCGATTCGAAGTTGCTACTCGTTGTTCTCCCTTTTGTGTGGCCAAAAACAAGCATGACGGTTTCAGAGTCGAACAAAACCGGAATCTAGAACATGCTCGATTTATTCAACATCTCCTCAGCATCGAAAGCGACCGTGGAAAGACGCGGTCTCCTGAAAGTTGGGAAAACTTTGATACGAGACGTACCGACAGCACCTGTGACTTTTTTGGCACACAATGAACTCCCCAGCAGTAGCTAATCCTGATGAAAGTGGAAATGAAACTTTTGTCCAACGAGAATACAGAGCACACATGGTTCAAGTGGGCGGTAAAAGATGAATATTTTTCAAACGATATATCAAACAATGACAAAGTTGGTGACATTGGGTGGCAAATGTAGCATTTATCAAAAACGTTTTTGGTAACATACGTTCTGTTAGAGTATAAAAGGAAATGTTGATTAAATAGTGCAATATTTGCACGAATCATACGTTCTAATTATTCTTTTGATGAAAAAAAATTGGAATATTTGTTCTACAATCAAACATTGTTAAGTTTGGCAGTTGTTGCTGGATTCATTCGGTGAAATCCAACTGCCAAAAAAAAGTAAATATTGTCTACTATTATTTCGATGATTGTAAATCTCTCAGCTGTTTGATAGGGCGATACATATTTATTTATTTACAATCGATAATCATAGGTAGACCACTAGTAATTGTTTGCTCTTATTCCTAGTTATAATTGAACTTAAAATTTATAAGTGACTAGACTTAACAGTATCAGGTTTACAATGTACATATAACTTTAGGATTGGTTCTGGCAACACTGCCGGGGAGTAAGGCCTGTTAAGACGACAGGTGAGGCCATTCTAGCAGTCGACCTTTGAACCGGTATTCGCTCCGGCAGTGTTGCCAGAACCAACTTTTAGTGTGATCTTCATTAGCGAATTGAATTGAAGTATTATTTCAATTTGGATTTGGTCACTGTAAAATCGATTGTTTCGATCACAGGTTGCCATCATCTGATTCAAAGGTCTTCATTTGGCGTAATTTGAGCGATGCTGGTTTGTAATAAATATATTTCTGTTTCGTGGTTGCCGAGAATGTATGTAAAAATGAAGTTTTGATAAAAGTTCTTCTGAATCAATGCAATGCGAGACAATTTTGTTTGACTAACAAACGAAACCTTTGGAAATTCTTGGCGTTCTTGCTGATAAATATGCAACGAGCTTCATAAGATGAAAGAGGCAATCTTGTCCAGCCCAATTTACGAAGTGCAATAATAAAAATTGTTATCGAGCAGACTCTATTTGCACTTCATGCGGGACTGAAAAAGGTAACTAAACTATAATATAAGGTTTGGTCCATTTAAGGAGTGTATCGAATATAAGCTATCCACATACATTTGCGTTGTACGCATGTATTTGTGATGGTTTTTTATGCTCTGAACACTGCATGCTGTGCGTTTGACTGTCAGATTTCTTTTGTTTACTTGTTTGTGCGGTTCAAATTCTGCGTTTTCAAAATGTCGCGTATTGTAAGGGAAGTGAAAATTAAGGTTCTGGACACATGGCTAAGTGAGAAGGGTATTACTATGCGAAAATTGGCGAAGCGGTTTGGAATTCGTCATGCGAGTGTTAAAACCATCATTAATAAGTTTGGGGAACACTATTCTTTGGATGAGCTACCAGGAAGAGGCAGAAAACCCGGTTCTTCCAACCCGAAACTGGAGCAGAAAGTGGTATCTCTAATCATGAAGAACAAATCAATGTCAATACGCGATTTGGCCAAAAAAGCAGGAACGAGTGTCGGAATGATCCAGCGTATCAAGAGGCGAAACCACCTGAAGACCTACAAGAAGCAGAAAATCTCGAAACAAAGTACAGAACAGAAGAAGCGAGCAGCAACAAGGGCCCGGAAATTGTATTCGCGTCTTTTGCAGCGTCCGGATGCATGCGTTTTGATGGACGATGAGACCTATGTAAAGGAGGACTCAAAAACCCTTCCAGGTCCACAATACTTTACTGCCGTCGTTGAGGAGGATGTGAGCGATGCGGACAGGTCGATTCAAGTGGAGAAATTCGGTCGAAAGGTACTGGTATGGCAAGCAATATGTTCCTGTGGTTTGAAGTCAACCATTTATTACACTACCGGAACTATAAATGCGGAAATCTATCGATCTGAGTGTCTCCAGAAGAGATTGTTGCCTTTATATAAGAAGCATAGTACACCTCCACTGTTTTGGCCGGATTTAGCGTCGGCTCACTATGCCAAAACCACTCTCAATTGGCTTGCGGAAAAGGGTATAGATTTCGTTGAGAAAAATATCAATCCACCGACTTGCCCTCAGCTTCGACCCATCGAACGTTACTGGGCAATCGTGAAGAGGGTCTTCAAGAAGACTGGTAAGCCAGCTGGGAACATGCAGGAGTTCAAAAAAATTTGGGCTCAAGCGTCCAAAAAATGCGATGCAACACTTGTCCGGAACTTGATGAAGAGCATTCGATCCAAAGTTCGAAAATTCGTGAAGGAATAACTTAAATTTCATCCGGTCTTCATTATGTTCAAGTTTAACCACGTACAATAAAGGATCAATTTTTTGTATGAATAAAATATCGGTTTTCAACATAATTTAAAAGAAAGTTTGTGGATAGCTTATTTTCGATACACTCCTTAGTATTGGAACAAACATGATTGATTCTAACAGCGACCCTAGTGGTCGGATTTGTAAACTATGACATATTATGTGTTCCCTATAACAATAACAACATCAGAAGTTTTTTTTTTGCGCTGCAGTTCGAACGTGTTTCAAAGAAATACAAAATGAAAGAAGAAGGAAGAAAAATAATTGTGCGCGAAAATGGACAGAGAAACTTTGTCGACGGATCGCAAGCCTCAAAGCAAGCGTTGGGCGGGTACTGTCAGCCATCAATTGCAGAACAAAGTCATAAACAATTTCGCGCCGCACGCAGTACCCTGCAACGGATTCGTCTCCGGGAAGGCTTTAAGTCATACCGTGGCTATAGACAACCAAAGAGGGATCAAAAGCAGAACAATGTGGCCCGAATCCGTGCCAGAAAACTGTATGATCAGGTGTTCAGTGGCTGTCTCCTCGTGGATGATGAAACCTATGTGAATGCCGATTTCAAACAGCTACCGGGACAAACATTTTACTTGGCTACTGCTCGAGGAGATATTCCTGCCAAATTCAAGTTTGTGCTTACAGATAAATTTGCACGTAAATACAGGATTTGGCAAGGCATCTGTAGCTGCGGTAGAAAGACCAAGAATTTCATCACTTATAAAACATTTAATTCAGAGCTGTACAGAACGGAATGTCTCCAAAAGCGAATATTGCCATTCATAAGATCTCACCATGAACCTGTCATGTTTTGGCCAGATCTTAAGTTACGCAACTTGGGTTCAAGTTAGCGTTTTTAAAAAGGGTGAATTCGGATTTAAAGAACCTACTTGTTTTGCGGTTAAACTCTAACTGTTTTATTTATCATGAACTAGTCATTAGCTGAGCTACGGGTCTGTTATTTATTATGAACAGAATGTTTTGATATAACAAGTAATAGACAAAACATCACATTCCATATGATTATCGATAATTGAATATCACAATCTGCTATGCTGCGTGGTGTTGTTTAGCTGAAGCTTCCTATCGGCGGGCGGTGGCTGACCGGGTCGATGGGTGATAACTCTTACAAGCTGTCATTACAGTAAAACAGTGCTACAGTGATATGAAACCAAAGGGATTCAGTTTTTACCGAAAGAAGTCAACCCACCAAACTGTCCCCAGCTCAGACCGATAGAGAGATTTTGGGCTATTATGAAAAGGAAGCTGAAGGTTAATGGCAGTTCATCAATGAATTGAGAACCAAGTGCCAAAACGATGGATGAGTATCATGTGCGCCGGTTGATGAACCGTATTCCGGGAAAATTCCGCAAAATTCTTCGAAATCGAGATGATTAATTTTTTTTTTGTATTTTTCCTCTAAAGTTCACATAAAGTCGAACAGAATACTATTTTGTTTATGTATATCCGAAATATGCGCAATAGTCTATGTTCCAATTTTAACTGGGCCACACCTTAGTATTCCAACTTTGAGGTCAAATAAACTATGATCCGGGAAATTGAAAATAAAACTATTGTTAACATGTTCTCAATTTTCTTGCTATTTCAAATTCAATCAAATCAAATTAGTTTATAAGTTCTTGTTGGGTTTATTTTATTGTAGATATACAAATGCTTACAAATAATTTTACAGATTTATGCAATGCTCTTAATCTGACAACGAAAACCGATAAAGAACAAATTCTGAGAGATCTATAATTGGAAGAGAAAACAGAAGTGGGCCAAGATGGGATCCTTGACGGACACCTGAGGTAACTTGAAAAGGATTTTATTTCATTCCTTTGAATCTTACTATCGTTGACGTTTAGTAAGATAGCATTTCAGCCATTTCAGAAGAACTGGCAGAAATTCCAGCTTTTTTTAATTTATGTAGCAATAGTAGCATGGATATGTCATTCTGGTCGAATGCCTTTCTGAAGTCTGTATTAATAGAGAACTGCTGCATGGTTTCCGCCTTCCATCACAATCAACGAATAGTTAACGAATTCAAGCTAATGTGCATTACTTGAACGTGTATTATTTAAATTCCTCAAATAGCATGGTAGAATGCGATATTATGAGACGAAAAAATACATAATATATTGAATCTAACCTCGGATTCGGATTCCTCAGAAAATTCTAGCCCTAAATGACCGTAAAAACATACTACTTATGTCACAACCCTACGGGAGGTGTCACACCTCTCGCAACTAAGAAACATTGACCCTGGTTCTCAAAATGGCAACCGAGCTGTCAATTTCCCAGTGTGCAAGTAAATTTCAGATAAATGCTTTATCCTTAGATCCTGACCAAATGGTATCGGTCTTAGACAAAGTTGTTCAGCAGGTCAAGGTATTTTGATTGATGAACAGTGTAGTAGAGCAAGTTGGTAAGGAATAATATTTAAATCAAGTTTGGTAAAATTATCGCGATCACGACAAACAGAAGTTCATAATTGTCTCAATACGTGGCGCAAGTGTGTAGACAAATCTCCCGAAAATGCATATCTTGGGACCCTGGCCCTGGACGTTCCTGTCTTCGATATAGTTGTTCAGTGGACCATGGCCTTTTCATGGGTGAATAATAGTTCAGAATTTTCTAGCTACGAAACAGTATTGCACAAGTGAGCTTCCTGAACATAATGTACTTTTTTACTGCCCATATGGAAGGTTCCTGTCTTCTACAAAGTTGTTCAGCAGTTCAGCGGCATTATTTTGATGGAAAGAAGTTCAGAATTTTCTCACTACGACCTACTGTACAACTTTGCCGAAGACAGAAACCTTCTGCACTGAAAAATCCCAGTATATTAACGCTATACTTTTTATCTTCGTCACTTTTCTTCTTCTCTGATGTTTATACTTTTTCTAGTATAAAAAGCGAGTTTGCGTTGCTATGGGTGGGAACAGAGATATGAAAAGAGAGTAAAATTTACAGCATAAGGAAACATGCTGATGCAGAATAGAATAGATTTTCTGTGCATATAGTCAGGATCCCAATATATAGCATATTCTGGTAATTCCGTCAGATACTAGCGTTGCGTAACGAGAAAATTCTGAACTATTAGTTATCAATCACTGGCTCACTGACCCGTGGCTAACTGATCAACGTTTTGAAAATAAAAACGATCTATATGGCAAGAACCCCAAAATATAATTTAGAGAATTTACTTGAGCAAGAGGGGATCGTTTCCGTGTGGGAAAAAATCACAATATTAAGCCTTATGTATTAGATAGAGGAAGGTAATTACACTCAATTCTGTTTTAATGCGATTTTTCTTGGCCTCTATTTTTGATCGTGTGATCTCAATTTTTAACAAAATCTAGGGAAACGTGTTTTGAAGAAATCATCAAAAAACCAAAAAAAAAGTCAGCTGGTATTAAAAATCGTGTGTCTATCCTGCATGAATACCTAAATCAAAATCGCGTAGAAAGAATTGAGTGTATACGTCAAAAAGCCTTAAGCCGGAGTCACAATAGTACGTCACCATCAGTTTTGACGGAGGGGTTCGGCCGTGTCAAGTTCCTTTTCCACCGACATCTCTAATTGGTGACTTCTCATCAACCCTGCGTCAGTCCGTCAATTTCAAAGCTAACGCTGACGCTGAGGTCGACGCAGTGTTGTGGCTCCCGCTTTATTATCATTAGCGGCATAACCATTGACGGAGGTGTGGGGTTTGTATGAGGTTTTTCGTCAGAAAGAAAGAAGGAAGATTGTTTGCTTTTATTTCTCGGACACATAAATGAAGAACATCGTTGAAGTCAGATAATCCTTGCCCACCTAATGCCGTCGACGCCAATAACCTGTGTCAGGATACTTTATTCATTCAAATGGTGTTTCTTATTTGCGTGTGTTCGAAAATAAACATGTAACGCAATTAAAAATTGTATCCATCATGGATCGATCAATAGGAATTTGTACAACATCTACAGTCATCAGGTAGATTAAATGATAATAAAGTAATGGTATCTTTCGACAAAACGGCCCTTCTCTCTAGCGTACTGGACGCGATTAACCTTCTAGAAGATTGAATTTTAAAACAAGGAGATGATACAGCATGGAAGCAAAAGGTGTGGATGTACCTTAAGCTGACTCGTCTTTGCATGGAAGAGAACTTTACTTTCAGAGGTTCATTCTATAAACAACTAAAAGGAGCCTCCATGGGAAACTCTCTATCCCCATTCCTCTATGAAATATTTATGGCGAATCTAGAAACAATCCTAAAAGCGAAACGATTACTTCCAACTCGTTGGTGAAGATACGCCGACAACATCTTCGCCTTAGTGAAACAATCTCCCCTTAATTCTTCAGGAAATCAAAAATCTCCACAAAGACATTAAGTTAACTCATTTTAGAGTTTGAAATCTTCAGAAAACCCAAAAACACCCAGTCATCCCTTACACTTCAAACCAATCTTGTCAGCATAAAATGGCCACTTTCCACCACATGATCCACCGGATGTTGACCCTTCCTCTCAACTTGAACTATTGACTGCCATGAAAACCAACATACTGCCAAATGACCACAGCTGTAAAATTTTACTGTGATATCGTGGTTAGTTTTTGTGGTTCTGTTTTGTTCTATTCTTTGCTCTTCTGATTAATTTAGCAGTAAATAATATCTGAGAAAAAAAGGTTTTAGTTCTGCGGGAAATTTGTTTAATAGCAATACATCCAAAACAAATTGAGTTTTTACAGCGTATCATGCTCCAAATCATATGCGCATTTAATTGTATGGTGAATATTGGCACGAGAAAAGCCAAAAATTCATGCGCCTTGGAAATTATGCAAGTTTGAAACTACAAAAACAAAATTAAAACCAAAATGTTCGATAAATTTATCATGAATGTCCTGAAAAAAAATGATTGGATTCAATAGTTTATCTAAAAGAAATTAGTCTCCAATCTACAGTTCATTTGCATAACGTTTAAAACTTGGTGCATTATTTTTCCACATTTCAATTATATCTTATATTTCAATATGGCGATTGGAAAAAATCACAGTTTTGTCAAAATTCCAATTTATCTTCGCAATGACTACTATAGAACTATTTGGCCGCATAATGCATTTACTGGAGGCAAAATGGTTTAAAAATGCTTTTTTAACTGACCATAATAAGATAATATATATTGTGGTAGACGTAATAATTCAATGATAATATTGAAAATAAAAATAACAATAATAGTTAGCGAATGTTCAAAAATAAATGAAAATTGTTACATATATTTTAATTGAGTGATTCGCCAGGAACATGATAATAACTCGTAAGAAGGTTATTCACGTAGAAGCGTATTCAAACTTAATCGTAGTAGGTGCATGTGAATGACCAAGTCAGTTATTTGACGGATTTTGTAGAGCACAGTTGTGCCATAGACTAACTCTAAGACCAGTAGGTCCCGAACAAATACGTTTTTTTTTCTTGGCTCAGTCAGTACTAGCACATCGGTCCCAAGCTCGGTCCCAAGCTTAATAATACGCCCCTAATAATGAACTCACACGAACACACTCTCAGATATTCTGTCAAAATAACACAGTAAATCAAAACCAAGGCACAAATATGTATAGTTAGGTGCTGGCTTCAATGTGTACTTCGGACCAAGGGGTTCTACAACAGTGAACCAATTTGGTTGTGTTGGTTGTGCTAGCACGAGTTCATAATGTTGCGAAAAATGGCATCGAAGCTGGAAATCTCGACCAGGTCACGACAAACGGCATTTCAAAACAGCATTTTACGAGTTCATAAAGTCGAAATAAAACCTTCAATATGAGTAAAAGGAATTTGAAAAAACAAAAAGTTTAAGGTCGTTGTAAATAAGGTTCTCATAAACCGGACTAAAATATGAAACCTGTTGGCACCTCTTGGTGCCCAAATAAAACCAAATTGATTTCTAGTGGCATTCATAAAACTTTAATAAAACTGAATAAAGCTAGATGGTTTTGGCTATAATACTTGGGATGTGCTATACAAAGTACAACACGCGAGTATTAAATAGTTAAGCAAATTTCCTTCAAATGATTTTTTTTTAAACAAATTCCGGAAAAAATCGGAATGTTTTATTTGAGGTTTTCCGGGAAAACTGGCAACCCTGATTTTTCCCAATTTTTTTAATTTTTCGTGGTCAAAGTTTCATAAAATCCCGAGACCCTTCGGCCCAATCTGTATGATATTTAATAAATAAAAATGAACAGTACTCAATTCTGATGCCTTGGAGTATCCAATCGTTTTCAATTTTTGAAAGATACTATGCGAAATATTCCTCAGGTGTTAAGAACACTCTATTTAATTATAATGATGAAAACATTTCATTTGTTAATTTCTTTCCCACAACATTATGAATTATGGAGAGTGTGAGCTGTTTAGTGGAATACCTGTAACTAGAAAATAAGAAGAATGATTAGTAATTTCCATTTAATTCCAACTACCTTTATTGCTTATCTTGACAGATACGCGTATTTCGTCTACAATGTGCAGACTTCTTCAGTGTCGTGTACTAATACTCGACTGAAAGAAAACCTTCGCCACCTGCCGTATTTATCCTATTTTCTAAATACAAACACTTGTACCTACAGCTAACATTTCTTGTACCTAACCTATCCTGAGTCCAAAACAAATATCATGCTTGATATCTACCTCGCCTTTTCTTTAGGTACAAATGCTATGCTGAAATGCTGAAAAACAAATTCAGCCTTTTATCCATGTCATGTTGCTCCAGGCTCCTGAGACAAATGGTTTTGGAATGCAAAGATGATTCCAAAGCCTGCTGAAATCATTAATTGATATGAGGATGGAAAATTATATGATATGATTTACAGATCGCACCCCCTCACTTCGCTATTGTCAAAATGACTACATTGCCCAGGCTACGCCAACCAGCGTCTCCATGTTTCAGCTGGCAGTCTTTTGTGATCATATGACTCGTGGAGGCGTGAGGTAGGAACTTGTGAGGATTTGAAGCCCTAATTTAATTTGCTGGCGTTAAGTTTGAAAAAAAAACCCGCAAACAGATTATGCTTCGTAGTCATATGCACTTCCATCCTTTTTTATCCAAACCACCGACCGCCCAACATAGAAAGTCCCAATCGAAATAAAATCATTCGCACCCTATGGTGTAAATGTTCAACCACCAATTTGAGTATATCCTTACTCATCTATTATGGTTTGTTCCTGACCTTATTCTATTGGTTAAATCTTTTCCTCAAGCCAAATTTATCGGAATGATGAACGGTGGGAACGTAATCATCATCATCATCATCACCTCTACCATCATCGCCGGGTGTCGAAAGTATTTTGACCTTCGTCGGGCTCAGGCGCTGATCCTATCCTGAGTGCCGAACTTTCACCAACTGCTCTCGCCTCACCATAAAGCAATTTCATGTGCCACAAGGGCTCACTCTACATTAATGAATTTAGCCGCAGTTTGTCGAGTATATCGTCTGTACAGAAGAAGATCTCGGTGCTAAACAAGCTTAACTTTCCCATTTTATAACCTGTCGAAAAGTACCTCTTTTATTTTCTCTCTTTGCTTCCTATGCGGCATGCATCCGTTTGGGTCAGATTTGCCACCCACAATATCGAGCCTTGTGTGAGGTTTTTTTTTTGACGTACACCAGGCAGCCCCGAATCTAGTTGATATATGCTTTGCCAAGGAATTGTGGCTAGCCGATAACGATTTGCAGTTGGCTGTCTTCTCCGAACGGATTTCTTTTGGGATGTTTCAAATAGCTTCATTCAGTTAGATCTATGTTCCGTCATTCTATGGTAGGTTTGGCTATATTCGAACTTTATGAAAATAAATGAACGTCCCTTAAAAGCCACTAAATATGCATGGCAGAGTCAGCTTTGCGAATGTTTATTATATATGCTCGATTGTTCTATTGTGAAAACTGTACTCTACAGATCTTTTGAAAACGTTCGTTTCATGTGGAAAGCATAGCTTTCGGCAAAATACGTTGCTCATTTCCATACTAGATCTTAGAACATGAATCTTTCATATTACAGACAGCAGCAATTGTTTGAACTTCTGTGCCGTGTGTTATACAATACAAGAAGAGAGTCAACAATGTGCATACTGCAGAGGCTGATTGATTAAATGTTAAACGAAAATATTGTTGGGGCGGGCTACCGTATCACTTGACTCGACACAACTGAATAAAGACTTCATAAGAATGCAAGAGAAATGTTCAATAGCCCATACAAGAGTAGCCTTAAGACACGAATGAAGCCAGAGTCAGAGAGTTTTCAAACATTGCAAAGAAAACTACAATTCATCAACATGAAGACCTTTGTGCAATCGTGTAGGTAATAAGTTTTTGAAATAAGACTGCAATATAACTTTTGTGCATTTTTGAATGCAAAATTCTTCCATCAGTGATGGTATCCTCCTGCTGTCTAACACACACATAGGTATATCATGACTTGTTTTTACCCATTTTCCTCCTTTGTTATGTATACGCAACGTTACTTTTCGAAAAAGTCGTATGATTTTTTAATAATTTGGAGGATTGCCGTACGAAATTAATAATTTCAATTTACTGATTGTAGATGTACGAACCCTCAAAGAAATTCAAAAATGAACATTCCCCAATGAAAGTGGGAGCAGGTATAACTGGCCCAAAGATTAACATATCAATTTCAATGAGTAAGTGGCCAACAGTATTCCAAGCTGAAATTCAAGCAATTCTGGAATGTTCTGTTTTATGCTTACGCAGAAACTATAGATATTCAAATATATGCATTATGTCGAACAGTCAAGTAGCTCTAGATGCTTTAAAGTCAGCAACATGCATTTTCAAGCATGTTTGGGAATGTGTTCAATCACCCAAAAGTTTGTCTTGTCGTAATCAAGTCAAGTTGTACTGGGTTCCTGGCCATTGTGGAATTGATGGAAACGAGAGAGCCGATGATCTAGCAAGACTCGAATCGTCTCATCAGTTCGTAAAGGGTCACCCACAATATATACGTTTGCGTTCCGTTGACGTATGTTTGACAGCAAACCTATGAAAAAACTGTCAATTTCACGCAAACGCATCCGCAACGTATCAATTGTGGGCCAGCCATAAGACCTGAACCCTTTTATGGTTTATCTGCTTCTTCTCTTATAATGGAGATGAAAGACTAAAAACTCTTGAAATTGGAGGCAAACGGGAACAATACTTTCATAGTTCATAACTTCAAACATTTCAATGACTCACAAATTACGTGATCTTACCAAAAAAAGATCTAACCATATATACATGCATTATAACTGGCCACCCCCCAAATAGCACACTACGATCATAATTAGTTGTAGTAACTTTATTATGACTTTACAAGTCCTATTTATGTTATCTCAACCGAATGGCAACAAGTGTGATACTAGGGCTATCCGAGCCGTTGTCACTTGATCATGAGCATGATTGACCGCCCGAGGTTGCTACTCTGTTATTGCCAGATCAGCTGTTATTACACAGAGAACCAAAAGATGATGCTTGGGACCAGCATACATCCTCAATGTGTAAAAACTGGTGATCCCAAACCAAGGCAATACCAGCGCCGGCCTCGCCCGAATGCAGGTCAAGTAGGGAATGGGTAGGAATATGTTGACGTGATACTCGCTTTATTGGAAGCCGAGAACACCTCTGCACTCCCACGAGAAATCACAGGGATGTTAAATAAAATGGTTGTGTATGCAGCGGGATCTGTTTCGGTAAACGGTGTGCTGAATTGAACTGACGTCGGCAGTGAATAAGATATTTAACTATGTTCCCGATTTATTCTCTGTACAGAGATGCACATTAAAGTTATTCAAATTTTGGCACCGATTTAAACCAAAAGTAAGGATGCTGTTGGGGCCACTCACAAGTGTGGGTGGTTTATTTCCATGGAATACAAAAATACGTTAAAAACGTCGAGATTGAGGACCGATTTAAACCAACAGTAGGAATGCTGTTGGGGCCACTCACAAGTGTGAATGGTTTATTTCACCACAATACAAGAATATGTTAAAACATCGAGTTTGTGGACCGATTTAAACCAACAGTAAGGATGCTGTTGGGGCCACTCACAAGTGCGGGTGGCTTATTTCAATGGAATACAAGAATACGTTAAAAACAACGAGTTTAAGTACCGATTTAAACCAACAACAAGGATGCTGTTGGGGCCACTCACAAGTGTGGGTGGTTAATAGAAAAAGATTTTATGTTACACAGCAGTAACACATCTACACTACCTAAAATCACCCTCCCTGAAACCTTGAAGCAGATAAAAATAAAAAATTAAAATATCATAGAAGATAAAAATGCTATTAATACAAATTTCCAACTTGAATGATGTACATGACATTTTAAGACACAATTCAAATAGTTGACCATGTAAAAAGCGGCTACAGTTAATCAATACGAGAACATAATATGCGTATGTACAAAACATATCTGACATCCACTGGATTGTTACTGAAAAAATATAATTAGATATGTACTAATATCCTACTAGTCCTGGAAAAGCTGAATACAGAAAATTTCATTCCAAATATCAAAACTATAATTTCAATGAGAGATATTATTTTATAAGACATGTTGTTAAAACATGTCTTTATACTGTTCTAGGTACATTTCTATGATAGCAATTGGAGCGATCGAAGAGCCCAGTGTGGTTTCTGAAATAAATGGCTTATCTAATTATAATACCACTAAACACAATATTAAAATATAATCCTATACTGCCCATAAGCACATGCCAGTCTTTTAAGAATATAGTAGTTAATGTTCAGAAGTGCAAATTCAAAGTAAATGTTATGCTGAAATGCTGAAAAATAAATTCAGCTTTTTATCCATGTCATGTTGCTCCAGGCTCCTGAGATAAATGGTTTTGGAATGCAAAGATTATTCCAAAGCCTGCTGAAATTATTAATTGATATGAAAATGGAAAATTATATGATATGATTTACAAGTCGCACCCCCTCACTTCGCTATTGTCAAAATGACAACATTGCCTAGGCTACGCCAACCAGCGTCTCCATGTTTCAGCTGGCATTCTTTTGTGATCATATGACTCGTGGAGGCGTGAGGTAGGAACATGTGAGGACCAGAGGTCGGTTGCACCCTCCTTCGAAGTTGTCAACTCACCATTTGAAGCCCCCGAGCCGTTATCACTCGAAGCTGATAGAAAAACTTCAAGATGATTCATATCGATTTTGATAGAGAGATAGATAAAGAAGACTCTGAACACTTGTTAGGCCACTGCCCGACAATCCCTGACAAAAGATTTGAGTTCTTCAGTAAAAGGCTACTAGAACCCTTTGAAATCTGGGAACAAACCCTAGTACGGTAGTGCACTTTATTCGTTGTGTTATACCGTCCTAGGACAATGCTTTAAGTCAAAAATTTACGATCACTTCTAGCAAAAGTGATGCGTGATGCTGAGAAATCTAAAGCAAAAAAAGGGGATATGTCACAAAAGATCTAAAAATTGGTCGTAGTGATGCAGATACCCGACATGCATTAAAAAATACCCTTTTTTTAATTAGTTCGTTTATTTTTTAGGCTCAGGCGTGTGTAACACTTTACGGAGCCGATATTCAGTATTGTAATTTACAATGTATAATTTTTCAATTTTAGTAAAATGGGGTGCCAATTACTCGTGGCTAGCTCGAGGTTAATGGGTCACATTATCGTTTGGAAGGGACTAGGCAGGTAACTTATTGAAGGTATTATTTGCTGCTCATGGTTGCGACATCTATCAAATCCACGGTCCCTGAAGTCCGTTTCAGGAACTAAGCCGCAGATGGGTGACCACTGCTTGCTGGGCAGGTACAAGTAGCACGGAAACAAAAGGATAATATAACTGGGACACAATGGCAGGGAATTTACTAGGCTGGAGGAGAGGGGGTGATGACATTACACTCTTAGATCAGACAAACAAAGGAATTCGTAAATCGCTTGCATGTCGGGGAGATCACGCATTCCCAAAACATCTCTTACCTCGCGGGAGGGTTGTCTACCTCGGGCCACTAGGGTATCCAATAGTCGTGCTCTGGAGGCATCATTACCCAGGCAATGCCAAACTGCTTGATCGATGTCATCATAACCGGTTCCGCACCTACATACATTGCTATCGACGAGGTTAATTCTGTAGAGATGTGCGTCTAGCGAGTAGTGGTTGGACATAAGTCTTGACATCACGCGAATGAAACCGCGACTTACATCCAGACATTTGAACCACGATCTCGACGAAACATTTGGAATAATGGAATGTAACCACCGCCCAAGAGTATTACTTGTCCAATCGTTTTGCCAACTTTGAAGAGAACTCTGACGTACTAATGGGAAAAATTCATCATGTGAAATTCTTCTTTCAAAAATCTAGCCTTCATTTGTGCCCACCTTTGCTAGAGAGTCCGCCTTCTCATTGCCTGGAATTGAGCAATGTGAGGGGACCCATGCAAAGGTAATTCTAAATGATCTTTCGACCAACGCACACATCTACTCCCTTTTTTTTTGAAAGAAAGTAAGATGAGTGCCTCACTGTTTTCATCGACCGGAGGGCCTCAATAGAACTGAGACTATCCGAGAAGATGAAATAATGGTCTATGGACATGTCGGAAATTATCCCCAATGCGAGATTGATTGCTGCCTGCTCAGCAACATATACGGAACAAGGTTCCTGAAGTTTCCGGAAGGCAGATGAGTATTCATTATAAACACCGAAACCAGTGGATCCATCAATGCGCGACCCATCAGTGAAAATTCTTCTATTGCAATTGACATGTTGGTACTTTTCAATGAAAATATGGGGAATTAAAATAGGTCGAAGTTGATCTGGAACTCCTTGAATAGCCTGATTCATGGAGAGATCATAATGAATGGAGGAACTGTGATAAGGAAAGCGTACACTAGGAGAGTTATAGCATGGAAGAGTGCCATTGAAAATTCCAACATTGTGAATGGTTCGTCCAGAGAACCGTTATTTCGGGTAGTATCCTGTAAATTCGGTTGTGTTGGGACAGAGTCTGGACAAACCTTTTAAGCGAAGTCGAATATCCACTGCATGGAGTATTCTTCACTCTCATTGGAGCATGAGCGGTTTCGCATATAAAAGCCTTTCTCCAAAGCGTTGTCATCGAGGTTTCTCTAGATAGTCCCTCTACAAACGAACGCCAGTAATTGCGTTTCTTTGCTTTGAGTAAGTTTTTAAGCTTTTTTTCAAGCTTGAGGTACTTGTCAAAAAGCTCGCATGTTTCATGTCTACGATAATCTTTAAACGCATCGGATTTCTCAAGATACAACTTAGTGCATTTGTCATCCCATCCAGGGGTGGCGGGTCTTCTTTTGAGGGATGCACTTGGAACACGTCGTTTCTGAGCTTCTAATGCACTTTTGTACATCAGGTCGGAAAGGAAACGATACTCTTCTAATGGTGGAAGAGGATCGGTAGAATCAATACCAAGGGTTACCGCCGATGCAAAATGTTGCCAATCAATATGCCTCGTGAAGTCATAAGGAACATGGATTGACTGGTCTGTTTTGTGAAAACTATTTGTGATTGAGATAATAGTTGGTAAGTGATCACTACCATGGGGATCATTGATTACCTTCCACAGACAATCTAATGATAGTGAATTAGAACACAAAGATATGTCAAGTCGACTCTCCCTGGCAGGAGGTTTTGCTATTCGTGTCGCTTCCCCAGTGTTCAAGATGGTCAAGTTGAAATCAACGCATAAGTCATAGAAAATACCCGCTCTGTTGTCATCGTATTGCTCGCCCCAAGCAGTACCGTGGGAGTTCAGATAGCCTAGAATAAGAACTGGAGATGGAAGTAATGTAATTGAACTCCAAAGTTGACGGCGGTTTATTGATGCCCTCGGAGGGACATAGATAGAAGCTATGCAAAGGTCTTTATTCTTTACATTTATTTGGCAAGCGACGATTTCAATGCCTGAGATTATTGGGAGTGAGATTTTATAGAAGGGGTAGCACTTTTTGATCCCCAAAAGTACGCCACCATATGAATCATCTCGATCCAGGCGAATAATGTTAAAAGTTGTTGATTTATTTTCTTTTCAGTTTATCTTTTTGCTCATCTTTGTACAGATATTTATGTTGCCTACTACTTGCAGATGTCCACTTTACTGTGATCCAAATGTTACCAAACGGGCGTTTTTTGTCTAGTCTTTTAGAGTCCATTTTTGTGATAGGGTGTCTTGATCGCAGCAAGCCATGATCTGAAACTGACGTGTTTTGTTTTTACTGCGTCGTTTTCGTGAAAAATATAATCAAACAATAATTGGTCATTCAACTAAAGCAAACATTGAAATCATAAAATCTTCGCGTGCTTTGTGTAAAACGTAGTGAATGTAATCGATTCTCTCTCAAAATATGTGATGGTCGGTAGTATTACCCCGTTGTTTTGTCTTTTTTTTTGTGTTACATCTCGCACTCGGAGAAAGAGTTACATCAGCTTAGTTTTATTTGTTAGTGCTAGTATTGTGCATATATTATTAAGTAAGAGTGTTTTTTGTCTCCAGTGTGACGAGTGAATTGATGATTAATAGCAATTTTGAAGTTCGAAATAGAGTCGCCTCACAGCGGGGGATTTTGATAATTGGCAGAGTGTGGAGTAAAAATAAAATATTTGTAATTAAAAGAAAACGGCAATTTGCTGGTCAAAGAACGAAGCCATGAAGCCATTGCTATCGAAATGAAAAATCTGGAGAAAATTCATAATACTATAATTTTTGTGTGGCTTGTGCTAACGTAAGAACTTATCACACTCGAGAGACGCAACGCGAGACAGGACACAATGTTCTTACAATAATAATGTTTTGTACAATAATTCAAGTTTTTTTTATAGATTTTGTGACACTGGGTCGCGAAAGTCACAGGAATACTAATGACCGCCATCATGGCTGATTCACATCGCACAAATCTAAGAAGCTACACTTTTGATTTACTTAGTTTCTTCATACTAATTTAAATTTTTTTATTTCATTATTTATAAGGTTACCATTCATCATCAGCCTCAGACAGGTTCATATCTTATCGTAGTTACTCTTACAATTTTTGGGTATTCTTTGTATCTTGTCAGGGGTGAGATTAAAACTTGTTAACCACTACATTAGAGTCATCCCCTTAGTTTGAATATTTCGATAACTTCACTAACAAATTTTGATGCACATATTGAAATAAAAATAATCGAAAAAAAACATTTTTCACAATTCTAATGTAACGACTTCATAAAGATATTCTCTTTGTTTGGACAAAGTCATTCATATGTATAGCTACCCTACTTATTATATCTCTCGACTAAGCAATAACATCATCAGACAATAGATCAGTATTTCTCATACCTCCGCCATGGCAGGACGGTCAATAAACCAGTGTTTTATTTCCTTTTATTCAATCCCGAATACACAACGTAAGGGTCATTCCCGTGCGCGATCACTCTTTGATATGGATTGTTCGTTGGCGATCGTCCTCTTCTTTTAATTTCGGGATTTTTTTTAACAATCACTAAAAACGAAATTCTTTCAAGAACGTGTTAGTAAAAGCTTTGTAATTGGAAAACTAAGAAAATTTAACTAACACTTCACTTGACCACTTTCCAAAAAGAAAAACTGAACACCCTTTCAAAGTATCCTTAGTAAACACGAGCAAAATCATTTAAATTCCACTAGAAAAAGCTTATCTTCTGACGGATAGGTCTATTTTGTCTGTGACTTACGTTCTTCACTGTTTAGTGCTCGTAAGTTTGAAAAAGTGTACCAGTGTTTATATTTTTATTTTTAGAAAGTGAACAAGAGAAGTGTTCGATTACATTTTCCTAGTTTCCGTCTTCTTATAATTTTATTTTATGACGTAGACTGTGTATTACGGTGAGGGTAGGGTGTCAAATTAAAATTTGAAAATAGCGACCGTTGCTAGCTATCCTTTGTTTAGGTAGCGGTAGGTTTTGCAGTCTTGTGCTTGACAGCCGGTTGATCCAAGTCAGTGGTGAATTTGTCACCAGCCGATAAGGCGCAACCACGAGGTGCAAAATAAGGTGCATGGAGCGTTACTTTTTTAATCATTTCCGGGATGTTTGGAACATGTTCAAATTAAGAGAAACCTGTCCCCGAATAAATTTCAACCATAAGATTACTTCTTGAAATATGGTTTATCGTCCATTGAATATCATAATGAAAATGGTTAAGTCAGTTTTAATCGAACCATACCTAGAAAAAGTGTTAACCATATTGATTAAGGTTTTAGAAGACCTGAATTTCCCACCCGAAAATATATTCAACTGTATCGGGAATCGATCCATTAACGTCCGGCATGGAAAATCGACGTGTTTACCGACTATTGGTCAAATAAAAGAAAAGAAAACCACACAGAATACACAAGTGGGATTTGTTCAAAGGAATTCCTTTTATGTCCACCTGCTGATCAATACGAGCTGCACTGCCACCATTTGTAGACTGTGTATCTTTTCACATAAAATTGCAATCAGAAGGAAATACCACCCATAGCAGCTTTTACTGCCCTGACAGTGATTTTATTCATGCTTTATAAAATTACTTCCAGTGCGCTGCTTTCCCCATCACAGGAAATGTTTCTCAACTCAGTCCTGTGAAGGCTTTCGATACCAAGAGAAAACCATTTTTGCATTAAAATTTATTTCACGTGACAATGTAACACTTAATCCTTGCCGTAAGCTCCGATGCAACTCGTTCGGATAACAAGATGCAGGGAACGTACAGCAATCACTTTGGACAATGGAGTGTTTTCTCGTTTTCTTTTCGTTCACGCGGCACAGTGGGTTATCCTTAGGCCATATCAATGAAAATTGTACACTTTTCAGTAATTTCCGTCTTAATTCATTTTACCTAATTGTTATAATATTATGGTGCTTTGAAATATGGTTGGAGATTGAACTTGGAAGAGCGCGAGGTTGTCATTTTCAATAGCCAACAAGAGCGGTTCATCCAATTATGTTCCATTTTACTGAAGCTTCATGATTTTGATATTTCAAAACAAGGTATGTTAGTGTTAAAAAAAATATCATTGTGAAATGCATTATCATCAAATAATTTTCAAATTCAAGTTACACTATACTCTTAATTTAATTTTCATGAAAGCCACTATTTATCTTGATGTCTAGTAACACTGTGCTCTGCTTTGGTCCTCGGTATTACTACAAACTATGAGCAAGACATTGTGTCCTGCGACTGCAGCTGTTAATGAGTGAAAATTACCGAAGAGAAATTAGATGCTACCGGAAATCGCAGAAAGGTGTCATTTGGAGATGAGAGGATGAAATTGAATCCACTTTTGGGCATAAGGGTTTTGGCAGAAAAAGTCCTGATAAATAGATATTGTTCAATTTCAACGGAGCATCAGTATCCTTCCTGATTAATCAATTTAAGTTCATAGTGTTTGTTATTGCAATTTTCCGAAACTGAACAAACTTAATTGATAATTATTATTTTCCTCTTTCTAGTTTCAGTATGCCTTATACAGAAGGGACGCAAAAAGTACAAAACGAACGTAAATCTTCTGAGAAACGTGAATCAAGGTTTAAGCGGGACCTGAACTTGTATGACGATAATCTGGTGCCAGATCAAGAAGGTAAAGTGAGCAAAACTTCATCAGTTAAAACCTCCTCACCTTCCTCATCTACGTGTGTAGATTATTCACAACTACGTTTTCACTTTCAGGACCTAATGTAGAATTCTTCAACCCGAAACTTCGTAGTGAACTGGAGAAAAAAGACGCTGATATCATCAAGAAAACTGGTCTGAAGGGAGCTGCACCGGGCGGTGATTCTTGGGTCTGGCTCACGAGTTATTCTCGAATTCCGGTAAGTAATATTAAAGTTAATAAAATGCCATAAGAAAACATAAGATTATTTCTGTGACTGTTTGTAGAAACTGTACGGTTAGAATACCAAATGAAACTATAATACTATGTAAATATTCTTCTTCCCAAAAAAAAGTTCAAGGTACTGATCCATGACAAACAGTATGAATTCTATCAAGGACAAACAATAAAATGCGTTCCAATCACTTCTTGACTCTAGCTGCTATATCGTTTCGCTCTGCAAATAATTGATTAACGTTTCGCCATAATTTTGTGCTGATTCCAACACCATAGGAATAAATTTACCGATACCAAAGGTCATGACTATCTTCTAATAAAGCTGCCCTCCGGAGCTGTTGGAGTAATTCTCGTAATCAGAATTTGAGGCACGAATAAAATTAACTAAATGGGTAATGAATATTCAACAGCGTCCGAGAAAACACCCTCGAAATATAGAAGAAAGGCACTGTTCGGTTTTGTCATTCCTCTGGTTTTGGCAATCAACCCAAAGAGCATCCGAGACTGACCTCCCAAAGGACTATAGAAAACAGATTTCACGCTTCAGTAACTTCTCCGTATAGTTGAAGCAAAGCGTCGGTGGCGCTGTTCATTTTTGTTTTCAAGCACTAGAAATGGATGACCTTCCTCTCCCCCTCCTATACATCTCATCGCAATCGTTCTGCCATAAATTTATACAATGAAAAAACAACAGCATGCTTCCACGTGAGTTTTGCTGTTGGAAGTGACGGCATTTGATTAAATTATCTATTAATTCCAAATAATGTTCTCAAATAACACAACACAATTTTATCCCAGGAGAAAATGTTGAATGGAAGCTCCTCTTTAACATGAATATTCTACGAGCAACACGGATGCGAACCAAACGACCTACACGGCTATGGCAGACAAACAAGTACTGTGTAAGGGGGAAACACTGGCTGTTTACCCGAAGGATTAATGAAAGCCAGTGAAAGGCTTCAGTCAGATTTAAAGGATGCTTTCATGGCAGCATCTAAAAGTGTCAGACATTAAGCACTCGGTAAAATTTAATCTTGTTTCAACCGTCTAGCAGACTTTACTTTTCTGATTGAGCTATTTGAAAGCACTTCCACGCTATAATAAAAGCCGATATGGCACGATTTGCATGAAACTTTGTTTGACGGCAATTCATCGCATTGGTTAACTTTGTTAATATTCTGAAAAACGTCATGGATTCTGCACTTGCAATTTCAGATCAATTTCTTTTCATCGATTCTCTCTTCGCAATACGGTCAAGATATTAACGGAAGCGAAAATCGATGAAGATAACTCGATCACTGCAGCTACGTCCTTATGAACACGCCTCTAGTTTTGGGAATCGAAAATCTTTGACAGTGGTTTGTTTACACTTCTATAGAGAACAACTGGTGCAAGTTCGATCAAAGGAGTCGATCGCGTTCAGAAATAACGTCAAATGAAACTCGAAAGAAGAAAAAAAATATTCTGCACCGACACCTGTAAAATCCGGAGTGGTCCTATTCTAAGCTGACTAAAGTGCTGAAGATGCCGAAAACAACAGTTTGTCGAGTGCTCAAAACCTGCAAGGAAATCCTGTGTGTGGAAAGGAATTAGCGGCACTACGAGATAACTGGAAACAGGTATCGTCAGCTGCGCTGCAAGGTGTTGAGGTGCGTTAAAGCCAACCCCAGTCCTTCGATCCGAGATGTGGCCAGAAGGTACAACGCCAACTTTCAAACGGTGCGGAACATCCTTGCCAGGGGAGGATACAAGTCGTACAAAGCCAGTAAATATCCGAACCGGCTCCTGAAGCAGAATTCCGTGGCCAAAAAGCGTGCAAGGCTCTTTATTTTTTGTTTGGGCGTAGAACCACTGCGTCCACTGAATTGAACTTTTGTGGTACAAGGCTCTTATAAGACCGTGTTTTGACGAAACACAAGGGCTGCACATTGATCGATGACGAAACATATGTCAAACTCGATTTTAAACAGCTTCCCGGTCAAAAGTTTTACATCGCGACTGGACGTGGGGATGTGCCGGGAAGATTCAAGTTCGTGTTTGCCGACAAGTTCTCGCAGAAGGCCATGATTTAGCAAGCGATTTGCAGTTGTGGCCTGAAAATGGAACCATTCGTCACATCCTCGACGATGACATCCCAAGTTTAGATCGAAGAATGCCTGAAAAAGCGTTTATTGCCGTTCATCCGCAAGCATAGGGGCAAAGTCATCTTTTGGCCCGATTTGGCCAGCTGCCACTACTACAAGGTGGTTCTGGAGTGGTATGTTGCCAACAAGATCGATTTTGTCCCCAAGCTAATGAATCCTCCGAATTGCCCGGAGTTTCTACCAATCGAATACTGGGCAATTTCAAAGCAGCGACTTCGACGAAGCAGCGGGGCAGTCTAGGACATCCAGCAAATGCGGGCGAAATCGAAATCAGTTCCACTGTGCGAGCGCTGATGGGAGGAGGGTTCGCGATTTTGTTCGAACTTCAGAAATGTAACCATCTAATTCTGTAACTTTTAAGTTTTAATTAAAGTACTGTACAGCAACCATTTATGGACTTTTTAAACTTATTGAATTGCAAATTACAGCCTTTATATTAAAGCGGATGCCCCCATGAGTGGGGACAAGAGCCTGTCCGATATCTGCGAACTTTTTGCAGTGGGAATTGGAAATTCCTACTCTTTCCATTCAACTCGCTTCAATCGGGTGCCCTGATGGTCTCTCCCATATACCGAGTGAGTATAAACTGTTCAGAGAAATGTTCCTGATCAGTCGATTTTCTTGTCTCAGCCTGCACCTCCCAAAGTTTCACGTCTCTCATTTGCACCCAAGGTTTTTCCCACTGCTGACAGATAGCTTGGTTCATTACTTTCGTAGCATCATTCGTGGGCATAATGGCGTCAAGTGGCAGACTATTCTGAACTTCACCTGCATCTGATCTGCTTCTTCGTTACCAAGGATGCCGGCGTAACTAGGGATCCAGCAAAGGTGCATTGGACGGTTTCGTAGCAGGTTCCAATCTTCCTGAAACAAGGGATGCTGTGATTTGCCATTCTCGATGGTTGACAGGCAGCCAGTTGAGTCTGATAATATAACTAATTCGTTGATGATGATGATTATGATGCGAACTACCATCTAATGTAGGTTGCCTTGCTAGATTAGATGGTAGATGCCTATAGCACTAGAATGTTATAATTTAACGATTTGATCAAGGTTGTATGTGGTAATGTTTATATTTGTGAGGGAAAGGGGGGGGGGGGGGGGAGGAAAAAAAAAAGGGGGAGGGGGGGGGGGGGGTTGATATAAAAAAGAGGAAGTGCCCCCTCTCCCTTTTTTTTGTGTGGTGTTTGGCCCGTTTTTTTTTTTCCGGCTGGGTACATTTTCCACTGCGACCAGTTTTTTGATCTATTGTGGTGAGTCCCTATTTTATTTTATTTACGCCACAACTCAGGGTGTCATATCACTATTGGATTGAGTGATTTCCACTTGCTGACTATAGGCATTGTCCCAGTAAGGTATTATAGAACGAATAAAGTTTATAGCCTTACTGGGAGAGTTCAACCATACATCTGAGGGTTGTATTAAACCTTTATCAAAAAAAAATCTCCTTTTATGAAACAGTGCTTCACAGTGGCATAATAAGTGTTCTGAGTTTTCACTATCTAGGTTGCAGAAGCGACATGTGTCATCTTCCATTTTTCCTAGCTGTTTTAAATAATATTTACTTGGACAGTGGCCCGTTATTAGGCCGCTGTAAGTACCTAAATCTTTTTTGGTTAAACTTAAAAATCTTTGAGTTATTTTTTTATTGGGTGTTATAAATCTTTTAGATTGTCGAGCGGTTGTATTATTTTTCCAGACGTCCTCTATCATTGTTTTTTTTTTCAGTTCTTTAATTCCATTTTTAGGGTACACTCTGAGACCACACAAAATGGTTCAGGCCCTAGGAATGGTTTCGATGAACCACATCTTGCTAATAAATTTGGTGTTATATAAATATATGAAACATTCAGAAAAATAACATGATTTTTTTACTTTGATTCTGAAATCATCTTACCTAGAAGCTTGTGTTAGAAAATTTGGCTGAAAGTAAAATTGGTTAGGGTGATAAATCGTTCTCCACTTACTGCTTCAACCTCCCTTTGATGTAGGGTCCGGATTGTCGTCTCGATGTTTCTGCTTTTGAAGAGCTGACTTTAGTAGCGCATATCGAGACTCACAATGCGTCATATTGCCCAGCTCGCGGCTATGGGATAGGGAAGAGAACAGGAGAAAGGAGAGAATCATTAGTAATTGGTAACATGCTATGCGCATGTGAGATTTTCATGGTGATATTCTCACAACGGCCGTTCAGAATGGTTCGACGGATGCATATGAGAGATCATTCCCGATGAGTTTCAACTTGTTTACTCCATTCCATCACGTTTAGTTATACAGGGTGCGGCAGAAAATAATGCGATAATTTGTTCTATTTCTTTTAAATCCCATTTTCAACTAATTCAAGCAATAATATCATCATTTTCAAGTGCAGTTATCTTTATAAAGTCCTTTTAAACAAATTTATTCAATGTGTCCTCCATTTTTATTAATAACATCCTCGAGCCGACGCTGGAAGCCGGAGCATGCCTTTCGGACGTAGTCCTCCGACATTGACTGCCATGTGCGTGTTATGGTTGACTTCAGGGTTTTCACACTAGGGTATGATGTTTTGCAGGCTCGTGCTTCAACATATGCCCAAATCGAATAATCCAACGGATTAAGATCTGGACTGCTAGGGGGCCACAAATCCTTCGGCCAAAACTTCATGTTATCGTTCAACCATTGTTGGGTTCGAGTGGACGTGTGACACAGCGCTCCATCCTGCTGTAGGACAACGTTTTGGTCCTCGGAGAAGTTGGCCTTCACCAAGGGAAGCACTTTGTCTTTTAAAATTCCGATATACACTTCGGTATTGATTGTTACTCCAGCATCAATGAAAACAAGCAGCATTTTCAAACCGTTGGACGCCACCAAGCCAAACATCATGACCCCCGCCGGATGTTTGGTTTGAAATTTGAATTTCACTTTTTCCGAAACGTTCTCTATTTTCTGCGGTGAAATGAACCGGTCCGTGCGGCTGTTGGCCACAGCATCGATGCTGAAAAGCTTTTCGTCGGAGAACAGGATTATCATTTTTTCCTTCTTCAACTAGGAAAGCAATCTTTTGGAATGAGTCACTCGTAGTTCCTTGACCCGGTCCGTAATCAAGTGGCGTTTCACTCTGGCTCTGGAAGATGCATGCAGGTCTTCTTTGATGATTCTCCGCATGGATTTCTCCGAAATATTGGCTTCCTTTGCAAGTTTTCTTATGGAATGCACCGGGTTGCGAGCAATTTTTGCACGGACCGATTTGATCACGTTCGGCGTGCGTGCAAAGCGCGGCCGTCCGCTTCCCGGCTTCCACTGCTTAGGACCATCCTGCAGGGACTTTTTTATGCGGTAAACTGTTGCCAAATGGCACCCTACCACCTTGGCAATCTCTTTCGGCTTCTTCTGGGCGAGCAACAAACTGGTGATCACTTCTTTCGCGAACATTTTGACGAATTTGCAATAAAATAAATAGAATGTTTGGATGCAGCACTTGAAATTAAACATAAACAAATACATACTCTAATTTTTATATTTGTATTCTCCGAACGTGGAGTAACGATTATGATGTAGAAGGAGATGTTTCGCTCATCGCCATGAGGCACCAAGAGTAGACAGTCATGTTTGCTAGAATAAAAGATATGAAGCGAAAGTGTTGAAAGTTCCGTTAGTGTACGGTAGGTTGGAAATGGAATAGAAGTATTGGAAATTGAGCGAAAGGGCATGGGTAAAGTAGTACTCGAACCTGCCTCATGGCGATGAGCGAAACATCTCCTTCTACATCATAAACAAATACACTTTCGACAGAAATTAGTCACTAGCTACACGAATTAACCCAATACTCAAGTTTGAACATTTTCGCATTATTTTCTGCCACACCCTGTAGAAAATAAGAACCATTTTACTACGTGCTACATTTGGGAATATCAGGCCCATGACCTCCCATCGCATCTTCAAGTGGTCATTGCAAGCTGTCCATTTGGATTAGGCACTTTTGAACGTTGATGTGGAAGCCAGTTCATACATGAAATCTGCTGCGACCCAGCTGGCAGAACTCGCCCATACCCCTTTCTGAACCGAAGGGCAGGGAGTATGACTAATTCGTTGGATGTACGTATACTAAGGGCCAATTTGATCGCAAAGGTCTTTGCCGAAAAAACGCTACGTTATGATGGAAGGCCTATTGCTTTTCGAAGGTTGCCGCAGAACACGCCTGCTCCTACATTATTGAGACACTTAGATCCGTCAGTGTACACAACTGAGGCACGATTGAATCAGGTTGCTAGTTATTCCTAGCAACCCTGTTCAATCGTGCTATCGTTCGATCCGGAGATCCACACAGCGATGTTGGGCAGTTTTTTTATTTTTATTTATCATTTATTTGTGCAGGCTCAATCGAATCAACTTTACAGAGCCAAATTTTTATATTTTTATACATCATTTATCTTAAAACTAAAGTTAGGGGGATAAAACCGATTACTCGCGGCCGTCTCGAGGTTAATAGGAATTACAAATTACGGATGGGAAAGAGGGTGGGAATTTAAAGTAAGGTTTACATAACACATTAAATTTAAATTCTAAATTATCTAAACACTTATAGCTATACAGTTTATGGTTTTCTTTTGACTTGAACATGTTTTGAAAAAGAAAAAAAACACACACATACACAGATAAAAAAAACTTAAAGTAAACATACAGGTTAAACTAACTACAATCTTAGGCTAATGTTAGTCAAAAACACATAAATGAGTTTCATGTACTCCGAATCACGCACAGCCAAAATATCTCGAACTGGCACATTGGGTTGTCTACCTCGAGCCCGAAGGGAATCACAAATCTCAGATCTGACTCCACGATGCTCAGCACAAGACCAAACAACGTGATCTGCGTCCTGATAGCAGAGATTGCTGTCGCTCAGCCCAACCCGGTATAAATGAGCGTTCAAAGAATAATGATTGGACATGAGGCGAGACATCACACGAATGAAGTCTCGACCCACATTTCTTCGACACCTTTGGGATGATAGAATGTTGCCATCGCCCCAAATCTCCTTTACTCCATTTATACTGCCAGTTGACGAGTGACTGTTGACGAAAAATAGGAAAAAAATCGTTGAAGGCGATTTGTCGATTACAAATATCGCCTTCCATAGCGCCCACCTTTGCAAGCGAGTCCGCTTTCTCATTGCCCGGAATTGAACAATGAGATGGGACCCATACAAAGGTGATGATAAAATAACGCGAAGATAAAGCACTTAGAAGCTCCTGTATTTTCATAAGAAAATACGAGCAGTGCTTAACCGGCCTCAATGAGCGAATAGCCTCTATAGAACTGAGACTATCCGTGAAAATGAAATACTGATCCGGTGGTAATGAGCCAACAATTTCTAGCGTAAAGTGTATTGCCGCTAATTCAGCGACATATACGGAACAAGGAGCTTGAAGTTTACGATTGGCGCTATAAATTTCATTAAATATACCAAAGCCTGCTGACTCCTCTATCAAAGATCCGTCAGTGTAGAACGATTTAGTGGAATCAACTTGGCCAAACTTTGCAGCAAATATTACCGGAGCAATCATAGGACGATGATCCTCTGGGATTCCATGAAGCTCTTGCTTCATGGATAAATCAAAATGAACCGAATTGTCGAAATCGGAGAAACAAACAAGATTGGAAATGTTCGGCGAAGGGCTGACATCCTGTGTTATGTACAAATGGTACAAGGTCATGAAGCGGGTTTGAGGATTCAACTCAAGGAGCTTCTCAAAATTATCGATCACCTGGGGGTTCGTAACTTCACACCTGGTGAGGAACCGGAGAGATAACTCTGTAAACCGATCCGAGAGTGGCAACATGCCAGCCAGCACTTCAAGACTCATGGTATGAGTCGAGTGCATGCAACCTAATGCGATACAAAGACACCGATATTTAATACGTTCCAGTTTGATGATGTGCGACCGAGCCGCTGATTGAAAACAAAAACTACCGTATTCTATAACCGACAAAATCGTTGTCCGATACAACGTTAGAAGATCTGTGCTCCCCACCAGGTCCCGGTAATTGTGCAGAGAAAATTGACCCTTTGCTGGAACTTTCGCTTCAGATACTCAATATGGGATCTCCAGGTGCACTTAGAATCGAACCAGACCCCAAGATATTTAAATGACATAGAATGAGTTTTTGGCTTACCCCAAATTTGAAGCTTCGGTTGTGCTGGGTTATGCTTTCTAGAAAAAGCTACCAACTCAGTTTTCTCCGTAGAGAATTCGATACCCAGCTCTAGAGCCCAAGTAGACAAATTGTCTAAGGTATCCTGCAAGGGTCCTTGCAGATCGACCCCATTGGGTCCCGTGACGGACACTACGCCGTCATCTGCAAGTTGTCTCAACGTAATGTTGGGCAGTTGTACGCCAACAATCTCCATAAGCCGATTAGAAGCTCGTATTACTACAGGAAGATCAACACTTCTATGGTCCTTCTCCATCATTCGAGTGGTAGCACGAGTTAGAGATTGTAGTGTCAAGAGGTCGGATAATAATGTACCAGATTCACCTATAATCATTGGAATCGGACTGGTGGCGTATGCTCCAGAGACTAATCGGACCATGCGGAAAAGTAGTATTAAGTCACTCATCTTATCAAAAACAAACAATTTAATATCGGCTCCCTAAAGCTTTCGCGATTGAGCTTCCCAAATAAATGAACGGTTATAAATAATAACGGTAATAAATATTATTTCCGTTTAAAATAGAAGTTAAGGGTACGAAATGGCATTCTAATATTTCATAATTAATGAATGGCTTTTAAGCTAAAATTAAGTAATTGAGAATATATAATATAAACAAACAATAGCGAAGGTAAATATTCTGAGCTATAACTTGTCTTCTAAACAGTTCAGATTTTTTTTTTTATCGTATCTTAACCAGTGTTCAGTAATTAATTGGTCACGCCAAACAATTCAGTTAATAGATTGATTGACTTTATCATCGCGATTCAGTTAATCGGTTGTATAATTGTTATTGCCAATCTCAGAATGAATCATCTTATTGTGATATCTTGAGAGTAACCCAATTTCGTGTTATTTAAATTCAACAGTATAGCTTCGGAATCAACTCCCCAATACAAAGTCAAAAGACTCATTAGGGAGCTCGATTAGCCTTCTAACAATGAACATGAAACTTTAATGCGAATGGCACGCACCAATCTACAAACATCTATACACACATCCTGTCTGTGTGCCCGCGGCAATGGATGTATATCAGATTTCGCTTCTCGGTAGGATATCTGATGTTTTTATTATCTTTTCTGCCTAAGCCCAAATGCACGTGTTGGGAGAAATAATGAGATAATTTGATAACATCCCTCCCACCAAATGCCAAGGACTTCCAGCAGTGAAGATGAAGCTGGTTACATTTGATAGTACTGAAGGAAGCTGTTCGCGTTCACGGGTAATTCTTGGAAAAGATTATGGAAATGACTTTTTTTGTATATGAGGTTTTGGTTTACTAAGAAAACGACCAAAAATTAAACTCTATGTATGAGTTGAGCGATTTTCCATTGAATCACTTTATTCTCGCAGGTGAAAGTCTATTACAACACATCCTGCAGTACAGTAGTAGCTCCGATATCCAAGTGATCGCTGCCATTATGGTTTCTGATGCAAACCCCGCGAAAGCCAAAATCATTTCCATTCCAAAAATTAATGCTTCAACGCACACCATATCTCGCGAGCATACTGAATACTTTGGAAAATTCTCTCCAACTGCAACATGAACAACAGTTGGAAAATCAGTGCCCGTGCATGGAAATCTCGGAAATTTCACCGGGCATAAAATGAATTTACGGTTGAACTAAGTTAAACAGAACAAAAACAACATCATATCACCATCATCACATTGCATCTAGCGAGAACATTGGCACCAGGACCCGATCCAAGCAGTTATGCATTACTAGATGTCGGTTGAAGGTGCTACGGTTATTTCGCATGCTGTCACAACCACCAAACGAAGCATCCGTTTGCCGTGGTCTCACTCTTGACATGGTTGTGAGTAGAAGTGTATGTATGAAATTTAGTACCTCTGGAATACTGGCACTATTTCTGCGGGGCATGTTTGCTGCACACTTTGAAACCGGTGCCCTGATGCACTTTGCTGTGGTTCGTGCGAGGGGTCTAAAACATAAACACAAACTGACCAATCAATTCTAGGGTCGACAATTTTGTCTATCTCAATAATAATAATGAACTTGCAATGATGCAAATGAGCAAAAATAGCGTTTTATTCCCATACGGGCTGATTCAAATATGATATCCACAAGTTCGTGAGCCACTTTCTTTCTATTTGTGTATAAAATCCCCTCTCTGTCAATGGAGGACGTCTCATTCAATTTCTCCCCTCTTGAATGCAATCCAAATTGAAGCAAAAAATATATCAACAGCTTCCAGTGGTCAGTAAATCATTTCCTCTGCATTGACTCGCAGAACAAATATTATTTGAACTAAATCGTCACACCCCTCGCCAGTCACCAAACAAACGACAGCCAAAGGCATGTGGTGTGGTGGCATTTTGCTTTCCTGTAAAAGCCGGAAAAATGTTGACGAGGCCCAATTTGAGTTGTTGAGTCCGGTTTGGTGACAGAACGTTGTTGCACAGTAAACAATTTAATTGTCATTAAAAGTAATTCCCCAGAGTAAATGTTTACGCTACGTGATAGGTGCAAGTTTCATGGCAGACTGTTTTCCTTGTTTATTTTTACAGTACGACGCAATCACAGGCTTCTGCCGAGCAACAAAGGAATATTGCCCTCCGGGTCCACCCGGCTTACCCGGTATTCCTGGTCCGAAAGGAAATCGAGGTGATGTTGGCCTACCTGGTCCCGCCGGTATCGACGGGCGGGAAGGTAAGCCCGGTCCACGTGGCCCCAAGGGAGAAATCGGATACCCAGGAAACCCAGGACTAGACGGTAGGGATGGTGTTCCGGGAGAACCGGGATTAGATGGTGTCCCCGGTAGAGCGGGCGCAGATGGTATACCTGGCCGTGATGGAAAGGATGGCACGCCTGGTATTAACGGTCAGAATGGAATAGACGGAAAGCACGGTGAGCGGATGCGGTTAAATGGAAATGGTTATGGCGAAAGTTTTGCCTCGTTTATACTGAAACGATTACAAGTGGGCTGTCGCCGTGGCCAATCGAGGATGCCTAAAGGGCGGTCGGTGGTCGTATTCGTTGAAGTATTGATGGGAAAAGTTTCGTCTTGATTTTTATGATGCTGGTAACAATAAGTGGGTGTTTTTTTTCTGCTTTTACAGGTACGCCAGGACCGATGGGACCTATTGGGCCACCAGGGGAGCCCGGACCAAGAGGTAAGTTTATCAACCGTAAAGCAGTTTTTAATTAAGTGCTCTTCTCGTCAAGTTAAATATTATTCAAGGTAATGGAAGATGGGAAATAGATAAATTGCAATTGCAGTTTGCAAATGTTAGCGGACTGGAAGACGAATATTTCCGTGACATTTTCGAGCGGCAAAACTTTTCGTACAGCTACAATGTTTCACTCACTGAACTGAGTTATCTCAAGTACTGAGTTTATCCTGAAGTTTCAATGATAGTTTATTAAAAACAAATAAGAAATAAACCCAACCGAAGAATGCAGATTTAAATCGTTTTATTGTGTTTCGTTCTATACTATTGTATGATGTATGATGTATGATATGTACTACCACTTGACTTGATCTTGACTTGACTTGACTTAGACTTGATCAAGCTTTAATAACCACTGATTATCCTAATCATGCCATTGTATGAAGGGCCAAAAAGGGGTTGGTGGATCGATATGCAACATCACTTATACGTATCCACAGGGATATAAAGAATCTCCTTCCAACAACAAGATTGAACAATTGGTCAAAAGAGCAAGCTATTTAACATGAGGGTGCCCCAATGGGCGGGGAGAAGAGCCCGCCCTCTATTCACAAACTGTTAGCAATGGGGAGTTGGCATTCCCACTCTCCCCATCCAGAGTGCTTCAATCGGGTGCCCTGATGGTCCCTCCCATTCACATGAAATATTTGTATAATAGTGTACATATATATTTATGTAAATGAAAAATACTACAAGCATTCGTATCTATTATATATGATCTTCGTTTGGTTGATCCTGAAATGCAAGAAATGTAGTATAGTGTTAAAGTGTAGAGTTCTGTGATTCGCGCTTAAGCACGTTTTCGTTCGTTTGAGGTATCCTGAAAAAGTTTGTTACATCTATTGAAATTTAATCATTGTATTTTACTCTTATTTACTGGTCACTATTTGCTGCTTGATGCTGATTTTATAACCTCATCTATTAAGTAAAATCAATAAAACCACAAATATTAAATATTGTGCTTTATTCTATACTATTCTATAAATTCTATAAATTGAGATATTTGTAAATACTTGTAAATATTTGTAAAATGAGAAGTTTATGCTATCAGCCAGGGCCATTTACTTTTAAATTCTAGAATGAATTTGATTCTTTCTAGACCAAATAGTCAAAAGGTCGAAAGTAACATTTGTAAACAATGACTTCTAGCGAATTTTTCTGGGATCTGCTTGCTCCCACAAACAAAATAGCACCAGAAACCGATACAGGGAGTTATTACCTTCCCTTCGATAGTGGATATAGATGTTAGCAACCTGGCATTTCCAGGAAATTAACGTTTTAAGTCATTGTTTACAATTGTTACTTTCGACCTTTTGAAGATTTTGTTTAGATTTCTCTTTCTTTTATGCACACTGTACAGTGCATCATTTCGATAACGCCACAGTGGCCGTTCAATTTGTAACGAATATGAACATGAAAGGCAGTTAGAACGTACAACTGGCTTTTTGTTTTCGCATCTCTACCTTTTTCTAATGAATCAAACGCGATAACCTGTACAAATGCACCAGGTCAAGCCGTTTGCTTCAAAACACGTCAAAATATCAAAACATAAACAATCGAGGGATCTTTCAACGGAAATAAATTGATTTTTTAGTTCTTTAAGTCGTACTCTTCTTTAATTATTATTACATAAGTGAAACTTGAAAGAATATAAAAAATAAGATATCAAAATTGACTGTAAATTCAAATTTAGGTTGTAGTATTATTAAAACATTCGGATGTTAAAAAATAGGCATAAGCACTGTTGTAAAGAACAACGGCACGTAGCAAGCGTTCGTCGTAGTAATCAGATGACTCCGGTACCTTCAATGTTTCCCATGTGATTCTGAAGTCGAAATGTGCCGTTTCGCTAGCCTGCTCTCCATATTTGCTTAGCCCTGATCCTGTTGAACTACAAAATTCTAGAACATGGAATCTTAATTTGTGGAATTTTGAGCTGTTAGGTAGTCCCGACTTTATCCAACTGTCTGCAAATTCTTCAATTTTTTGAAGATATCAAGCTTCAAGTATCTCTTGAAGACACGCTTTGTACAGGTCAGCAAAGCGGTTGAGTACCTATACAGAACACATCATAATTAAGGATATACTGGTACAAACTACTTTAAACATCTTACCCTACGAACATTTCCGAGTGGTCCATCTGAGCTCAAAATGATCCTTTTATCAAGAAGCTTATGACAGTTTCTTCCTGTGCAACCGAACTTGCTATGACGTTGACACGCACTGAACGTCACCCACCGCACTGCAGTTTCTGGATCAGTGGCTTCAACAGCTTTGTGGATGGCGTTCATTATTCCAACCGTTATGTGAAGGACAGGGTGTGGACAGAGCATTACCGTTTTGGTGTCGAAGGATCCACACAATAAAAGTGTTTGAACGCAATTAAAAAAAGAGTTTTGCTTTCTTATCGTCTTCTATTTAGTGTAATTCTCAAAAATCTGTCCCATAGTCCGAGATTCTCTACACTTTTGTGACAGTAAAGACCTACTTGAAATGCAATATGGACATGGATAAGGCCTGTAGACTCATTTTTGAAAATCTCAGACACCTATAAGACGACAGCAACAGGGAAATCATCGGGACCAACTCAAGGGTTCCGTTACGATGGTGGAACTAATGAAAACACGGGCCCTCTTCAACGTCATTGTCGAGTGGGACCGGTATCGCCCGAGACAGCACGACGTGACGCAGAGTGGCAACTGCCTTGTGTTCGGCCACGGAACCTGAAACTGCCACATGAAACCGCGGTGTGGCAAGTGTGCCGGAGAGCACACGCCACCAAGGATTGTGCCCCGATGGACGAAGGTGCCCCTCCAAAGTGCGCCAACTGTGGCGATAATCATGAAGGCAGCAATCAAACCTGTCCCAAACGTGCGGAGTTTCTCGCGATCCGCAAGCAGGCGTCCACCAAGTCCCGACCTGGCCAACGTCGTCCTCCCCCACGGATCGACGAAGAAAACGGCTCCTCCTCCAGGCTGATGCAATCCGAGTTGTAGTTCCTCCACACAACCAACAACAGAAGGACAGCTCTATGACACGGAGCAAACGGTCGAGTTCGTCCAGGAGCTCTATCGCCAACTACGTTATTGCCGCTCGAAGGAGGAACAGCTCAAAGCCGCCACATCCGTGACGATGAAATTAATTTTCAAATATGGACCATAATCGCACCATCAGCATCCTCAATTGGAATGCTTGTTCCATCCGGAACAAAACAATTGAGCTCGGTGACTTCCTTATCAGGAAGGTCATCGACATCGCCATCGTCACCGAGACACATCTCAAGCCGGAACACAGCGTTTTCATACCAGGATACCGGATTGTGCGACTTGATCGTAGCGGCTCTAGTGGAGGAGGAGTTGCGATCGCCCTGCGCTACAACATCAACTGCCATCTGCTTCCGAGTTTTCAACTGCAGTCCATTGAAGCCATCGGAATCGGGGTTGAAACTGCCGTCGGCCCTATCACCATCATCGCGGCCAATTGTCCCAAGCAAGCCAGTACCGCTAACGGAACAACAACGGTCCTACGGAACGACATTCGCAAGCTAACTCGAAGGCAGGGGCAATTTATCATCGCCGGCGACCTAAATGCGAAACACGAAACCTGGGGGAATACCCGGTGCAACCGGAACGGAATAATTCTGCAGGAAGACCTGGAAGAGGGCCATTCCACCGTCCTGGGCCCGGATACTCCCACCCGGTTGAGCAGATCCGGGGTTCATTCGACAATCGACATCTTCCTCACCAACATGGGAAACAATATCGCCCAGCCGATCGTACACCAGGAGCTCAGCTCGGACCTCTATCCGGTGGTGGCCGAAATTGGGTCCTCGGTCAACTGGCATCGAATCACCAGACGGAACTACCATCGTGCCAGATGGGAGAGGTGCCGAGAACATGTCGACGACACCGTCGATTTCAATGTGAACCTCGAGTCAACTGATGATATCGATTGGCAACTGAAGAGCATCGAGCAAGCGATCTTCCAGGCCTGGGAGCAACATGTACCGGTGATTGATCAGGTGAGCAACTCTGTACCCATTGATAGACCCACTAAAGATTTAATACAATTGCGAAACGCCATCCGAAGGCAATACCAGCGAACTGGTTTGCCATCGCTAAAATGTCACTGTAATCAAGTGACGAAAATTATCAACGCCAGAATGGTGGACCTTAAGAATAACAATTTTGCCGACAAGATCCGCTCTCTCCAGATTGTGCAAAGCCGTTCTGGAAGATGACAAAAATTTTGAAAACTAAACCAAGACCCATTCCACCGTTGATCCCACTAGACAACAATGGCTCTAAGGATTGCTGGATAACTCCTGCAGAAAAGGCTGGTGAGATAAGTCAACACTTCGTCAGCTCCCACAATCTCGGATATGACATCGTCAGTCCACACGAAGCTGCCGTTAGCACGCTTATTACTCACATCCATATAAGCCCAAACGACTTCACAGAGGAGTTGGAGATCTCAGCTGATGAATTGTTGACTTATATCAAAGGCTCAAAGAACATGAAGGCCCCAGGTTTCGATAATATTATGAACTTGGAGCTCAAGCAATTGAGCCCCCAGTTCTATAACCATCTGGCGATGGTTTTCAACCAATGCCTCCGACTTGGCTACTTCCCCTCTTGTTGGAAGTCAGCCAAAATCATCCCCATCCAGAAACCAGGGAAAGATCCTTCATGTTCCAAGAGCTATAGGCCCATCAGCCTTCTCTCAGGAGTATCAAAACTGTTTGAGAAAGCGATCCACGGTCGGCCTCTCTTGTCTGCCGACGAGCTGAACATCTTGCTCGACGAGCAGTTCGGTTTCCGACGAGGTCGCTCAACAGTGCACCAACTTAACCGAGTAATCAACATCCTCAAGCGGGACAAGTATATGCGCGCGCGCGCGCGTTTGTGTGTATGTGTGTGTGTGTGTGTGTGTGTGTGTGTGTGTGTGTGTGTGTGTGTGTGTGTGTGTGTGTGTGTGTGTGTGTGTGTGTGTGTGTGTGTGTGTGTGTGTGTGTGTGTGTGTGTGTGTGTGTGTGTGTCCATGCACTCGCGATTAAACATGCGCGAAAATTAACGTTGCTAAACCGCCCAGTAGATATGCAACCTACATAACAAAACTCTGTACACCCCGTGGTGAATGCACCTAAAATTATGTGCAAGCTTTTCACCCGCCCATGCGCGTTGTTTTCGTTTACTGCTTCTGACCGGCAAATGGCCGTTCACTACATTGCACTAGTCTTCTTTTTTTCACTCCACACTCTGCCAATAATGCAAATCCCTGCTATGAGGCGACTCTATATCGAGATTCTAAACTGCTAATTATCATCGATTCACTCGCGAAAAAGCGGAAAAACACTCTAAACTAATAAATTATGCCCGAGTGTCACAATATTACCACTAACAACCAAAACTAAGCTGATGTAACTCTTCTTCCGGGCACGGGGGCGAAGCCCAAAAATAAACGGGGAAATACTACCGACACTCACACATTTCGAGAGGCAATCGATTGTAGTCACTACTGCTTAAACAATGCACGCGGAGATTTTATGATTTCACTGTTAGCTCAAGTTAAATTACGAATTATTGTGTGATTTTTTTCGCGAAAACGACGCAGCAAAAAACAAAACACGTCAGTTTCGAAGCACGGCTTGCTGCGATCTCTATCCTCAAGCGGGACAAGTCTGTTGCGAAATCATTTGCCATGGCACTTCTCGATATCGAGAAGGCCTTCGATAACGTGTGGCACGATGGCCTGGTGTTTAAGCTCAAAAGATACAATCTTCCTATCTTACTGGTGAAGATAATTAAAAATTATTTGTCGGACAGGACATTCCGTGTTTCGTTGCAAGGTGCAGTTTCCAATGAACAGGAGATCTCCGCCGGCGTTCCGCAGGGAAGTATACTAGGTCCACTTCTGTTTAACCTATTCACCTCGGACATACCCCCGCTCCTTGAAAATGGATCTCTGTCGTTGTTCGCCGATGATACATCAGTCGTACACAATGGTAGGATAACAAGAGCGCTTACAGCGAAACTGCAGCGAAGTCTGAATGTTCTGTCAGAATACTTCACCGAATGGAAGATCTGTATCAACGCGGCAAAGACCCAGGTCATCCTCTTCCCAGACTTGTTCCGCCTGAAGAATGTAAAATTAGCCTAAACAACACAACGGTGGAATGGGCCAAATCAGTTGTCTATCTTGGCGTTACCATAGACAGCAAGCTTATTTTCAGGGAGCAGGTTGACAAAACTGTCACAAAGTGTAATGTTCTGTTGAAGCTGCTGTATCCATTGATCAACAGAAGGTCCACATTATCCCTGAAAAACAAGCTTGCTGTCTACAAGCAAATCATACTTCCAGTCATCGAGTACATGCCAATCTGGGAAAGTTGCGCAAAAACACATCACCTGAAGCTTCAGTGTGTTCAAAATAAGTTCCTCAAAATGATCCTGAACACCCCTCTGAGGACAAGAACATCTGAGGCCAACCACCTGGCCGAGATAAAAATGCTCCATGATTGCTTTAGTGAGTCTATCAATCGGTACAGGGCCCGCTGCCTGACATCGGATCACCAGATCATCCGGAATCTGGTTCCCCACCCCTAGGATTTTCAAATTGTAGTTGTAGTTGTAGATTAAGTAGGTTGTCAAATTTTAACAAACAATGCCCCAAGGGCTGATCTGAAAATTAATTTAAAAAAAGACATAAAACATACAAAACACATAAAGCACATAAAACACACTTAACAAAGCTGAAGAGCCCATTGGGCTGACACACTTAAAAATTGCAAAATAAACAAGAATTTTACTACTATACTCATTGAGACATTCTTGTGACGGATTTTGGAAACAACGGACGATACATAGGCGGTAGCGGACGAACCAGCAGTAGCAGCTGTGGCAGCATGAAGGAGCAGGAAGCGTGTCGTATCACTGTGACTGAGGCTGGAAACCTCGGTCCGATTACGACAGATTGGAGAGCTGGCATCGAAGCGTCCTTTCACCAGCAAGCGGAATAAACTGAAGAGACTGAAATTTGCCAAAAAGTACGCTGGTATGAAAGCAAATATGAGTTGTTTGGACAAAAGCGGCAAGCCGTTCCGGTGACGCACTTAAGGAACAATACATTCAGGAGACGGTTAAGCATGGAGACGGAAACAGTATGGTATGAGGAGCGTTTACGTGGTCTGGAGTTGGAAGCAGATGTGTACATTGACTTGCTGTGTGAAAATTTGGAAATTTCACTGTTGAAAACTGGCCTGGAAACGAACTATATATTTTAACAGGACAACGATCCCAAACACACATTGAAGAAAACCACTGCGTTCTTCAAATCCAACCGAATTAAGGTTCTCCAATGGCCACCAGAATCTCTTGACTTGAACCCGATTGAAAATTTGTGGTGTTATTTGGACAATCAAGTGGAAAAAACATCTGTCTCCAACAAAACCACCTATTTAGCAGCACTGAAAAGAGCGTGGGAGAATATTGATCCGGCATATCTACAGAATCTCGTTGAAAATATGTCTTGACGATTGGATTCGGTGCTGAAGACAAAGGGTGGTCAGACAAAATACTGCGAGTTGAGAAGTTTAAGTTGAAAGTTCAAATAAACATGATATCTTACCAAGAAATCTGGTGTATGATTTATTTTGTCCATCTCGAAACTCAACCTTTACAGATAGTGAATGAATATTGAGAAAGTCATACATAATCCCAACATTTCTATACCTTTCACATTGTTGAGTGAAGAAAAGGCAACAACTTCCTCGAAGAAAGTATTGTTTTTAAGTTTAATATTAGCAAAGATATTGAGCTCAAAAGAAAAATAATAAGGGCGTATGATTTATTTTGTCCACTACTGTAAGACATATAATGTAATCATTGTTAAACGGTCTACTAAGTTTGACGACAAATAAATAACTGTTTCTTAGAAAGAAAAGATTAATAGAGACAATTTCCTGGCGAATTGCCACTGAATTTCAATTGTATGGATGACTATTTTCGCAGAATTTGACAAAATGACTTCTTTGAAATAGTTTTAAATAAAAATTAAATGACTTCGTTAAATATTTTTAAATTACGAGTATAATTTTTTTTTGTAACCGTGTTATAAAGAGGCAAATTTCATCTGGAAGATTGCTTAAGTCACTAAATACACCATCTGAAGACTTCAAACAATCAATCAGCTGATATTATTTTAATTTTATTTGATCCCAGTTTTTACATTTGACTTCACTGTGTATCCATGAAAATATGAAATTTCATTACATAATCAGTAGAGGTATTGCAAAAGTCAAGAATTAGACAATTGTCGTTGGATCATGCAAATAAAAAATACTTTTAGACTATCTAATGTTGGAGGTTTTTATAGCTGTCTACGAGACTGCGATAAAAGGCAAAACTGGTTTGCTTATTAAACAAGTCGATCTCTAATGATTCTTAAATATTTTTAAATATATGCCCTTTTTATAGGGCAATGAATAAATAATTTGATGTTTTTGTCTAGCAGCTACCAATGCTCTAAAATGCCTCCACTTGCACTGTGCGAGCAACTAATCAGAGCTCTCATTTTTGCGAAATGATATCCTGGAACAATCATGCTTTGAACGGCAGTATATAATAACGAATCTTTTCTCATAAAATGATCAGTTTCGAAAAGCGTTACTAAACGTATTACTAAATGTGTTGCAAAAACACTTGCAAACATTATGGCATACGCTGGATGCATGCATGTATGTTATACTGATACGTGACATGTTGCACTTCTATACTGCACGAAGGTAGGTGTGATCATGGGTGTACCAATGCCAAGCATTATGCTCAGATCTGCTTCCTTATCGACAAATGTTCCTGTCACTATGTCGTCCAAATAATACGTTAACTCTAGTAAATATGTTTGCGAAATAGCATCTATCTTCCAGCGAAATGGCACCTTTTGACCTACATACAAACGAAATTCCTTTTCGTTATCCGCACAGCAGTACCACTGGCCAAATGCATTCATCATTCACGCATCCATAGCCGAAAGCGATTGCTCGGTGCTCTTCTAGCATTCCCGCCAAGCTGTCGTTTCCGGGCGGTTTCCAACCGAGTCAATTTTACTCGACACCCAAAGCAGCTGCTGTCAGTTGATCCGACACTTGGCGGAAGTCAATTATGCATCAATCTTTTTCCACCCATTTTAATGGCTTTTGCTCGTTCTACTACAATGCAGTAGTAGGACATAGATTTCAATATTGCCCAATCATTCTTGAACGGTTGAGTGAGATTTATCGGAAAAAATAAATGATCCCGATCCGAACGATGCTTCTCGTGGTGCAATATTGATGAGTTATCCATTTTCTTGCGCTGTTACGTACCGCTTAGCGTTTCGAGCTCCGTTGATGTGATGGATTATGATCATTCTGTAACAAAGCTGCCATTTTTTTCCACGGATAGCTCGAGGAAGAAAAGGAAAATGTGTCATAAGTTAAAAGACAACTAGCTTCTTGATATCATCTGATCTTTTTCTAGCAGAGAAAGACAAAATGGATTGAATGAAAGCCGAACCAAATGTGGGGTAGATAAAAGCTGTGGTTTAGAATACCCAAGGGACGTTTCTGAGCAGGGTCCAGTTTGATAACGAGGTACAAGACAGAAATGTGTCATTTTTTTGGTGCTGAGAGATTTGTGGCGTTTCCCACCTCATTATTTGCCTCTAACTGTGATGGCTTTAATTCTAAGAAAATTACGGCTTTTGTGCATCGCCAAGAACCTGAGAGGGTTCATTTCTTTAGCATACTTTTGATTAACTTTTTTTCGTAAAAATTGAGAAAGAGCAGTCATTGTGCTATCACGTTCAAGAGAGAAGCCATTGTCACCTTTTCTGCGGGATCACTCAATCAGATTACACAAGCTTTACATGAAATTGAATTTTAAACAGCAAACGACAACTAAGCAGGTTGTCATCAACATCGGCTTATTTCTAACTATAGCTGAGAATCATAACAAACGGCTAAAGAAAGAAGATTTTTTTTAATGTTGGTACCTCAACCTTCGCAAAGAGTATGTTGTATGTACAGCTCTGTCTGTTAATTGTATCTTTACATATATTTTTTTCGTTGTTTCGGCAACAACAGAAGTCAGTTTATTATGAAACACTTGTACAGTAATTAATATTTATAAATATTGTTGAATGAATTTTCTAAATTGATGATAGAAAAATACTATCAACTACTCTTGCAACAACTAACAACCATATTGTCATACACTATGAATAGTTATGGTCTTTCTTAGGGCCATTGTCAACTTAATTTGATGAATGTAACATTCTTATGTAACAAAAACTTCTGCCAAGTTATTCAGCCTTTTGTTCTCATCATTATTATTATTTTGATCATTTGAAATATAGAGTATGCAATTATCCTACAAATCAATCATTAACTTCAATATCAGGAATAAATTCCAAAATCCGTCCGATAAAAATTATGGACTGGTGAGAAATGGAAGCCGTATAATATTCTTTCGGTGCATCAGCCTTTGAAACAGTACAAATCCATTTTAGTACAAATATCAAATGATACAAAAATTTTACTTTAAGATCGGGGATAGAAAGGTGGAAATCTAAATGTTAATTTTTTTTTAATTTTTGGGCCTAGGGTATGATTGTATTTGCCTCGCAATCGTTCTGACCCTAAATGGTACGAGCATGGAAGCCAAAAACCAAACGGAGGAAGTGTTTCGTAAAGTTTCCGTAGACCGTGATTAAGACTTGCATAATGCTTTAAATGCCCAACCTTTAATAAACTCTAAGCAGTTTCAATCAAGCCGGGGAAACCGGGCTCATTTGCCATATATAACGGGTGGCAACTAAAATGTTGGGTCTATGCCCCTATACGCAACAACAAACGAGTTCAGAGAGAAATGAGAGTGTGTATATGTTAGTTCTCTTTCTCTCTCTCATCTTTCTTCTATTTTGTTTATGGCTGCTCAGTTTTGCTCAAAATGCCGGCGAAACAAGAAGCATTTTGCGAGCGCCCTGTACTTTTCTACGAATGGCACAAAAATCTCGGCAAAAAGTATACGGTACAACATTTTAAAAGCGAAATGGTGCGCTTCGACTGTTTACCATCAACTACTCAAAAGCAAGGTAGTGGAAGACCAGCCAAAATTATGGACGCAAAAGGACTTCGTTCTTTTTTTCGTGCCTTAAACAACAAGGATTCACTGAGCCAACGGTATGCCGCAAAAAAAATTGAACTGTTCATCTAAAAAACATTGAAAAGAGTCGGAATAAAATGCCGAAAAAAGACAAAAACCTCAGAATACACTGAGAAACAGATTTTGACGCTGAAATCCCAGTGCCACTGGTTAGTGAAAAAAAAAATCGAAAGATGTTTTCGATTTGGACGACGAAAGTTACTTCCTTTTTCGAAGACTTACATTCCCGGAAACGATCGATACTATTCCATGGATGGATTTACTTCATCTCCGAAAATAAAATATAAATTCAAACATAAGTTTGAACAGCAAGTGATACTTTATATTGCCATTTCCGAGAGAGGTATTTCTAAGCCATGGTTCAAGCCCTCTGGTTTGGCTATCATAAACATGTGTATTAGAAGGAAATTTTGATCACGTTTCTACAAAAACATCATGCAGATGAACAATACATGTTTTGGCCGGATAAAGCGTTATCGCATTACGCTCAATAAATACAATCGTACCTGAATACCGATTCGATTCCATTTGTATCTAAAAACCACAACTCGACAAATTTGCGTCAGTGTCGCCCTATCGAAGATTCCTTCGGGATTTTGAGCTTGGTGTATAAAAATAACTGGAGAGCCATGAATTGCAAATGGTTGATTAGAATCAAGAGATGCATTCGCAAAGTTGACATAAAGACCGTACAACGCTCCTGTTCCGACATCAAACGGAAGCTTCCCCAAACACCCGATAACGGACCGTTTTCAAATGTTCACTATTTTTTTCAACAGTGGACAATGTATCTTTAATTTCAATAAATAAGATTTTTTTTTTGACAGCTCAAGAAAGAACTTCCAAAATAACTAGAACTAGAACTATGAGAAGAAAGATTAGTAATTTCCATTTAATTCTAACTACCTTCATTGCTTATCTTGACAGATACGCGTATTGCGTCTACAAGGTGCAGACTTCTTCAGTGTCGTGTACTCATACTCGAGTATTAGTACACGACACTGAAGAAGTCTGCACATTGTAGATGAAATACGCGTATCTGTCAAGATAAGCAATAAAGGTAGTTGGAATTAAATGGAAATTACTAATTTTTCTTCTCGTTTTCTAGTTAAAGATAAACAGCTCAAAAATTTAGTAGTCACCCGTTACAACAAATTATAATAACTCACTTTAATTTTGGTGTGTTACGTAGAGAGTAGCTCAAGTGTATTGTCAATTTATATACCGACAAGAAAGTAATAAACTACGGAGTTGTTCCTTGTTACAAGGCTTTCTTCGAGACGTTTATCATGTCTATAATTTTAGAAGCACTTTGTTATCATGTTACAACTTCCTTGTCCGATAAGGCTTAGCGGATAATGGAAAACTAACAGCTTAGAGTGCTAGATTTACTATTTGGGTTACTGTGAAAAATCAAAAAAAAAAGTAACAACATCGTAGAAGCGATTTCATAACATCACAAGCGTGTGTTGCATTTTTTATAAAGAACGACATCAAATAAGTGTCGGCAAAGTAAGCACAGATAGCGAACATTTTCATATGTTATAAGGCTAGAAAGATTCGATCTCGATTTGATTCGATTCGATCAATTTCCCATATAAACATTATTGGGCCAGTGAAGTACGAGTTCGAAACCAATTGAGCTCAAGTCAAAAAAGAGTCAGGACCAAATTTGAATTCGATTGAGTGGAATCCTAATAATATTGCTAGCTATTATCGCTAGAGGAAACCATACGAAGTCTTCAACAAGGTCTTGTTTTGTAGCTACTTTATTTCATTAGATTTTGAATATTGCTGCGGTAATAAATTTCAGTTGACACTGATAACAACCATGATATAAGATATACAAATAAACAAACAGATATCACAAAACAAATTTCAACTGTTCTCGACAAGTTATTCAAAACAACGTAAATAAACGAAGATTCAAACATAAATTTCTCAAAATTCTCAACACCCCAATGAAAACTAGCATCACCATCATGTTAAGAAAACATTATTCTTTATGGTGATGGTCCTAGTTTGCGTGAAAGTGCTAAGGGTTTCAAGAATTTACCGTTTGAGTCCACAAAATCAGACACGTCGTTTTGAATAAGTTGTCGGGCGTTGATTATATTTCAGCATAGCATACATAGCATACTTGGAGCATTTTTCATGCTTCTTCTATGTTAGCATTTTTTGCTCCTTAAAATTGCCATATTACCTGATTCTAAACTTATTGCTATGAATGCATGTCCACAGTTCTTAACTAACCAATGACCAAAGTCTTGGTTCATGCTTTTTCTCACCAGGGGATTGGCATTCATGGTAGTAAAGCAGATTTTCCCATTATAGGTAAACATCATTAATTCTTCAAATTCTCAAAAACTGTAAGTTCATTCATAAGGTAAATTAGACCAGCAAGGGCACAAAAAATTTGGTTTCCCTGGTTCAAAAATTAAACTAAACAATGCACAGTGGTCAAAAAGTCGATTTTAACGCTCTCAACTCATAGCTCCCTACACAGTGGAGCTAGAGCGATGGCGTCTTTGGCAAAGTTGATGAATATGACAAGCTCCATATTTGACTTTTGATTTTTGTGATCAATCCCCCTAAAAGTGAGATAAAAATTCAACTTTTTTAGGATTTTAAGATAGAGAGTTGATGTCTTCAGCAAAATTGTAGAAAGAGTCAATACTAACAACTTTGCCGAAAACATATAAATCGTATGTTTCACACAATTGGAGATAGAGAGCGTTTTGTAAGAACTAACCTCCAAAAACACATTTTTCACCGAAACATTTTGTTTTTAATTTTAAGGAAAATATAATGTTCTACAAAGTTATTTGCAATATCCAAATACGAAATTTTTTAGAACATACTATACCTGCATTATTTCAGTGGGATGAGTTATTGAACTTTTTCCGGTTTTTTTCGTCGTATTTTCGACGGCTGTACCACACTTAAGAGCAAGAAAGAGCAGATAAAATTAACTGCATCTAATAGTACATTATATGAGCTTTCAAGTGGTGGTTAGTTAGTTCATCCACGACCGTCTGCTGGGGAGTTATGCTCGAAACAAATATCGATGGTTTTACTATATTTCATGATTCAAACAGTACTAAAATTTGCGTTGTCATGGTAACCTTCATACTCATTATTTTCAGCTGAGTTTTACATTTTATTTTTAGTCAATATTTTTATTCATTATATGTTACTATAATTACACCGATTTTTATTTCAATTATTATTAAACATTTATATTTTCATTGCCGTTTTCAATTTGAACGGCTTCTTTTGCTAGCAGCTTCTTATCATCCCCAGACAACGGTTTTTCATGCTTTTTGGGCCAACCACGAATGCTTGTTATCAATGAATCTGATGATACTAGAAACCAGTTTAGAAGATCGCAATTCGTAGCCTTTCTTGATAAATCATGATCTTTAAATCATGTTATATATGCAGAGCCAAACCAACCGAAATGAATAACACCGACAAAGTGCATGAACGTGCAATAAATGAAACGACTTACGAATTCGGATTATCTACCATGTGTGGATTCGATGTTTTGAATAGATAAATAAATAAATAACAAAGCACGAAAAACCGTTGTCCGGCGATGATAAGAAGCTGCTAGCAAAAGAAGCGATTCAAATTGACAACTGTTTCATCACATTTTTTAGACGCCTTAGCCCAAATTTATTTTTGGAACTCCTGCATATTCTTAGCTGCTTTACCAGTCTTTTTGAAGACCCTCTTCACAATCGCCCAATAGCGTTCGAAGGGCCGGAGCTGAGGTCAATTTGGTGGATTGATATCTTTCTCAACGAAATCTATATGGGTACTATGCTTCTGATATAAAGGCAGCAACCTCTTTTGCAGACACTCAGATTGATAGATTTTCGCATTGATTGTTCCGGTAGTGTAAAAAATGGTAGACTTCATATATGGCAGGACCAAACTTCTCCACTTGAATCGAGCTGTCTGCATCGCTGACATCAACCTGAAATATAAGCCCCGTTCTCTCATCGAACTCTTCCTTCAACATCGGGATAGGTTGGAAGTGATGATTAGATTTATGCTTGAAAAGATGCCGAAAACTCATACTGCCTTCATTGAAATCTGAAGTTAGAATTTGGTTGGTATGATGGCGGAAGTTTTTTTTGACGTAAGAACATGAGCATAAATGTTTTATTTCAATCGTTGAGAGTGACAGAGCTAGAAAAAATGTACACTGATCTATAAAGGCAAGATTATTTAGAAATGGTGCACTTTCAAATGCGTGTATTTCTTAAACTTTTCTTTCATTCGAAAAACTTTCTCAGAATGAAACAAAGGTCATACTATTTTATTTCATTATTTTATAAACTGAAACAAATCATTCATCGTTATTTCGAAGACATTCTCGTACTTTTCTGTTGATGCCACTCATGAGCCGCTGCACAGCTTCTTCAGTCATGGTTTTGGCTAAATGGTTCCACCCATTCTTCATCTGGTCAGTGTCACTGGTGACTGTTTTCTTCATCCTCAGTTTCTGCTCAATTATTGACCAATACTTCTTTTTTGGACGGAACTGAGGACAATTTGGTGGTTTCAGATCTTTTAGGATGAACTGGACCCCATTATCGTTGTTCCATTGTAGCACTTCCTTGCTGTAATGGTTGCTGGCTAGATCTGGTCAAAACGTAACTGAACAATCATGGGACTTAACGAAGGGTAAAATCCGATTGCTGAGCCACTCCCTTTTGTACACTTCAGAGTTCATTTTACTATGCGTCATTAAAACTCCAAATCATGATTTTTTTCGCGTACTTATCCGCGAAAATAAACTTGAATCTGCCAGGAACTTTGCCGCACGCAGAAACCTTGTAGAACTTGAGCCCCGGGATTTGTTTGAAATCTGCTTCAGTATATGTTTCATCATCGATCAAGAGACATCCATCGAGTTTCGTCGAAACTTGATCGTACAACTTACGGGCCCGAGTTCTGACTACTGTTTGTTGTTTGAGGCTTCGGTTGGGTAGTTTACTTCCTCGGTAACATTTATAACCTTTTCGGAGACGTAGTTCGAGATGTTGAGATCAGCCTTGATTTTCTGAATGACCTTCACCCGCAATTGACGATCAACTATTCAACTCCGACGCCTCATTTGCATTTTACGGGCAGTTGTCAAAAATTCCTTGTACTTTTTAATCAATCACGCTACAGTATCTTTATCCAGAAATTTCGCCAGCTCCCAAGTTGAGGCAGATGGATTTGGCACACACTTAGAAATTATGATTTTTACACGAGACGTAATTCCTGCTTGTTAAAAGTCGGGGAACGTAAACAAAGATTTCGTGTAAAATTATGTTTCCTGAAACTGACAAATACGCAATTCGACAAGAGATGTGTTTGATTGAATTCATTTTCTCATCTCTTTCAACTCATTCTTATGTGCTAAAGGACGCTTGCAAGTGTTGGTCTCAGGGGACAGAAATTGACATGACATTTGTGTAGTGTGCAGGTAACTGTGCACAATTATTTTTCTTCTCCCTTCCTGCTTGATGAATATCTTGGAACCACTTTAGTTTTAAACTGTGAAAAAAAAATACAACGAGCAGAACTGTTTACTAACAACAAAACGTTGAGAAAAACTTGCATATCCGACCTCTAGCAGTGCCACTACCTCTAAGGGCCGGTTCATAAAACATGTAGACTCATCTCAAAACCGCCCCCTCCCCCCTGGAGATTTTTTCTCTTTTTTTTTTTTTTTTTTTTGGGGGGGGGGGTTTCTTTGGGAAAACCCCCCCCCCCTTAAAAAAAAAAAAACTGGGTGGTGGATGAGCAGCTCGTATTATATTATATCCCTAATTAATAATTTTTTTTTTTTGTTTTGGGGGGGGGGGGGGGGTTTTCTTTTTTTTTTTGTGGGGGGGGGGGGGGCGGGGGGAAGGAAGTATCAATCCTTTGTTCACACTACAACTTATTTTACGTGACATAGACTATCTTGATATCAGCATCTATACATCTAATTTTCACTGGAAATAATGTGCATGGCATTTGATATCAAGATACTCTATATCACGTTATATAGGTTGTAGTGTGAACGGGGTATTACTAGCATTTGATTTTGTTTGCGAGCAATTTGGATTCTACTAATACTTTGTCAAAATGAAAAGAGGTCATCCGAATCGTCAATCACAACCGTTGACATGATTCAATAGAATAGTTAAAATCACTTTCCAGCGGAGAGTTACAGAGTCGAGAGGTATGCCAGTACTACTCACCCTGTTTTCCGTCGCAATCGGTTTCAAATCCAGTGAACATTATACCCGTCACACACAAAATAAAACGGGGCGACAATGACAGTTGAAGCCTTTTCGCATTTCCCTTCGAGCACCGCACACTACGATCCAAACAAGCGAGAATCCTAATATGGATGCAACAGGAAATCTCCTTCATTTCCATAAATGAACTACTTTCTATAACAGTACCAACAGTTTAAATAGAACTAATCTTCTAATGTTTAGCAGACTTAAATTTCGTTTACCTTGGAATGTCAAATCTCAGTATGTTCTATTTTGATGTCAATGGACTGTTCAAATATTACATTCACGGTTTTCTGGAACGTTCAACCACTATTTCCCCCATTTGTCGTACTTTTGCTATATACTTATAAAATAATAAAACAATCGAAGTGTTGATGCAAATTTTTGGAGTTTTGGACATTCACCTGAAAATGCTTTCGAGCTAAATAAGCATATTGCGGGTTGAAATTAGAGATGAGAAATTTAATGAAATCCCACAAAACCAAATTCGCCACGAGCTTGAAATTATCCAATTCTAACGCATAATTATATTGCAAAGCATATATATTGTCCATTGGTTGTTTGGTTTGCGGCAGTATTTTTTTTTTTTTTGCGCTTCCCGAGCATATCGGATTTTTTGGTTCGAAGCGAAACCAGTTCATGCAGCCACCATATCCATTCCAAAGAGAGATTGATTACTTTTGCTGCCACATGCAAGCTTGACATGTTAAGAGAAATTCAGAAAGCTGGTTAGCCTTAGGCAGCTACGTACAAAAAGATGTACATTCATACTGTATAGGGGTGTTTCTCTGAGGAAAGCTGTGATGGAAAACACATTCGGAAAGAAACAGGTAACAATGCGTTGCAAAGGCGCAGGCAGGTTTATGGTTCGTAGTTATAACAACAACACTAAGGCCAAAAGTTATAACATTCGTATCTAAAGTAATAATAATTAGAGTAAATAAATATAAATTCAAGAATCTTCTTATAACTGGCCTGTCTTCTTATTTATAGACATTTCGAATGATATGATACTGCATTCCAACATCAACAAAAAAGTGCCTGGTTGTGCCTCTGACGTAGTGAAATACTATTTTCAACTGCACAAGTAATTTTCAGTTTTTGTAGCATGAGCTGAAAGGTTCAAATGAAAAGGGTATATTTTTTGTTATTGGAAACGAGTGCACAGAAAAAAATACATGCCTATAAATATTATACCCCAATCGAAGATTGGAAATGGTGGATGAACTAATCGTATGTTTTTTTATTCGCCGCAACGAATGCAGTTGAAATTCGATTATTTTATATATCCATTTTGGTTCAGTGTAAAAATTAAGCCGCTTTTATTTGTTCCCATATTGCAGGCCTACATGGACCCCGAGGTAAGCCAGGACGATCGGGTATCAACGGTACGCCCGGAACACCCGGCATCAACGCGTGGAAAATTAAGGTCAACGATACGTTCTCGAACGAGCTGCTTGTGCCACCCACAATAGCCGGGTCGGGCACACCGGAAGCACTTCGTCCCATAGTAGTTAAGGAGGGCACTCACCTCAGATTGCGATGTGCTGCGACTGGAACGCCTAAACCACACGTCGAATGGCGCCGAGAGGACGGAAAAACAATCTCCAATGGTGCATGGCAAGGTAATAAAGAGCCATTCCTTCGTGCTTTCAGAATCCTTTCACAGTGTATTACCAAAGTCGTCCATTGTCCTATCGGAAGCTGTAGGATGGAAAATTGAATTTAAAACTTTCATCCTTCTCTTCTCAACATGTTCTCTTCGTTGCATGCTACCGTCTATTGTCTTTCGTTTGACTCGCTCATGTTCTGGCCGATGGATGACAACGACAACCTGCAGCTTCGTCGATGGCCGGCCACACGCTCAACATTACCAAAATCAATCGAGTGCACATGGGTGCTTATCAGTGCCTGGCAGACAACGGAATTCCACCTCCAGCGAACCAGACGTTCAACATCGAAGTTCAATGTATGTACCATTGACCAGCTGGGGCAGGAATTTCATCATTTACTCTATCTCTTCCCATCCACGACGGACAAAGGCAAAAATAAACTCTCCTCCGTTACCCGCTGTGCTTCAATTTCGATTTGCAATGGATTAGCTCGAGTTTTACATCGAAATTATGTTTCGAACTATTTCAATTCGCGAATATTTAACTTTTTTTTCTCCACGACACAGATACTTCAGTTTGAGTTCGAGTCTCCCTTATTTGAGCTAGTGGCTATCGAGTGAAATTAGTTCAGCAATGTTTTTGCATTTAGTATTCAGAATATACAATTGACAAATTATTTGAAACTGAAATTGATTGAGTTGAAGTACTTCGGTCGAAGTACATTACATCACATAGGAGATTGTGATTGAGAATTGCAAAATAGCAAATATTTGAAATGAACGTATGAATTCAAGCCCATGATAATGGAAACAAAATGCTAAGAACGCATCTAGAATTAAACGAGTTTTCAGCCCTGGGCTGGTTCATCTCCCATCGTAGTCACTCAAATACCTTTTAGGTATTTTCGAAACTTGTCTGGGGGGTGAGATTCGAACTCGTGACTTTTGCGTGAGGGGTATTGATGTTAACCACTACGCCGGAGTTGCCCCCACAGAATTTAACGTATCAGCTCAGCTTGCAAATTAGATTGAGAATAACAATCGGTCTTCTCGTCTCCTTCTGTTGTTTGAAAACAGTCAGAATGATTTATAATGTTAGTACGCAACAAATATTTTGAAATAAAAATCAATTGACCCTATACATTTAATTTAAACGTATTCAAAGATATCAGACATGAATACGCTTATGTCTCTGTATATTTGTTTTTTTTTCAGGATTTTCATGGGCTGGGCCCAAAGTCATCTTCACTTCCTATATTTTTGCTGAGCAGGGTTTTTTGTCGTCAAAAATCCTATGTTTTCAGTTTTTGTTCAAGAGCCATCCGTGCATCTTCATTGTTCATCTTTATCTTGCACACCATTGTGGTGTCCGAAATCTGCTGCTTCCTCCATTGTCGACTACTCGCCTCGAAAATTGTCACAAGAATGATCTTCAATCAACGATTGCAAGATAAGCCCGTTTCTTTTATCACTCTTTCTCTTTCCCTTTTAATGCTAATTCCCACTCGGTAGTTTCCATCTCATTCTCTCTTTTTATTTGATATACTCATACGACCGGAAATATTGTTGCTCTTGTTTTACTGGTTTCGTTAATTCCCCATTCATTCCCACCTTCTAAAATACACCTTGTGTCGAGCCTCGACTGTAAGCAGAAAGTATCCTTCAGACTAGTTTTTTTATTGGGTTCTAGAAACGTCAGTTTTATTTATTCTTTACTTGTGTTGTCCTCTACAACCATGTTTCTCCATTAATGCAAAGTGATTGCTGAAGCGAACCTTTTCAGAGATTAGGGGCTTTAACCACTCACTCCCTTATTTGGAATTCTCAGACTACCCTTACGATTCGTGTTCTTTTGTCAATATACAAATTCTCAAACGATTTGGAGATTTGGAGAGATATCTTCCATTCAAAAAGAACACGTGGTTTACGGATGGTCGTCAATTTTTATGCCCAATAAACTATATGAATCTTGCACTTCTATCAGTTTATCAGTTTAGTTTATCAGTTTATACAGTATAATCAGAATCCGATTGAGAATCCGGTTTCTCAAGATTGAGCTCTCAAACTTATATGGAGTGGGAGTTTCGGAGAAATGTCTTCCATTCAAAAAGAGCACGTGGTCTACGGATGGTCCTCAATTTTTATGCTCAATAAACTATTTGTATCTTGCAATTCTATCAGTTTATTTTGCAGGACAATCAGAGTCCGATTGAGAATCCGTTTTCTCAAGATTGATCGCAGCAAGCCGTGTTTTGAAAGCTTTTGCTGCGTCGTTTTCGCGAAAAAAAAAAGTACAATGTTTAGTTATTCAATCTAAACAGAAAGTGAAATTGCAAAATCTTCGTGTATTTGCCGGAATTCGTAGTGAATTTAATAAATTGCCTCTCAAAATGTGCTTTGGTCACGTTTCGGCAGATGGATTTTTCGCCGATATTTTTTTTCGCGTTTATTGTTTTTAAGTGCTCCGTCATCGGGCGATACCGATCCCACTCGACGATAATGTTGAAGAAGGCCTGCGTTTTCATCAGGTCCACCATCGTGACACGGAACTCTTCTCAAGGTGGATCAGATAGAGTTGGTCCCGATGAATTCCCTGTTGCTGACACCTTCTGAGGTTTCAATGCCACCGCTTGCACCTCGGCGATGATTGCCTCCGGAGTGAATTCCGAAAGGCCACGCAGAATCATCTTCAGCGGCTTGCTTCCGGGTGCGTCGGGAGAGTACAATTCGTGTTGCTTGGTGACTAGGTGCGCGGCAGAAGCGCGGTAGTCAGCTTCCGTTGAGCACATAATTTTTTTGCTCGTACTGCACATCTTGTACAGCGGATGAATTTGGATGGCTGCAAGCTCGGCCTTGAGTGCAGCGATGTCTTTTGATGTGAAGAGCGGGGTGACTTTTACTTTTTTTGTCACCTCCTGTACCGGAAACGTGGTAAATTGGTTACTCGTTAATAGTCGGGTGTTAGATTCCGATGGACCGGCTTCGTCATGGCGCAGCCGGTTGGAGCTGGTTTCAGGAGCATTTGTTGAATTTATATGACATTACCTCTGATTTGTGTTCTCTTCAATAGTTTGCTATCAAGTGCAATGTTAATGGAATATTACAGAAGATACGCAGACAGATTTCCTATTGATTTATGCAAAAGCTAAGAAATTTTAACGAGGAATGTATGACTTGTTAATGTTCAAAAGCTGACCATTTCCATGTCGCTGATGTGTTGCCGAAGCATGATATCTAATATTAAAAGTTAACCTGCTCAAAAAGCAGCTTTGACGTGTGTAATACATTATCTCTTAAATTATTTTAGTGCTGCTGCGCGTTTGATGTGTACCTTTATAAAACAAACAAAAAACAAAGAACATTACTCATTCAATTCCGATTGCACAAATATCAAGGCAGCAAACAGTTAATTCTTTAAAAATGAACCCATTGTCAAAAACACAACTATCTACTTTGCCGATAGCTACAATAGAGCATCTAAAAGGAAAGAGGAGAAAGTGAACCTGTAACATCTTAAAATCAAACACATTACCAAACGCTGCAATCTTGATATTTATGTTTGATTAGCTAAAATCAAAATGGAAGGGCAAAAGTCAATGTCATCGGACATGATTGATTTGTAAACACAGTTTCTCTGGGTATGGTTGCCTCGGTATCGTAGTGCCACATAACCGAAAGGAGCGATAACACACACAACAAGGTTTGCTGGAACCGCTCTTCCCACAGTCACTTCTAGTTCACTTCCAATCTATGAAAATTTGATTGACGATAAAGATTTATGAATGTGGATAAAAACTAGTAGAATTAAATTAAAAAATCTCCACCGCAGTCGCTTGCTAATGTTCCCATTGAATGCACTACGGAAAATAGAAAGTTTGGACTGGTTGTACGCTTAAGCACCTGGCTAGGCCGATTATTCCCAATCTCCAGTAAACCAGACTTACACTTATAGATCGAGACTCAATTCTTACCGCACTTTGAACTCCAGTAGTGTAATGGTCAATATTTATATTTCAAAAGACAGTAATTTGATTGACCATGTGTACTCTAAATTTGATTCTATACATATTGTTATGAACTATGATTTGAAAGTAACCGATCATGAAACAATAATAACGTTGAAGATGTAGTATTGACAGCAATTGTAGATTACCCAGCAATATTGAATTACAAAATATCGAACTGACTTACATTACTACCGTTTTTCGTTTAAATTTAACAACGCTCCGTGGTTGACGTAGAAGCTCATTTTACGTTCGTTATAAGTTACAATTAATACATTTCCAAACAGTTGATGTACATGAGAACACAAACTGTTTCATGTTAGAATTATTTCATTGTCAAATATGAAAATATAATATGATTGGGTAACCTGTTCAAAAAGCCCAGAAATCTCTCAACTCTAAAAGCTGCCGGTTTTAAGCTGATAAAGCTGCCGGTTTTAAGCTGATAAAGCTGCCGGTTTTCTCAATAATAACCTCTCGATCAAACATTGTTTCTGGTTCTACAGATCTATGACAATATGCATCCTCGTAGATTCACAGTTGTTCCATTTACGCTGCTTTCTATTTAACTCGAAACTCCGTGCTGCAGCTCCAAAAACTAACTGTGTTTTAATCACTTTCACGTGCTCGTCCCGCGAGAGTCATTTCTCATCTACGCGCAACAAAAGTACCCGGCTGGAGAACATTTCGAGGGAACAACTTTTCCAATACGAAGCGTGCTTTTTCCGCCTAGGATTGTACCTTTTCTGAACCGAATCGTACCGAAATAGTGGCACGTATCATTGTTTCATGCAATGCGGGGAATGCACATTTCACTGTTTTTCATGCATGGTGCTGGAGCTTTTTCGCTTCTCGTTTTAGACTTTTGGTATTTGCTACGGAAGGAAGTACCTCAGGAAGCGATTAACACCGCAAAACATGTACACAAAATGATGCTTTATTCACTTGGTTTTGCAATTTCTGTACGAGGAGAGACTTTTTAGCCGTCCAGAGTACGATGGGAAACAGAACTATAAATCAACTTCCAATTTTCAGACACACTTAATTCAATTTTTGTGCGCAAACTGATTTCGTTTACGATTGCTTTTGACACCTTTCAGTTCCTCCGTTAATAAGAGTACGGCAGCAAATGATCTACGCAGTGAATGGGTCAACAGCTACATTCGAATGTGAGGTAAGTAAAAAATTGCCGATGTAAAAGGAAGTTGACAAACGGCTAAACTTACATGCAGTTCCTACTGAATATAAACTTTGTTCTCATTGAATAACCAAACACCGAAGTTTACTCTCGCGTTCGTAGAAAACTTTCGAAGATTGTTCAAGAAAGATATGATTCAATTTCTTCACATTGCAAACTCAGATTCAATTACACGATATCCAAACACTCGTCTACCTGGAATCCCGAAAACCAAAAACTTCGTCTAACCTCTCGATTCATGCTATTACCTATCGACGTCGCACTCCATAAATCTCTTTTCGACCACCGACGAAAGGAGCATTGGTGCCCAACCCCACTCATGTTCAATTTAAGTTATCTCATATTTCCCTCCACCTGCATCCCCTAATTCAACCGACCGGAACCCTTTTCCTGAGTTTTGTTTCATTTTGAAATAAATTGTGACAAGAGTAGGCCGTGGTTCAGCGCGCCATCTAAGCCCGTTTTTCTCGTTAGTGCCCGGTGCCAGTCATAAATCTAAATTTACACATCGTTTGACGCTTCTGTCAGTAGAACGCTCCCAGGTAACGCTTGCGGTTTGCGCCTGGATTGCGCTTGATAAGCATCATCCTTTATTTCCTTCCAAGAGAAACTGAATCCCTAGAGGCAATACAGCGTAAACAATTTCCCTATGATGCTAACAAAAGCAGCCACACCGCCAACGTTCAAAGTTGACGGATACCAATCGCTGATGGTGGGTTGACTTGGTTTAAAAGAAAGAGGTTTTTTTTTGGTAAATCCTATTAACAAGCGAGGACGTAAATTTAAGAGTTGATTTAAATTTAACCTTCAAGATGAGCTTTGCGCGTAGATAGTTTTTTTCAATGTCTTTCGAATTGTAACTCAAAAGTAACTCATGACGCAAAGCAAAAGTTTAAATTGCGATCCTTCATCAAGCGAAAAAACAAGATTCATTTATATTTGTCAGTGGTTTAATTATCTACTCTTCCACGTTCCAAACCACATTTCTTGATATGCAATCTGTTATTCTAACTTACAGGTGGAAGCTTTCCCAGAAGCAGTAAAGTACTGGGAGCGTCAACCTGGAGGCCGTCTGTTAGAACCAGGAGACAAATTCCAGATGGAAACACACAATGACGGGTAAGACATACATACATAGAGGAAAAGCTCTTAAAAAATCGCTTAAATTTTGTTCCTTCCTATTGTTCCGTCGTCCAACGTACAATTTTCCACCGGCAGCAGCATGATTCATTTCTCACTCCTCGGCATAAAAAAAACACATTGAATTTTTGCGGTGTGCAAGGTTGTGTGTCCCTTTTTGTTCTCTGCCCACTTTTTGTCGCATCTTTTCAGGAAAACTTTGCTCCAAACCGAGCCCCCCAATCGACTTTTAATCCTTCCGTAAAATACGACCATACTCTGGCAAATGGTGGCATACAGTGAGGTATACACAGATAGTTTTTTTTTTCACGTACCTGTCACTATGCTAGCGCCATTGTCCTCTGGACACCACTTTACTCTCAACGAATGGAAGCTGTGGAGATGTCTTTTTCCGCGCTATAGGTTACGAAAAGAAGATTACATACACGTACTCACTCATCGCTGCAAATTGATTTTTCTCGTCATCGTCTCATAACACACTCAGCCAGACGATGTTGCTCCTTGATTCGTTGCCGTGCTTGAATACAAAATGTGATTGAATTGTGACTTTAACGGCATTAAATTCTTGTTTCCATATAACATAACTTTCAGAAATCTAAACGTAGACCTCAACCCTAGCTTATATGGATTTTAGCCACAGGCAATTGCTTTATCTTTCCCAGAACTGCCTTTTCCGCTAGAGGCCAATATCCGATGTTTTCAACCGTACGGATACGCTTGGTTTGCAAGCCTCTTATGATACGAGGCTAAGCCTGTGGGAATTTTATTTGCATATGAAATACCCCTACTTGCTGCCGACCAGAAGCTTTAGATATAAGCCTTCACACCTACCTACGGCATCACATGTGGAGAAGCGAATGCCAACAAGTAACTCATCGTATGAAAAGGAAAGTGTAAAAGTTCGCAATCCCGCGCTACGTTGTCCATCCAATCTCGACTCCTTCCCTACCGGCTGCAAATCCTTCAAGTGTTACGTGTACATTACGGATAAGGATTGTTATTCCTTTCACTTCAAAAAGAAACTTCCCTTTTTCAATGCAGCCTAAGGGGTTTTCCAACAGGATCGGTCTATGAGAGCTACCGAACGTTTGTATGTCATGTTACGTCGTGTCATGGGCGTGAGCACATCCTACCGGGGCGGAAGCCGCAGTTTCCTGCAGCCCCCACCCCGGTGACACAGTGGGTATTGCAGACTTTGTTCCTTGATGGCACTGGTCAAATATCCGAACGGTAATTTTTATATTTTATAAAGATTATACATATGTTAGGAGCTCATTTGATAAAGCTTAAATCACTGTCATTCAGTAACTACGATAGCCTCCCTAAAAGAACATCATCTACCAGCACCAACAAAACCATCCACTGATTTATTAATTTAATTACATACTTATCGTCACCTGACATTCTGTCTCAATGCAGTAAGACAATATAAACCTCATTTGAAAAATCGTCTACGAGGTTTTAAAGGAAGGCTTTGCACAACACTTCATAATTGTGATGACAAAGACAAATACATACATACAATCAGAATCCAAGGATTCCTGCGATGCTTGAATTTTGCAAACAAAATTTTTGGGGTTTTTTTCAAAAAGGGTTTTTTTTTTTTTTTGTATATTTTTTTATTGGGCAAACCGAATCAACTTTACAGAGCCAAGTAATCGTTTAATGTGTGTGTGTCATCCTCTATCCCTCACCCAACCGGGGGCGTTGGGCGAGTAGAACTGCGAATAATTTGATCAATCATATGTTCTGCAATGGTGCCCTTTTTGTTATGGAGACCAATACAATAAAAAGGAGAACTTTTGAGGCAAGACAAGTTATCCTCAAAGCTTTTGGGGAAATGGGAGGTACTGGGAGTCCACAACAGGTACAGCAAAACATAGACGCCCTTATTCACACTTACAACTCAGGAATAGAAGGTCAAGGAGAGCCACCGTCACCAACTAAAAAAGCTTGAACCGGGTACCTGGGAAACCCACAATACCCGCGGCAATAGCCAGCGGACGATGCCCTGGTCGTATTTAGTAAAAAATGGCATTTTGCTTATGGAATGATCCCACCTTCTTGTTTTACTTTTTTCTTGAAAAGAAAAAAAAACTGTTCAGCCAGAACCACCGTTGCCAACTAAAGTTTGAACCAGGTATTTAATAAATCCATTATACCTGCCACCTTAGCCAGCAAACAATGTTCTGTACGTATTTAGTGTATACTGACACTATGTTTTATGCATAAGCATGGAACCTAACGAAAGGAGAGACAATTATTGATAGTTTTGAAAACATTTTTTAAAAGAAAAAGAAAAAAAAAAGATGATGGAGGAGCACCCCAAGCCGGGCGCCAAAAGGCGCGGGGAAAACAGGAACCCCCAGCACCAAAAAAACAAATCGGGGTGGAGGGGGGAGCAACAAAGGGGGGAGGAAAGAACTGGCCCCCGCCCCGCGGCTTCCCGGAATATATATTTCATTCATATAGTAATGTATAAAATATAGTGAATTAATATTATTATTATCAATAAATATAGCGAATGAATATTATAATGTCAAATGATATAGTGAATGAATATAAGAATGAAAATAAAAATTCCATTTGTGGATCTGAAAGTTTAGACAATGTAGCTGCGAGAAAAAAATTGATTTAAAATTATCTCATAAAACTTGGAATATCCATGGATAATCTGAAATCATATAGCAATAGAATAGTAAACCTAAAATTTCGATGTGCTGTTAAGCAACATAACCGTACAAGAAATAGTCCACACAAAATAAACCGTTTTATAAAAGTATAACATCGTCAGTTATAATCTTCATAAATGATTAAAAATTTCGTTTGCTGTTTAGCATACAGTGTTAATGTGTAAAATACAGTCTTTTAACTTCTGAAAGTTTTGGCGCACGTTTGATGTGTCTTGGCATCGGATTGTAAACATTTATTCCTTTAAAGTACAATGAGTTTTGGCTCTCCTTGCGTGAGAGCTTGTCTATCGGTTGGGACATGAGCACTACCTCTTGTCCTAGCCTTTTATGGCTTATGGATATAGCGCCATTACTCGCTTTCTGGAAAGAGTAGAAGGATGCATTAACATAAAGTCATACCCCCCACACACAAATACGCGTTTGCAAAATACTTGAAAAATATTTATGTACAATAAATTAGCAACAACATATTGCATGTAATGGTTGGATCTCACCCAATTATTTTCCAAATGTGCTCTAGTGCGTTCCACGAGCCACGAGCGAGGCAAGGTCCTCTCACGATCTGATCATATTGGGAAAGACGTAAACCGGAGAAGTGCGCATGTGTTTGGTTGCGCAAGGAACATCAGTTTCCGATCCGGAGACCTTTTCTTGTACTGATTCGAAAGTTTTCCCCAAACAAAAAAAATTATTTTTTTTTTTTTGCTCATCTTTCGGTATGATTTGGGAAACCTTATTTTTTCTCCGAAGGAAGTAATTAATTTTTCCGAAAAAACCTACAGATCCACCCGCGCGTTGCTCTCACCATTTTTCTCACTGGACACAAACAAAACACGCGGGCGTTCGCGGGGGTTTTTGGGTTTGGTTTTTTCTCTCTATCCAAAACATATGGAAATAAAATAAAAAAAACTATAAAATCTAGAAATTGCAAGATGGAATACTTTTACCTCAAAGTTGAGCAAATTAAATCTAGTTGTAATTGATTCAAAGGGCTGCTTCTGTCAAGTTTTCTAAATATTTATTATGTTTGGGCACATCACGTCACTATTCATTCCCTTTTCCGCTATTCCATTTCACATTAAAAACGATTATACGGCGTAGTTGACAAAATTATTGGCAAAGTCGAGGTTGAAAATGTTCTTCCTCCACTACCAGCTAGACTATAAATGGTCCGCAAATTCCGATTGTGGTTCATCGTCACTGAAACTGCACAGATTCACTTTTTCTTTATAGTTTATTAAACTCTTCCGAGCACTTTCCACAATATTTAAATGATTTGAAAAAATAATTTTAAGCTGCAGAAAATATCAAAACGTCAGGTTTTCAGCGCAGCCTACTCCCATCTCCAGAGCCAAGTAATCGTTTAATATATAACAAATTGAAATATTTAAATAGAAAAAAAAAAAATCTTACAACTAAGTTTAAGGGATAAAACCGATAAGCAAATTGCGGTGGGAATTTTGAACAAAACCTACAGAACAATAGTTTTCTGATGTCAATAGCTTCAAATTACAATGAATGAATTGAACTTTGCAATTGAAAAAACACACACACACACACACACACACACACACACACACACACACACACACACACACACACACACACAACTATACTGAAACTAGCTTTCAGATTCAAGTGAACGGCATTCACTTTCTTTCCGGTCCTGACTCCACTACTTTTAAGGTGTTGTTTTTTTTGCGATTTTCAACGGACATTCTGGATATTTTTTTTTTTTTTTTTTTTTTTTTTAATTTTTTTTTGTTGTGTTAAATTTTTTTTGAGGGTTTTTTTTTGATTGCTGCTTCATGGTAGCCATGCGTGTGAATAAATTACTTTAGTTTTTTCTGCGGATTTTTCTTAACTCCAGTCGATTGCTGATTTGATCGAAATTCGCTTGTTTTCCTAGTTGAAGGAATAAAATTTCATTCCATGTATAGTGCCTGCTAGTTATATGTATCAATATTTATCTCGGTTTTGAGAACGAAGCCAAACCTCCTTCAAGACTACGGCATCCTATTCTCTTAAGTTGCAGAACCACACATTATAGTAGGAATTTGTAGATTTTGACAAGGTTCCCGAAAAGGTTTACCATCATCGAAATGGCAACATACATTTCGATGATGGTAAACCTTTTCGGGAACCACTATATAATTAAAATTGCGCAGAAGGTGGAGCATATGAAACATTATTGATGTCATGAACAAAAAAGTTTTAAACATTATTAAATTTTCGTCGGCAGCAAAAAAGCGTTCATAAACCAGGTTCATACTATAGACTCCAAGCCTACTAGATCGGTGTTCTTACCACTTGACCATTTCGACATATGATATATAGAGTAGTCAGAATCATCTTAAACCTTACCAGCATTATACATATTTGCCAACCTTATTGGGGACTAAACAAGATATTCGCTTTCATATAAGCGAATTCAGGCAAGGGGTATTGATTCAAATAAGAAGCATTTGCTCAAGCAAATAATTGTTCGATGGCGATGGCGTTTTGAAGTATAAAAGCGTTATCATACAACCTATTTTACCAATCCTGACGGTTGATCATGTAAGCAATTGGTAACTGAAATTTTCAATATTTCAGTCTCTTGGCATAACTGAACTAGGTTCTTGAATGTTGCAGTAGCAAACAAGCATGCGACATAAATATATATTTGATTTTTGTTTGTCTAAATCAAAGGTCAAAACTTGTCTTTTTCCGTCCAATACGACGCTAACAAAACATACCTGACTAGCTTTGTTGACGTTTGGTCTTTTTCACAGGTGTTTGGTTCTTGAAATATGGAAGACTTATGATGATACATTTATGAAACATAATATGTAAACAAGATTTCAGACGTAAACAAACATGTCCTAGCTGAAAAAAAATAAACGCATGTATGACAAATTAATTAGGCGGCTAAAAGAATCTAGATTATAATTCCATCAAACGAACACCTTCATGACAAAACTAGTCAAATCACACTGTTATAGATCTACAGCATGAAACATGACAAATAAAACAGGAATATTTATGTTTTCGGTGCTACTTGGGTGGTCATACATCACCTGTAAGGACGAGCATAGCGCTAGGAGATATAGACAGCAACGACATATGTGTCAAAATCGCACCGTGCCAAAATCTAACAAGTACTTCACATCATATTTGATATCTAGATCCTATTTTAGAATCACTGCTATAATTTTTCATAAGGCCGTACTCGCTCTTGAAAACAAAGATTCTTACTTTGATCTCTAGAAACTCTCAAATCAAATACCACTATTCTGTTAGGAAAGATTATTCTTTCAGTAAAAAGCACTCAACTGTCGTCAGCAAACCACTCTCCTGTCGACGTTTAGAAGGTTCTTTAGTTTATTTGATTAAAAACGACGCCGGCCACTTCCTCGCGGTTCGTTGAGGAAGTTGGAATTTCGTTGAGGGCCACTCACAAAGTGTAATGGTGGCCGGTTGGCATTCCTTTGATGTTTTGGCTAAAGTATCCAGCGCGGCACTAAATCGCTTCGGACACCTTCAGGTTGTAGACAGAGCTAAACATGCCACATCCTTGGAAGACACTCCAACTGGCAAAAAAGGAGGGAACGTGCGACAATCTGCAGGCAATGCACCTCTAATGTATTCAACTAGTAAAATTAATCAAACACATAATTCATGTCGATAAATCGAAACGATGACTAAAAATTGAAAAAGTATTTGACTAGGCATTAATCTATTTTTTGAAAAAATCAGGCGCTAAATTATTTGCTTTCTGAATGCAGAAGAAGGAAAGGCAAAGACACTGTACTCGATCAGAAGATTGAGAAAACCTTATAACTTGCAAATACTCATGTACTTCAATACAAATTCACTCGTGGTCGCTTAACATTCCCACAAATATGAAGTAATGAAAAAATTTTCGAAACTAATCTTGAGTGGATTTTTCCTTCTTATCCGGGAATTAAAAGCTTTATTATAATTTCTGTATGCTTTTTTATACCGGGTGGCGTAGCGCTACAATAAACGCGATAAAGGCCTGTTCATAAACCACGTAGACTTATTTTTGAAAATTTCATACACCCCCCCTCTTCCACTTCGTAGACTTTTCTCCATACAATATTTTGAAATTTTGTATGGACTTTGGTCAGACACGCCTCCTCCCCCCAGGAAAGTCTACGTGGTTTATAAATAGCCCCTAACACGTAACTGCGGACGGTAATTTTATGACCGACTCTTCTTGGTCCACTATCACCATCATTTCGAAATCCAAAAATTCATTTTGAAATTAAAAATCACAATCGCGGAAAAACAACGAGAAAAAAAACCGAACCGTCCGTTGGCAGAGCTTGCTGCGATCTCCCTTCAATATATTGGTTCAAAAATATCGTGTTTAAATGTGTGATGCTGAAGGCTCCTTGTTTCAAGTATTGCGTAAGATTGGGTGGACAGTGACATTGAACTCTCTTCGACCAACTGCCAGAGAAATAAATCTTCGATTTTGGTGCGAATACCACGCACGTTATGTAAATATATCTCTTCTCGTGTGGCTGGTAAGATTAACATGCTGAACACTGGAACTTGAGGGTTATTGCCACATTAGAATTAAATAGATACTTGACAACAGAAAGTGGGCGGAAGACCCCATCAACATTCTCGGCACAGGCCCAGAACGACTCAAAAGCTGAATTTCATGCAGGACTGGATCGAGGAGCTTCGTTGGCTTCTTTGAGGCAGTAGGCATTGCGTTTTGATTGAAGTTGAACGTTGCGTAATGCAGGGATGCTTGTTAGATCAACAAATTGTGAGGGGTAGTAGAAAAATTGTCACGAAGAATTTGTAGACAATTATTACAATATTAAACCGAGCGAGCTGTTTAGAAGACCTTTGGAAATCAAAAGGTCAACAGAACCGGACCGACAGTATTGAATGATAACTGCGAGGGGAACTGGATTGAGAATGTCAGGAGTTTCCGATTAACCTCTACAATGCGTTTCGATTTTGACAGTGTTGTCAAAACAATCGACGAAGAATCGAGAAGTGAGAAACTTGCAAGCATTACCATTACACTTTTGTGGTGGGATCTGGACTAGTAAATGAACTGATAGTATCGATATTGCTTCGTTTTGGGCTGAAAATAGACAACCCAATCTCGTTATCGTGTTTCAGGTTGAACACAACGACCCGAAGTTTATTGGGTCTCACTTTAATAATTTCAGCCACGGCCGAGAATCGTTTTGTCAGATCATCAGTGATCTGATAAACGTTTAGAGGATTCGTCGCTAAAAATAGTCAAACAACCCATGGACCAGCTGGCTAGGCTCGTGACCGGGTGACTTTAAGATACACCTCATTGCTTGGCGGCAAGAATGAATCCTCTTCCCAAAAATCATCCATGTCTCACCCCTTGGGACTCGTGACGCTCAACCACTGAGGCAATTACAAAAACACAATGATACAATACAACAAAGAATAAGCTCACCACAAACACGCAAAATGGAATTACAATCTATTCAGGGGACAAATAGAACACCAAAACACTTATCTTATATGTATTAGTGAGCTGCTGCTGCTGCTGCTGCCGGGTGATGAACGTGTGTGGCCGCCTATACTAATGAAGAGTGGAGCGCAACCAAAGTGATGCGATGAACCGTAACCACCCGAATACAATGATAACGGAAATGGAACGGCAAACGGCAAGCGCAAATTTGACAGATGTTGCAAATGACTTCGATATGTCTCATTAGAATCGGCTTGGATCAAGCCTGGTTCCTTTCCTACAAGCAAACTTACTCAGACCGGGTTTTTCCGTTGCCGTTGCCGTTCAGCTTCCGTTATCATTGTGTTTGGGCTATAACAGCCGATGAAATGGAACGGCTAGATGATCTGCTGGTGTGTGGCCACGCAGAGATGCTGTGCAACAGGGCTCTCCCGCCAAATGGAAGGCTAGAGGGGGGGGCAGGAGGGCAGGCGAGAGGAGAAAATAATGTTTAGACAGCACGTCTTCGACAAATCCAAAACTTGATAACATTGCACTAGAAATATCTTATGAACTACACGGAATTTCTTCTTCGAGGAACTCAGGTAAACGCGATAACAACCGGACTAGAAGCAAAATATCCTATGCATACACTGGATGGCACGTTTATTTGGTAACAACGCCGTGCGGTAGCAATCAAGGCTAATTTCCTTGCAGAGGGAGATTGAGCGGGGGGGTGAAAATAAAAATAAAACGGCGGTTCAGGAGTAGCGCCGCGGCAGCTGCGGTTATTTCAAAAAACGCGGGGAGAGGGTATTGGGGGGGGGGGGGGGAGTGTCAATAAAGAGTCTAAACAGGGTCGTATCAGCGTAATTCGGTGGGGCGTGGGCTGTGGTGGCAGGGGGGGGTATAGTGTAATGCAAAATACTGTCATTGTGTTTGTGATATGGTGTACAGCCTGTACAGCTCTGTTTTTGTAAACATACGTGACGTAGATCTCCGAAAACATCAATTACAAGGTTTTCGTTTGTGTTTAGTGCCTTCTTACAATTGCAGGCAAAAAAAAGGTGATTTTGTACATTCGGTTTTTGGTGTGTTTACGTCACAGGCGCGAAACATTGTTTCAGGTTTTTTACGCATCTTACCATTCGAACTATGACCTCGTATACTAGTCCTACAAACACCATTTTCGCCACCGGTATTAGTCACCTCATTGAGTATTGAGTCACTTGTCGGTGTTGAAAGTTAAAGGTTACTGAACAAAAACCGGTACTTTTCATTTAGGCCGTTTTCAGCGGTCGCGGTCTATTCTAAATTTTGACATTTAAATAGACCAAACCAAATTTTCCATTTTCACCGGTGCGTTCTAATTTTAATTTTCGAACAGTTTTGGTGTAAAAAAAGTAAAACTGTCATACGCTTTGTTTTATTTTGTGCCGAATTTGGAACGGAATCCAGCGCGTTCTAAATGTGTTAAAACAGCTGGAAAAACGGCGTAAAACAACAACAAGGGCAAAGTGCACAAACGCGTCGATCGCTCGCTCGTTTTTCGGTAACTCTGTTTTCAGCGGTGTTCGTTGTGTTAAACTATTGTTGTGAATGCGACAATTAGCCATTAATTTGATAAAATAATTTCTCGATCAATTAAATCCGAAAGTTACGTGCCGTTATCAATAGTAGGGGAAAGTGCTCTAATGTGGGTCTATAGAGCTAGAATTTGGCACATATTGGCACTGATATAAAAGGTTGTTTAAACAAGCCTAAAATGCTTTTACAGCTTTGTTTATTTTTATCATGCATGATTTTTGTAACAAATATTGTTTACACTATACTTGAGTCTTCCCCAAAAAGATGTATTTCCCATATATTGAGTTCTGTGCACTAGGGAAGCATATGAAGGCTAGTAAGAGAGATGCTTTAGAAAATTCCAGTCACAAATATGATTTTTCGAAGTATTTGAAGCATTTCAAATAGCAACACAAGTTTGCACTCCTGGAAGTAAGTACACAAAAGGAAGAGTGACACAAGTTTTGCCAAGCTGAAAATCCCAAACATCTCGCACCTTGCGCAATCAGCTAATAAGCCTAAAAAAGGCTTTTGAAATTTATGCGACCTTTAAGGGGTTGAGCGAGCTTAGATGCGGTATATTTGGAATTTTTCAGCTCCGCAAAACGTGTATCACTTCCTCTGCTGAGAAATTACTTCCAGAACCGGGTGTTGATTCACGAGACAGTTATGGGTCAAACAACGTTGAAGATCAAGACGGAAGTTTTGCAAGGTTCCATCCTCTGGATCGGAATGTTCAATAGTGCTAATGTTGGCGTAGTGATCGTTAGTTTTGCGGATGACATCGTATTGTCGATAACAGGCTAGTGGAAAACGGAGGTACTGTTGGTCGGCAAATGAAAAGTGTCATTGCTCCGAAAGGATTGATGACGAACTGAACTTCAATAGCTATGTGAGCTATGCCCAGGAGAAGGCGGCGAAGGCAATCAACGGGGTGGGTAAGACCATGCCAAACAACGGTGGACAAGTTCGTTTCCGTTTAATACTTTCTTCCAGGACAAATGTAGTGCTCGATGACGCGATGCTCAACTGACTGAGAAACGCAAACCTTTTGTAGAGGGGCTTGTAGAAAGTCCTGTCGTAGGAGATCTGTGGGTGTTCGAAATTTAGGCACACCTAAAAGTCGGAACTAACGGCGATCCCGGAAGAGGTACTGGCAATGGAGTTTCAACTCAGGGTTTTCAACCGGTCGGAATGCTTTATTCAGGCCTGAAATCGTTGTCAAAACAGAGTTGAACTGAGGTCGCAGATTACCCAGCACATTACCGATGGTTGGTCAGCTAGTGTCGTACTCTCATCCAGTCAAACATAATAGTTACGCATATGAAAGCTTCCTCCGTGTAAATTAATTTTTATTTTGAGCTGTTTCAGCAAGAAGGAAATCCTTCACATCGTTTACCATAAAACGGCACTTAACAGCCGCTCATCTTAATATTCGCCCAACACCAACAAGTATTGGGAGGAATAGATCGCGATAAACTGGCACCTTTTGACTCGGAAAACTCGGAAACTTTTAAGAATCATTTTGAAAACGAGTTTAACACCAACCAAATTCAAACGAAGCAGGCGAAGTTCCAAAACAAAACAAACGAACGGCATCACATAAAATTTAGAACAATGGCGGTGTAACTGGAAAACAGTTGATCTATTTTTGGTGGTCTACATTTTTGGAACTGTTATAAAACTAGACCAAAATAATAGAACACCGCTGAAAACGGCCTAAACGGTACAGTGATACATTTTTTTCGAGGAATTTGTGGGTGGGTTGAATTGATGGTTGGTTTATAAAAAAAGTTGGGGGTGAAAAAATTGTTTTTTTTTTTGGTGGGAAAATATGAAAAGTATTTTTTTTTTTTTTTTTTTTGGGTTTGGGGGGAATAAAAATTTTTAATTGAAGGGGGGTTTTTAAAAAAAATTGGGGGGGAAATAAATGGGGTGGGGGGGGGGGGGAAGAGAAAGAAAAGGGTGAAATTTGGACGCATTCAAGTGATCATTACTCAAGAATTAAACAACATACACGGTTGATCAAAATGTCATACAAAAAGGAATTTATTCAGCTTTTAAACAATATATAACAAGTTATTACATTTCACAGTTTCGAACGAACTGTCGCACTTTACTTGTGATCGATGCCATCATGATCTGCACAGCATCCGGCGAACTTATTCCACTTTAAACGCATTTGTTGTGCATTTGTCACTTCTTTACCGCATTCTCAAAGTTTGCGCTTGACAATTGCCCAATATTTTTCGATCGGTCTGAACTCAGGGCAATTCGGAGGATAATCTCTTTGGCGACGAAATTAACATTGTTTGCAGCATACCATTCTAGTACCTCCTTAGAGTAGTGGCAGCTGGCTAGATCCGGCCAAAACATAACGTTGGTCTTTTTCGCTTTTTCAGACACTCTTCAATGTAAACCTTCGACGTCATTGTGTGAGATGTGATGAAAACCTTGGTTTTAAGGCCACAACTGCAGATTCCTTGCCAAATCATTGATAATTTTCCGAGCAAACTTATCAGCAAAAGCAAATTTATACCTGGAAGGGACATCCCCACGACCAGTTGCCAGGTAAAATTTTCGTCCGTGGATTTGTTTATAATCCATTTTGACATATGTTTCGTTATCCATTAAGATACAGCCATCAAATTTCGTCAAAAGTCGTCCGTATAGTAATCGTGCTCGCTTTTTGGCCACTAAATTTTGTTTCAGGGAGCGATTCGGATGTTTACTGGCACAAAAAGACTTACATCCTTCTCTCGAAAGGATGTTATGCACGGTGGAAAAGTTGGAATCGTATTTCTTTGCCAAATTACATATGGAGACACCTGGGTTATATTTCACGTACCTCAACACCTTTCTCCTCAGCTGTTTGTCCCTAGTGCCACTTTTATGATAGATACGCTGTGCTCTAACCACACTCAGAGTATCCTTGTAACGTTTGATTACAAGACACACCGTTGACTTTGGGAATTTTAATACTTTTGCTATTTTTCAGGTAGACCACGAAGGATTCTCTAGATGTTTGTGCACAATAGATTTTCTTTTCTCAAGTTCCATGATCCATAATTTCGAAATGTTTCGATCTATCTAACTTTTCACCAATTTTTTCGTCAATGAAACATCAACAAATGCCTGTCAAACGTTTTTTGTTCCAACCACCAGGGACGCGGTGGTGTATTAAACCGTGCGTCCAGATTTATTTTGAATCGAGCTTTATTCTTAAATTTGAGGAAAATAAAATCAACATCATATTATACATACTATTTCAATACATTCATTTGAGTGCCGCTTTAACAATAAAATTTGCATTTGAAAGTCAGTTTTAGAAGATTGATACACATATATATTAATAACTATATTGATAAAATTGGGATACTAAAAAGTGAATCGGAAAACATTTGAGTTCAATGTTGAATACCACAACATTAGTTCAGAATCAGATTTTTCTGCTTTTTTTTACTTAACGACGTCCCTAAACATAATTTTCTACGTTACTTACTGAACCTCTACCATTTAATCGTGAGAATAATAGAATAGCAAATACAATCATAATCTACTCCCAGGTTGAATCGAGATATTTTTCATCCCGAAAATCGAACCAAGCCACCCCCTGGTCTTTGTATGATGTGACTATTTCACTTTTTTTTTTTTTTTTAATTGTAAAGTTAAATAGCGAATGACGAATCCTTCTCTATCGAAGCAGTAACAAATGCCTACAATCCAAAAAAAATCAATTTATACGGATATCAATAAATGTTAAGTCGTGTTGAAATATTTTCTGTTTCATTGATTTCACAAGAATTTATTTTTCACCACATTTTACCAAACATCCCAATGTTTACCCGTAAGGTCAGCTCTGCTCTAGTATGTCATACATACATAGCTCTAGGATGTAGTTTTTACCTCACGCTTCCTGGCTTTTTTTTCACATTTCATTAGAGATGAAATCTGTTTTGAAATCAGACACAACATAGAGAGACAGCAGAAGAACGGGAAAAATGCTCTGTGACATTGAGTGTGGTTTGCTCTTCTGATATTCTCTGTGTTTCCGCTTTCAATTTTATTTTCCTTCAGCCGTCGCGTCGGTATGCACGACATGAGCCACCTTTGTAGTAAGAAGTAGGAAATTTAATTAGAACAGATATCTACACCCATGATCTTGTGACATGAAAAGTTTTTTTTTTCTTGAATAGAAAGGCCACTTTCGTAGAGTATTTGGCTGTCTTTTAAAGTTGAAGAAAAGTTTGAAAAAAAATATCTTGATGGGACGGAGAGGGTATAAAAAAATATGCTCTACAAAGTGTATTTATTATATAAATGCAAACTTTAGTTTAACAACATTTATGATTTACGGACATTACGTTGGCTTGACAAAATAAATAAATAAATGAATAGATTTAATGTTACTTTCAAATTCACGATACTTATAATTTGAATATCATCATCAGAACCACAATTAGACAAGAATAAGTCTATAACTTTAGTTATGTTATGAAATTACGTTCATTATGAAACCTTTGATGATATGTTACCAATAATGGTATGGCAGTAATAAGAGATTTGTTGTCTCAATTATGAACAAACTTCTAATGGGATGAGATTTCAAAACTCTTGAACGATTTCTCCCTGGTATTGGAATAGAGCAACCCAATGAACCACATTTCTCCAGCTACAATTTAAAGGAAATGGCATTCACCTTACTGAGCATCATCTTATTCCACAGCTATAAATCGATAATGCGGTTGAACATCACCAACATTAGACCAACGGACTTTGGCGAGTACCACTGCATTGCCAAGAACGAGCTGGACATAACGCAAGCAGAATTTCATCTGATGGAACACGCACCGTACATGATTCACCGGCCTGGCGGAATGGGTGATACCCAAGAATACGGCAGACCACCACCAAAAGTGGAATCCTACGAGGATATATGTGGGCCACCAACCAGCTGTCCAGAGTGCCCTGATCCAAGGTGAAGCTATGATTTATATTGCAAAGAAAATTTTAAAAAACATCATTCGGCATATTTTTTCTTCCACAGAGACATTAAATGCAAGGACGCGATTGTTTCATTGTATGATTTAGTTGGAAATTTGGAAATCAAACAAACTGGAAATGTAAGCTACCCAGGGTTACCAAATCGCACAACAGGTAGGTTGAGCTATTATTAAAAATTAAACATTCGAGACCATACAAACTACCACCGTCTCCATTGAATTCATTTTTGATGTTGCCACATGCATTAATACGTACGTTCCGAACGATGTTTACAGATTGTGTCCTGTATGCCGTTGGAAAGCCTGTGTATCACAAATTCACCGAACAAAACTACGGTGCTTGGTTGAAGGATGCTGCACCGAGGAACGATGCGGTTGAGAAAAAGATATGGGCCACGCGGGAAAACGACACGATTCGTCTGTACGAATTTGCCAATAAAACCACGTACCGAAACAATGTGGCCACCAAGACATACCGGCTGGACAAGCCATTCCGGGTGAGTATTCATCTAAATATGTTCAACGGAGCATATCGGGATGGGCTTCAAAATAGACGTGCTGTTTTCGAACACACTGGGATAACAAGAATCACGAACATGAACATCAATTAAAACGTATGATGACATAGACGGACATACGAGTGTGGTTTTGTTGATTGAAACGCGGAGCGTGGTTGATATTGAGCAATTCAACTCCAAATTGTTGAGATACTATCATAACATAAACCATTCTGTTCCCGCATAATCTAGTGGTTTGATTTAAGTAACTATTTTCATAATTGGACTCCAAAATTATTGATCAACTAAAAGCTCGCTATCAAAGTTGATTTATTCCATTTCACTTTGTTGCAGAGTATGTTTGCACTGATTGGTCTATCTATTAGATATAAACTCATGTTAAATGCAGCAGTCTATTTCCAACAAAGTACATCACGATACATGAAATTAATCCCAATAATAATGCGATCAGCCTCAGGGCTAGACGTCAGACATCCAACACACCAGACTAAGGATTTTGCCAAGCCACATAAACCAGCATTATATGACAGCAATGACAATAACATTCACTATCTCGTCCATGTACGAGTGCCGCTTTTGTGTCCCCTCATCTTCTCTTCTTTTCTCACATTTTGTTGAAATTTAATACAGGGCAACGCACACGTGGTCTTCAACGGGTCCTTCTACTACAACGAACGGAACTCGCCACGAATCATCAAATATGACCTCAACCTGGAACGGCAGACCGGTAAGTGAATGTCAAGTTGATAGAACGCACAGGTGCAAGCGTTTACAGTGGATAGGTATATGATGCTGCCGCTAAGGCTTAGTTGTGGTTTATTGCTGATCGATTTTCTAGTCAAAATATATTGATTTCAGCAGAACAGGGGAAGTGAACATCCCTATCTCGTTATCGCCTTGCATCCTGTAAGATTAGTGTTGCAAATGTGCTGCGAGCTTTGAAAGTCATGACGGTATGGTAAAAGCAACATCAATTTCAAATTCACTCGTTAGTTACGTAAATAACGCTCTGTGGTTTACTGTTGGCATCAACTGCTTGGCGATGGTACACGGAAAAAAATCATTTACCCAGCGCTGAGTTTCTCCCTTAGAAATTTTTCCCAGTTACACTGAAAAGTGGGGTTACTCCAACAAATTACCTCAATTATTTATGAAATTGGGTAAAATCTCTAAAGGAAGTATTAAGCGCTGGATAAATGGTTTTTTTTTTCGTGTATAAGTACGAATAAGTGCGGTTTAAAATAGTCATTCCAACACATATGTCAAAAGATTAATGAAGAGATAGTTTGCACCCAAACGAGCTCGAATTTTGGATTTATTTGGATTCCAATGAGTTGTTGTTCCAATTATTTTGAACCACCTTTCTACATATCCTGATACATGATATCCTAATTATGAAGAATAGCTTATATTACAATAGAGTCTATTTTATTGCACTCCCCCTGTTAAACGTCCTTCCTCAGCTCAGCAGCTACAAAGCAACACTATTCTGGAGGTGGAATTTTTCATAATCGAACATATTCTTGACTGCCTGAACATAATAGGGCTACACATTCATGTTAATGCACAAAAGGTCGAAAGCTCTCGATTAACAAATTATGGAAGTGCATTTATATCACTCTATTGTGATGATCAATAAGCTTGAAGTGCCAAGGAAGGAAAAAGGAACATGTTATCGGAAGCAAAACATGCATGGTATCCATCGGTTTGGTTTAGGTGATATCCCATTTCACCAATTTACTTGCAGATGAAAACTAATCTTCAATGCGTTTCCAGTAATTGAACCGATAAAGGTTAATATACAGTTTATTGCTTTCATCTATAAAATTGTTCTGCATGAGTCTCGTTTCAGATGAGAGCACCATATACATACAACTCTCAAAAGAGTCATTCATCCGTGATATCTTACCTGATACACACCAACAGAAATCATAGTTATTGATTGCCTCGTGCTATTCCCTTTTCCCTACTTCCATCCAATCAGCGGTCAAAGAGATAGAGGGTGTTGCAACGAATGGCTCTAATTATCTCTACACGACTGAGTTCAACTACATGGACTTCAACGTGGACGACAACGGCCTGTGGGTCATCTACTCTACACCCGATTCCAATAACACCATCGTTGCCAAGGTAATGTAATGATAATACCATTTTGTTCCAATGCAACTAGAAGGCTTTTTGAATACACTTAAACTGTCACAAAAGTGCCATAGACTGATGCATATTTAGAAGCTTTCACAATTGAAAAGAAACTTGTTTTCCACAAACTACTTCATGTATGTATGACTCGACCAATATTTCTTTTCGTCATCTTTCGTCATCAAATTTATTTAAACAAGTCAATTCTTTGCGAATTCATCATTACCAGACAATACAAAATTCAATTTAAATTTTTATTTATTTACTGACCCGGTATCGGGAAATGATTTTTCTCGAATTCCCCAAATAATTTTATTTATTTTTGCCAAGTGACCAATACGAACATATAAAAATAAACAAGTAATCATGAGGATCGTCATTCCGTTCTCGTTAGGATAAGGATAAGGAAATATTGAAATATTACTTATAAGGAAATTTTGACTGCCCTGCACTTCTGGAACCAGTTTGGAACGTTCCACCACGATTTCTTCAAAGCGCTACATTGTTTGCAATTCCACATCAAAGGACTAACTATGACCATAATAAAGGCTATATCATTTAGTATTGGGGCACTTTCAAATGCATTTATTTCTTAAACTTTTCTTTCAATCGAGAAATTCTCTAAGAATGGAACAAAAGTCATACTATTTTATTTCATAGAAATAACTGAAACAAATCATTCATCGTTATTTTGAAGAAATTCTCGCACTTTTCTGTTGATGCCACTCATTAGCCGGCACACACCTTCTTCAGTTATGGCTAGCTGATTCCACCAATTCTTCATCTGGTCAATGTCACCGTTGACTGCTCCCTTCGTCTTCAGTTTTCGCTAAACTATCGCTGAAAACTTTTCTCTTGGACGGAATTGAGGACAATTTAGTGGATTCACCTTTTTTGGGATGAACTAAACCCCATTACCGCTGTACCATTGTAAAACTTCCTTGCTGTAATGGCAACTGGCTAGATCTGGCCAAAACGTAACTGGATCATCTTGGGACTTAAGAAAGGGTAAATTCCGAATTTCGGCACTCCTTTTTGTACACTTCCGAGTTCATTGTTTGATCCGTCACAAAATCTCTGGTTTTCCTGCCACAGGAATTTGCCTTGCCAAATCATAAATTTTTTTCGCAAACTTGAATCTGCCAGGAACCTTGCCGCGACCAGGAGCCTTGTAGAACTTGAGCTCCGGGAACTTGCGCCACAGTATTATTAAGATAATCCAGTAATTTTGCCAGCTCCAGAGTTGACGCAGATGGATTTTGTAGGTAACTGTGCACGATTATTTTTCTGTTCTCATCTTGCATGATGAATAACTATCTTGGAGCCACGTAAGTTTTAACCAGTGAAAAAAATAGACCAAGCAAAAATGTTTACAAACAACAAAACGCTGCGAAAAACTTGCATGTTCGACCACTCGGAGCGCCGCTATCTCTTAAATGAAGTGCCCCATTTCTCAATGATCTAGCCTTTAGCCTAGTTGATTCGTGTTTTTCAACGTTTAATAATGTAAGTGAATTAGATTTTGATTACTAACTATCCAAAATCTCGTTAAATATTGGATTTTAAATATAATTGAAGTATAGTTTAATGTATTTCAGGCTGTATGATAAGGGTAATGGCGGAGGTAAATAATTCAATAAAAAAGTGTCCATACCTTACACAAAATTTTGCAATAAATTGTCAAACATGTTTCGTTATATATCTAAGGTATGATCGATAAAATTGTACGGATAACTTATAAACATATTGCAAATGTTCCATAAAAGGTTCAATGACTTTCCTGGATGGAATCCATAGAATGTAAAATTTGTGCAGTAAAATTTATGCACAATATCCACAAATTTTGGAAAATGTTTAATGAGTAAACTGCCAATGATCCATAATAGGATGAATAATGAACCGTAAACTTCTAAAATTAATCCATAGCAAACCAACTTTGTGCACTTAAAGTTATAGAAGTGATCCATAAATTATGCCTGCTTTTTTTTTCAATTTTGGCACAATTTTTAAATTTCGATCGATTCTTCTCTGCGAAAAATCGATTCATCACTGCGCTACTACTCAGATTTATTGAAATGCCGTTCTCTCGAAAGTACTACAGGTCAAATTTAAGACCTGATCAAACTGTTGCCGTCCAACTCCAACGAGCGATCTAAAATCCTGCGTTTGCATTATACCAGGCAAACGCTTGAATCAGTCGTTTGCTTGGAAACGAATCGACGCTATGCTGACTTGGCTGATCGGAAACTGCCACCTCATTACGGCTTTAAACCAACTTGAATCGTCCGCAAAACCTCTTTATACCAACGTGATCCATTTTTAACAGCAATTTGTTACCCGGATTCCTAAAGGAACGGGCCTTTCACTAAATCTGAGTAGTAAGGCAGTTATGGATCAATTTTCCAAGCTTTATGGATGGAACTTTAAAAAATTGTGCCCAAAACTGGAAGAATGCAGGCTTTATCTATGGAACATACCTATGTTTTATAGCATGAGCATGATTGACCACCCGAGGTTGCTACTCCGTTATTGCTAGATCAGCTGTAGTTAGACAGAGAACCAACAGATGATGCTTAGGACTAGCATACATCCTCAATGTGTGATCCCAAACTATGGCAATACCGGCGCCGGCCCCGCCCAAATGAAGGTCAAATAAGGAAAGGGTAGGAATATATTTACTGTGCATCTCTACTGTGCAGAGAATAAACCTGGAACTTATTAAAATATCTTATTCGCTGCCGACGTCAGTTGAATTCCGCACATCGTTTACCAAAACGGATCCCGCTGCAAACCCATCCATTTTATCCAACATCCCAGTGATTTCTCGTGGAAGTGCAGAGGTGTTCTCGGCTTTCAATAAAGCGAGTATCACATCAATACTCGCTTGATACTTGCTTTATTGAAAGCCGAGAACACATTCGTACAATTTTATCGATCATTCCCTGAATGTATAACGGTAAAATTTTGACTAGTATGCATTTCTATTTTTTATGGATATTCACCAGAGTGCTTATGGGTGGAGAATGCGTTTTTTTTTTATGGAACGATTTACTTTTTTTTCCGACGAGTATTTACGATTGATTTTAATCGCATCATAATTTAATCCAAAAAGAGTCACCAACCAAAAATTCGGTAACAGTAACATTTGGTACCAAAAATGTTTGTCTTCTTTAATTGGTGATGCAAATAATGGGACTTCATTCTGATCATGGATTCGTGAAAAAATATTATGTAATGTATTTGCATGCAGTTCTGGAATACATCCACTCATTTCTAATACTTCAGTCTACACCTAAATACGAGTTGTTTATTTTCAAGTGCCAGTCATGGCCCAGAATAGCAAGAAAAGTAAAACGAGAATTCACATATTTATCATATTACATTCAAGAACCTAAATGTTTAATAATTTCCGTGTTGCAGACTTTGTTATCTATTTTGTGATAAAGCGTATCAAATAGTAGGCTAATGTTCATGAAAGGTCTTGGATGCACATTATTGGCTTACCACCTGAAGTCAGACATGTAAAAGAAATTGTTGTTGCAACTTCATTAATATTGATTTTTAAAGCGGCATTCTGTAATAGAAGCGTGTTGATGATTTTTTTTAATACTACTTTTATAACTTCTGAGTAAAGATGAGTTACTCATATTTGATTAAATATGTATTTGCTCTCAAAAGGAGTAAATTGTGTCTTGCTAACTTCTATGATTGAACAGCTTATAGAAGCCGTGTAGTGTCGGCAGTAGTCCTTAAGACTTACTAAGAATAGCACTATGGAAAGCGTATTCCGGTGGTAGAAATCTATGACACCCCTTATTCACGGTGTTAAGTGAAATCTTGTTTCCGTGCCAATCAATGAAACCCCCCTAACAAAATCCTAATCCCAAACAGTCCTGTGGAATACCAGGGCGCCCTTCACAGTATAAAACCTGCGCTAATCTGATCAATGGTGCAGCGGACTTTTTGCTTCTAAGAGGTACTCGGTCACCCAGGGTAAGGGTGAGGTTATGAAACAGCAGCATTATTACTGCTGCTTTAAACCGATTCAAAGCGCCCATTAAGCGTAATTTAATTATTTCGTTATTTTTCTTGATGAGGCAAATCACTATCACACTTTGTGAATTGACCCAACAGCTTCCTGCCTGTTGGTATAAATAGGTGGTAAAAGCTTTCAAGCATTATTAAAGCTTGTCTTTTATCCCACTGAAAAACCAGTGGCCTAAACAGCATCTTTACTGTTGGCATACATCTGTTCAAATCAGCTCTCAGGCGTTATTACAAAGTACATTGTTTTCTCAATGAAAACGGTTGAAACCAGGCATAGCTTAAAGTACGTCCTTACTATTGATATAAATCAGCACTCAAGTGTTATTAGAAATTATCATATTTTTCCAATGAAAAACCATCATAATACTTTGTTTGCGGCCATAACATAATTTTAAAAAAACGTCGTGCAAGTTTTGCGCTTTGTTTATAAAAACAAATCTTGTTGCCAATCCAACCCTTTTATCCAACATCCCAGTGATTTCACGAGGATGACTCCTCGGTTTCCAATAAAACGAGTATAACGTCCACACATTCCTACCCTTTCCTTATTTGACCTGCATTCTGGCGGGGCCAGAGCTGGTATCGCCTTAGTTTGGCATCAACAGTTTTTAATCATTGAGGACGTACGCTATTCTTCAGTAAGGACTGTATCGAAAATAAGTTATCCACATATTTTTCTTTCAAATCATATAAAAAATGATGCTTTATTCAAACAAATGGATGATTCTTTATTGTACGGGATTGAACTTGAGCATAGTGAAGACCGGATGAAATTAATATTATTCTTTCACGAATTTGCGAATTTTTGATCGAACACTTTTCATCAAGTTCCGGACAAGTGTTTCATTACACGCCTTAGCCTAATTTTTTTTTTTTAATTCCTGCATATTCTCATCTGCTTTGCCAGTCTTTTGGAAGACCCTCTTCACAATCGCCGAATAAGCAAGTTTTAAAGATTTGAAAATAAGTATTATTTTTTTGAATAAAAAACTGCTCATCTAATAATTGGAGTTTCATGTTTGATATGGCATTCCATCGTCATTTGTAGCCAGTCAACCAAACTGTACACCAAAATTACAGAGACAGACTAAGGTAATAGAAGAGCACTAAAAGCCCTTCAACCAATTGAAAGCTTGGGAACTAAGAGCAACATAAAAATGCTTATCAAAAACACGTTTATTGTTATTCTCAGTAGTTATTGCGTTGATCTTAGCTTGAATTGTCACCAAAATGAAGGGCAGTTCCATAAAAGTGCTTGCCAAAACGCTTCCTCTGTTATTATTAGTCAGAATATCAAGCAGGTCTAACCAGAACTTCGTATCTTTAAAACGCAAGGCAAACTGCCTACGCCGCTATTCTAGAGGAACAGTTGAATTTATGGATTTAAGACGGACATGATTTGTCAGGCACTATTAAAAAACTAGTTTGCTTTACTTTTTTCTTTACTGTTCGACTAGTGCTGGGAGGTAAAGAGGGAAAAAGATAAATGAATTTTTTGATCCAAACAAACAATTGTCATTTCACTTTACATTAACATTCAAGCTGGTTGTAATTTGGAAGATACAACTTCAAAAAAACCTATCTAAAAAATATTAATCAGAACTAATTATTACACCATACAAACTACAAGGGACAGCCCAATGGGGATTTACGCAAAGGTGTCGTAGGACCACGTATGTTATTATTGTTAAGTTTTTTTATTTTTTTTAAAGGGAGCCTGCATTAGAAAAGAGGCAACATTGATCGATTGGAAAAATATTGTAAATGAAACACACTGAACCCAAACATCATCTCGAAATCGTATCGAAAAGTAATTCGATTGCGCCCTTTAACGAAAAGCATTCGGAAATCGGATGATTGTCTTATGGTTAGATCCGTATGACGATCATCCATGTTTCGTATGACACTCAACCAAATTCAATATGATGTTTGTTTCAAAAGTGTGTAGATTTATTAGCGATCTATGAATAATTTAAAACAATTTCACGACATAAATTTATTTCACTTTTCACTTCCTCAACCGTTGAGCAAAGACTGCAACGGGAGTACAAAAATTGAAGGAGTCAGGAAATATTTTTCCGCGACTCCGTAGGAAGCGGTCGGGTTTCGATCCTTTATTCGTGACGGTACCAGTTCTGATAGCGATTGATAGGTTTTTACCGAATGATGTAAAATGGAATGTTTGTCATCCTCATTTCAAATGATTTGCGTCATAGGGCTTTTCCAATGCAATACGCATTCAACTTTGGGATGACGATTTTTCGTACAGCGTTCATCAGAATTTTAACGGGAGGTCAATTCACTTCGCGTATTATTAGTTGTTCAACATTAGAAGGATAATCATCTGGTTTCTAGAAAATCGTCCTCCGCCTGCATCTATCATTCGAAAATGCGATTTCAATGTTTCGATATCAACCGACGGAGGATTCATCCGATAAAAGGAGGATGTTTGGGTTCAGTGCAATATCACAAATGTCGAAAACATTACGGCTTCGGCACACGAACGATATTTTTCGCAACCGATCACCCAGAAGCACAACCCCCGTTACACTGTACCCAAACATCCTCCTTTTATCGGATGAATCCTCCGTCGGTTGATATCGAAACATTGAAATCGCATTTTCGAATGATAGATGCAGGCGGAGGACGATTTTCTAGAAACCAGATGATTATCCTTCTAATGTTGAACAACTAATAATACACGAAGTGAATTGACCTCCCGTTAAAATTCTGATGAACGCTGTACGAAAAATCGTCATCCCAAAGTTGAATGCGTATTGCATTGGAAAAGCCCTATGACGCAAATCATTTGAAATGAGGATGACAAACATTCCATTTTACATCATTCGGTAAAAACCTATCAATCGCTATCAGAACTGGTACCGTCACGAATAAAGGATCGAAACCCGACCGCTTCCTACGGAGTCGCGGAAAAATATTTCCTGACTCCTTCAATTTTTGTACTCCCGTTGCAATCTTTGCTCAACGGTTGAGGAAGCGAAAAGTGAAATAAATTTATGTCGTGAAATTGTTTTAAATTATTCATAGATCGCTAATAAATCTACACACTTTTGAAACAAACATCATATTGAATTTGGTTGAGTGTCATACGAAACATGGATGATCGTCATACGGATCTAACCATAAGACAATCATCCGATTTCCGAATGCTTTTCGTTAAAGGGCGCAATCGAATTACTTTTCGATACGATTTCGAGATGATGTTTGGGTTCAGTGACGAACCCTTGTCCAGTCAACAAATCCTTTGACTGCCTTAGGCTACCCCCCTTAGGCAATCCCCGTTATATAGTTGTTAAAGGAACAGTGGAAATTTTTAGCATAAATGATTTATAAAATAACAATAAAAAAAAATGTTCAGACAAAAAGAAAATTCCACGGCTATACTGAACTTTAGATTCAAGTAACACATATTATTTGTTTTTATTTGCACTAGTAAATGTACTGGGATATTGCAAATTTCTACTGTTCCTAATAATATAGTTGTGGGCAATAAAATGAGGAAAGATCTCACCAAAAAATTACATTTCAAATAACTTACCATAAAAGCATATCAGTCTCTATGTTGCATGATAAAATCAAGGGATACTACTTTCCAACGCATCTTCCACTGCATTTTATTCGTATAGGACTAATTTGCTTTTATAGACTGATCCAATATGAATGGATCAAGAACTTCACTGCATATACTGTGCTGGTTTTTACAAGCTCTCACTCTTCTCATATAGAAAGACATCATGAAAGATCCAATTTCTATGTATACAAATTTCAACTTGAATAATTTACATGGAATTTTACACTATAAAAATTAAATTACTTGGCTATGTAAAAAGCAGCTACAGTAAGTCAATGCGCTTCCAACCGTTCACTTACCGAAAACCCAACCTACTTCTTGTTGCATTATTAAATCCTTGTAAATTGCAATTTAAAGTGATAGTCACAATCCTCCCAACCTCCCTCACGTCCTTACACATTAAATGAAAAGCAGGTAAATATTAAATAATACTACAACCATTAAGTTAAGCTAAGGTATTGAATAAAGAGCTTTTAATTTATACTGTTAAATAGAACAGATTTTGAAAAAAATTCAAATAATAAATTTTGACGCTTTTGTTACTATCACTTTATATTCAAGACATAAAAACGTTTGTTTATTTGTTTCAAGACATAAAAATGTTTTTGCTACTATCAAAATTCCTCACCGACAATGAAATTTACCAAAGTGGTTTAAAATTTTAAAGGAAAACAACATATTTATGCCTTGTTTCGAAGAGAACCTACCGCCGTACTTCATGCTTGCACCTTATTTTTCCTTTTTTTTTTTTTGTATAACACGATAAGTTGGCTAAAAAAACCGTCTTAATTTACTCAACTTCTTCACCATCTGAAATTTCACTGCCACTATCGTTAAAAATGTCAACAGCTTTTTTTCTTAAATCTATCTTTATCTTTACCTAATCTCTTCCAATCGTTTTTACTCATACCTTCGTATCTTGCAAGGTCCTGTTTTAAGGAATCTATCCAGGTGAAACTAGGTCTTCCTTGCTTTTTCCAATCAAATTTAAACTTATACGCTAACTTAAGTGGATGCGATTCTGAGAGACCTATATTTAGAAGAGAAAACAGAAGTGGGCCAAGATGGGATCCTTGAGAGACACCTGAGGTTATTTGAAAAGGATTTGATATCATTCTTTAGAGTCTTACTACCGCTGGCGATTAGTTAGATAGCATTTTAGCCGTTTGAGAAAAAGTGGCTAAAATTCCAGCTTTTTTAATTTTTGTAGCAATAGTAGCATGGATAATTCAACCCGATCGAATGCCTTGCTGAAGTCTGTATGGATAGAGAACTGCTGAATGGTTTTCGTTTTCCATCACAATCAACGAATAGTTAACGAATTCAAGCAAATGTGTATAACTTGAACGTGTATTATTTAAATTCCTAAAAATAGCGCGGTAGAATGCGAAATTGCGAGACGTGTCCGTGTAAATAAAAAAACATAGTGTATCAAGTTTGATACAACTGGTTCCAACTTGGTATACCTCGTAATCCTGACCATCTAGACGGCTTTTGTCGTTGAAAAGGGGTAGTAGTTCAATGCCTTTCATTGATGATTATTAGTTAAGAATTTTATTACTACGTGGCGCTAGTGTGCAAGTAAATTTCTTAAAAATGTTTTATTTTTAGATCCTGACCAAATGGTTTCGGTCTCAGGCGAAGTTGTTCAGCCGTTCAAGGTTTTTTGATTGATGAACAGAAGTTCATAATTGTCTCAATACGTGGCGCTAGTGTGAAAGCAAATCTCCCGAATATGCTATATATTGGGACCCTGGCCACATAGAACGTTCCTTTCGACGATATATTTGTTCAGTGCGCCATGGCCTTTTCATGGGTGAATAATGGTTCATAATTTTCTAGCTGCGCAGCGCTAGTGTACAAGTGAGTTTCCTGAGCAAAATGTCCTTTTTTATTTTAGTATACAAGTCACTGACTGCCCTGACAGCAGAGCATTCATTCAATAGATCAGCCAGCACGATCTTAGACTGCACTTGACAACAGGGTAAAGATTTCGAGCCAATTTGATGTCAAATCCGAGCCAGTCATTTGATTGCTGTGCCGGAGACTGAAATAGAAATCCACAACATCAGAGCAAGAAGTTTCTGTTGTCAAGTCTCGTCTCGCAGGAAAGTTTAATGTACCCAAAATTAGGTTCAGCGTCTAAAAAAAAACCCAAAGTTGGGTAAAATGTCTCACTCTCTTGCACAAATATTGTTAAATAAAATGCACCACGTAGCGTAAAGACTGTGAACTGCTGGTCATAAATAGTAAGGTCTTGTTCCACTGAAAAACTTATCCGAAGACAACATCTTTCCAAATGGTCAGGATCCCCAGGTATGGCACCTTCACGAAGCACACTAGCGCCACGTAGCGAGAAAATATCAAACTGCTACAACAACATTATCGAAGACAGAAACATTCTATCTGCTAAGGGTACAATAAATAGCATATTCCTGAAAATTATAAGCACACCAGCGCCGCGTAGCAAAATATTGTAAACTACTGGTCATCATTCAAAAAGTTTTGTTCCATTGAACAACATTGTCGAAGACAGAAACATTCTATCTGGTCAAAATTCCAAGATATAGCATATTCCTAACAATTATTAGCAAACAAGCGCTGCGTAGTGAGAGAATCCTAAACGGTTCGCCAATGAAAAGCCCTTGGCCTACTGAATAACTTTGCTGAAGACAGTAACATTCTATGTGATCCGTTTCACAAGATATTCCAGGAAGAAATTCCAGCCGTATAGCACTGCTCCCGGCTTTGTTGATAAAACTACATTCAAAACTGTTTTGCTTACCAACACCTCCTATCTGCTTGTTTAAAGCCAAAATTTGTACAAATTGGCCCACTCTATAGACGGCTGTGAAAACAAGGTAATAAAACCTTTAAAGATATTAGTAAAGATTTTGAAAATATTCTAGTGAAAGATGTTATGACCACTTGAGAACCATCATAAAACCTATTGGCTGTCATGGAAACCAACATAATGCCAAATGACCGCAGCTGTCAAACTTTACTGTGATATCGTGGTTAGTTTTTGTGGTTCTGTTTTGTTCTTATTTCGGATACAAGCAAGTTGGTACAAACATTTACGTTGGTTTGATGCTTGGGAATGTATAGCATAGTATATTAATAACTTTGTTTTAATTTTCAATCAAGACAAAACTTCTTTTGTAAACAATGACTTTTATTGTAGATTTCTTTAAGAATAAAATAATTGCTACAAAATCAACTTTGTTTAATTTGCATGTGTTGAACTTTTTCAAAAGTTTTTTCGTTAAAAATCATTACACCCTTTTTGATTAAATAACCATTTTTTCTAGCTGAAAGAACTGAATCGTTTTATAATAAATTGTTTAAAAAAAATCATTGTTACGGATCCTCAACATTAGTATTGTAAATTTTCGAAAATATGCACCAGTCTAATCACTCACATGTATCCCAAAAAGCGTCAGATTAACAATTTGACGTTGTCTACTTCGGTGATGCTTTTTGGGGTGAAAAGTTTGAAAAAGCCTCAGAGTGCAAGCGGACCACAAGCCATCCACTTCTGGCTGGATGAACTGTATAATTGGATAACGTTCACCAGATAATTAATGGTGCTGTTTTTGCGACACTTTTTCACAGCTCAACGAATACAACCTGGATATCCAGTTTAGTTGGAATATAAGCGTGAACCATCACAAGGTGGGTGAGATGTTCATCGTTTGCGGTGTGCTCTATGCAATTGATTCCGTAACTGAACGCAACACGAAAATCCGACTGGCTTTGGATATGTACCACAGCAAATTGCTGGATGTCAGTCTTACCTTCACCAATCCGTTCCGGAAAACGACCACAGTGGGCTACAATCCCAAAAATAAGGTAAGTCTTTTGTTGAAAAAAAAAATGCTGAAATTATTTATTGAGTACTGGCAAAAAGAAATCAAGAGAGATAACCAAAAAAAACTGACGAGCTATAGAAATTTACTATGATTATTTTTATCAATTCAATTCAAAATTACTTCCAACGTTCAATTGTATGCCCAGGTTCAAATTTTAAACAACAATCATCCAAAGTGGATGCAATCGAGTGTAGATGAACTTTCAACCCACAATTGTTTATTGAATTTTCCGAAGTGTCCTCTGAAATATGATTCCTGTAAAAGTGAAAGTCCTATAAAACACGAAACAATTTTCAGATGCGGAGGTGCTCATCCTCCGGTAGCCTTTAACCCTACGTGTAAACAACCATAACGAGTTTTTGATAAATGGCAAGCGTTTTGCCACCAGCCGAATGAATCTGGTAAAGTTATTCCATCCCAACCGCACTAGAAAGAGCTATGTAGTTCAACCATGCATAGCTTTCCAAAATTCCTTGCGTACCTCATCCCAAAACAATGAAGGCTTGCGGTAGGTAGATACTACAATGGTTTCAACCGATACACGCTTGGAGCATTGTATGAGAAAGTGCTTGTTTACAAATCAATTATGCAAATGAACCACGTTAGCACTGGCCTTGTTTCGAATCCTGAAGCCCCAAGACGATGCCGAGAGAGCTCCATTCAACAGGCTTGCTCGGTTCAATGGAAAAGGATAAAATGCATCTTCCTCTCACTGACCTGGCAAACTGCACTGGTCAATTGTAATTAATTTTTAACTGATAGCCAGCTACTGACCTGGATTGATTTCTACATAAGAGCAAACCTATTTCATGAAAATTGATTCCATACAATCGATAAATTTATCATTGTGTACCAGAAGCCAATTAAACCATTATTATATTGCTGCATCGTGACATTCATAGGTTTTCTTTCAATTATCATCCATATTACAGGAACTGTACACCTGGGATCGAGGTAATCAGTTGACCTATCCAATACGGTATCACGTTAATGACTACAACAGTACAGTAACCGACAAAGCAGAAGACGCTCTCAATCCACAGATGCAAACGGGTTATGAGATTTTTCACGATCATGATAATGGTAACGATGCTGGCCGTTAGAAACTGGGCGATTCTACTCTAGTGAGTGTATATATAAACGGAAAGAGCAAATGAGATTCATACGCATGGTGTGATTTCAATCTTTTATTTGTGTACATCTTTCTACAACTCCAAGATGCTTTCCCAACAGATGATGGTAATAGACGACGAACGATACGCCTACTTAATGATTTTGTGACGCAAAACTAAGAAAATTTAAGTGAATGTAGTAAAAATAATGTACGAGTCAAATCTATTTTATAATGACGTATACTCAATGAAATTTTTAAATACAATATTCATTGCTTCATGATACGTTTTTGTCCGAAATTCCACTGTAGTTACTAATTTGAGAAACATATGAGCACATCTTCCCGCCTACTTGTCGCTTTTAACTGTTAGCTTAGAATGAGCAATAATGGATTTTCTTTTTCTGCTTCGAATTCCGCCTCGTAACGAAAAAAGTTTTTCGAACCATTAAAATAACCATGCTAATGGAACGTTCATTTCAGTCTATTGCTTTTCGTTCCGCATGTACACTTCTACTGTAGCAATTGCCGAGCCAAGCGTAGAACATTCAGAAGCCGCAGAAAAAAAGCAGCACCAACATATTTCCTGTCGTGTGTTGCAATCGCTTCGAGACGAGATGATTTGAACGCAATTTCCACTTCCTTCATTATTCTTGGCATGATGCTGTCGATACTTGTATTGGCAACTATGAACAACCACCATGCTAGCACAAGCACACATAATGTTTCCCCATTCGTACACACTTAGTTTATTTTCGCCGAGAATCCAACAGCCGATTATTTCGGCATTTCCGATTACTGAGAGTCAGCAAATAAATTACCGATAATCAGCTAACAAATGAAATGTTTGCCGAAAATCAGCTAATAAACAAAAATTTGATAGAAATATCAGCAAACGTAACTGCCGAGTTGACCGGCTGTTGGAGATTTCGTCGACGTAAATTGAGTGTGTAGCAGATTCAGAATTAGGATAGGTGAGTATGAAGCAATACGCGCATTTTATGGAATCTATGATTCGGAAATACTACCATTACTACCGCAAAAACGACGATTATGACTTCAACATTTAACTATTCCTGCAAGCGGGCTGCAAGATGAAATAAAAATAATGTGTCTATCAAGGTAAGTAGCTAGATTTTGGATTCACTGAGCCATACCTTTGAATAGGCTTCAGTGCATATTATTAAGATGAAATTTATTAGTAGTTATATTTGCATTATATGTTATGTTAGATAACATTTCTTTATTCCAATAGCTAGATTTCACAGTAGCAGAGGGTTTCATCACGAAAGGCGTTAAGTCGAAGTTCAAATACAAACACTTGTTGAAGTAAAACAAATCGAGACTTGTCCTTCCGGAGACTGCCCATTTCTTTATTGAAAAATTAGATAATTAGTATAGCATGATTTTATTTCTAAAAATAAGCAGTCTTCACGCACCTCCATTACGAAATTTGAAAGACTATAATAACTTTGATGCACCCACCGATGCTCTGCTGAATTTGACGTCTTCTCTTAATCAAGGAGAGGTAATTAGTTTAAATAACATTAATTTGTCGACTAGCCCTACATTTGAGATAACTTCCAACAATTTCTGCACAGAAACAGACTATTAATTATTATATCTTCCAAATGCCGTATCCTAATAGAGACTGGACTCGGAAAAAATGAGACACACAAAAATGATCACCAAAAATTCATTTTAAATCGGATACTTCTCAAATTTTCAGGGATTAAATAACTATAAAAAGGGTGAAACGGTCAAAATTTGGTCAAGGGAAAACGCGTGTAAATCGGTGAAATCGTTTATTTAAAAAATCAAATTAAATTTCTTTTTCAAGTTCAATTAGTATAAAATTCAGGAAAAATATTCAGTTAGGCTTCCGCTTTTCCAAATCCGAATTGCCGGGCCTTACGCTTGACCCCTGCCATCAGATTTTGTACAGCCACCTTGTCCACCTTCTTCGCCGCAGAAAGCCAGTTTGCCTTGAACTGCTGCTCGTCCTTAGCAGTTTTTTTGATCTTCTTTAGGTTCCGCTTGACAATAGCCCAGTATTTCTCAATTGGGCGGAGCTCTGGCGTGTTGGGAGGGTTCTTGTCCTTGGGAACCACCTGCACGTTGTTGGCGGCGTACCACTCCATGGCCTTTTTACCGTAATGGCAAGATGCCAAATCCGACCAAAACAGTACGGGACAACCGTGTTTCTTCAGGAAAGGCAGCAGGCGTTTTTTTAAAAACTCTTTTTCGTGTATTTTTTGGGTGGCCGGCCGCGGAGGTAATGAAATTGTTGTTTTCCAGGCCCGGGGGGGATAGGTTGGCGACCCCATGTTTTTTTTTGCGGTCTTTGGTTGTTTTGTGTGTTTGAAAATATCTTCTCTCTTTCCTCTTTTTTGTTGGGGTGGTGTCCCTCCGGGGGGGGGGGTGTGTTGTGGTGTGTGGTGTGGGGTGTGGTGTCTTGCAACACAGCGGTAAATTCGTGGCAGCGTCGTGGGGCCCCCGGGGGGGGCTGTGGCGTTGTGTTTTTTTTTGTTTTGGGTGGGGTGTTGACGAGCAAGGTATCTACCCTATATGTACGCAGCCATAAAAGGCGAGCTGTCAGATATGGGCTCGTCGCTCATTTCGTGGAACGATTTCGCCGATGCTGATGATCCCGATGAAGCCGATGAACACAACAACTTGAATACGATGATGCCGAAGATGACAACGAAGCCGATGATCATGATAAGGAATCAACAATATAGTACGAGAAAATCAAGTGAAGCCAGTTGTTGTTTACTATAGCTCACTAGCGGTTGTCGGAGGGCGAACCTCCAAATACATTTAAATAGTTGTAGTCGTTCTGGTTTGTTAATAAATGTTAGATAGAAGGTCGTGTTTAAATAAAGGCGGTGTAGTTATTGTGTAGTTAGTGTCGTGTTTTTTGTCCCAGAGAATCCGGAGGATAGAGAAGGTGGACACAACGATTAGGATATCCCAACATAAATTGGTCCTTCGAGCCGGATCCGTCAAACCGGTGTTGGTTGGGATACGAACTAAGGCTGAATTGAAAGTACTATCCCTGTACTATCCGAGTTCTATTATTATATGGTGTATCTATTGTGCCTTGGAAGAGTTTGCGCCAACAACGAAACACATTATAATCATCTGAAAGGATCATCGCCATCGTTGGATATGGTGAATAAATAAACGGCCATCACGATCAACTGAATTCAGGACAGGCTATTGTCGATTGATCATCAGCGTTACTACACCTTCATAAAGGGTTTGGAGAACCGCCATACAGCTTATAGTTTTCGAGCCTGGGCTAACCAGCCTTGAGTTACACCATTAATTTCTGGACATTTTGGGAGCTACGTAGACGGCGTTAGTGCTGTGCTACCACCGGTCAGGTGAGTTAGAACACGTATATGTCTGCCGAAGCTTAGTACTCATGATTCTAACACCACTATTTCGATCTGGTTTCGTTTATTACGGTTCATCATCAAGCAACGGTTTGCGTATCAAGGCGAGCGAGCTGGTTTATAGTTATCACAAACGAGTTTGGAAGGATTTGCATCAGCTTTACGACACCATTCGAGCCTGGGCTACGCCGAATAATCCTGTTTGTCAGGTAAATTTATATTAGATATATGCCCAGCCGAAGCTGGTTCATGTATTGATGCTCCACAACAATAAATTTTATATTTTTCGACGAGATTTGGCTGAAATTTCATTCAGAAGCAATCCCTATACTCAATGGTTTCACGATCGAAGCTTTGAGGTATCTTTGGCGCCATCTTTAGCTCTCCAGGTGAGACTATAAGTATATGTCCTGCTGTAGCAGGCCCCCATCTCGATATTACATCGCTGTTTCTCCTCTGGTGCACTGGATAACTTGTTTCGAAACAAATTACTACTCTGTTGTTGAAAACGGTTGCGAGTGTGTGGCGAACTTCTGGCTGTTGATGTGACTTGTAGTTGCCTAGGTGAGCTTTACAGTATATGTACAGCCGAAGTTTGCATATTTGAATACTACATCCGCTCTTTTCCCACCCGTTCCCACTGGATTGATTTGGATTCCACCGTCACTGTAAGACAAATATACGTGGAGAGTTTCAGTTTCATTCTGACCGGCTTCGGAGGTAGCATTGCTGGCTCTCATAGGTGAGGTGAACAGTATATGTTCAGCCGAAGCAGGCTAACTTCTTATACTACATCTACGTACTCTTTGCTTTCCGGAACTTCACTGCACTGTGAGACACCACGATGACATCGAAGACACTGAAGACACTTTCAGCAAGACTTAGGGGTTTGCGAACTACATTTGGTAACATCCGACGGTTTGTAAACGAGTTTCAGCAGGACACTACTGTTAGCCAAATCAATGTTCGCATTGCGCGTCTGGATGAATTATGGCACTCTATAAACGAAACTTGCTGTGATATTCTAGCTCATGATGAATTTGAGGAGAATGAGGCATTTCTGAAGGAGCAAGCAGACTTCGAATCCAGTTTTTACGACGTCAAGGCGTTTTTATTGGATAAGGTTAGCATGATAAATGGTGTTAACTTTCCGAATCAAACTTTTCGAGGAGATGATGCTTCGTTGCATGGTGTAGTGGATCATGTTCGTCTGCCTCAAATAAAACTGCAGTGCTTCGATGGAAATGTAGATGAATGGTTGAGTTTCAGGGATATTTACACTTCTCTGATTCACCACAAGACCGATCTACCTCCTGTTGAAAAGTTCCACTATCTTAAGGGATGTTTGAGCGGAGAAGCAAAGGCCCTTCTTGATCCCCTAAAGATCACAGCGGCAAATTATCAGATTGCGTGGGATACGTTGCTAAAGCGTTATAACAACAGTAAACTTTTGATGAAAAGGCAAGTGCAGGCGTTGCTAAAACTTCCCTCTCTAGCAAAGGAATCGGTCAGTGACTTACAGCGGCTAGTAGAAGGCTTTGATAGGGCAGTCCAGAATCTCGATCAAGTAGTTGACGCTGCTGATTACAAGGATTTGCTGTTAGTAGAACTTCTGAGCTCTCGATTAGATTCTACAACCCGACGTGGTTGGGAGGAATATGCTTCTGCTAAAGAAAGGGACACCGTTAAGGACTTACTCGACTTCCTTCAGCGTCGAATTCAAATATTGGAATCTTTGTCAGCTAAATCTGAGGTGAAACATGACACTACGTCATTGGAGAAAAGGAAGCCAACCTTCCAACGAGTCAGTCACAACGCAGTTCAGTCCAATAACGGAAAATGTCTATCCTGCTCCGAAACACATGGTTTACACGTATGCCCAGTTTTTCTAAAGATGCCGATTTTTAAGAAGGAATCTTTTCTGCGCGGCCATTTCCTTTGCCGTAACTGTCTGAAGAGAGGTCATATCGCCAGAGAATGTTCGTCGAAATACAGTTGTCGGAAATGTAAGGCTAGGCACCATACCATAATGTGTTTCAAACCAGAGGAACGCAATTCAAACCACAGCTCAGTCGAGGCTGAAGCTTCCGCTGAAAACTCAACAAATGTTTCGTCAGCCTCAGAACCAAGCACATCTGGAACAATGTCCTCTAATATGGCTAGGGGTACGGCCTCTCAGATTATCTTAGCAACGGCAATTATTCTGGTTGAAGATATCCATGGATCACGGTATCCAGCTCGGGCTCTTCTAGACTCTGGTTCGGAATGCAATTTTGTTTCGGAAGGCTTGAGTAGCTTGATGAAGGTATCCAGTCAAAGGGTAGATATCATGATCCAAGGAGTAGGACAAACAAATACGAGAGTCACACGTAAGATCAAGGCTACTATTAAGTCTCGAATGTCGGATTATTCAAGACAAATGGAATTCCTCGTCCTACCAAATGTAACGGCCTGTTTGCCTACAACAACAGTAAAAACCAATGGATGGAATCTACCACCAGGAATCGAGCTAGCGGATCCAGAGTTCTTTCGGTCTAGAAGAGTAGATATCGTGTTGGGAATCCAAGCGTTTTTCAGTTTCTTCCAATCTGGGAATGAGTTATCCCTCGGAGATGGTTTACCTTCACTCACCGAAACTGTTTTTGGTTGGGTTGTCTCAGGTGAAATCTATGCGCCGGTTGAAGGTTCAAGATTCTCATGTAGTATTGCTGTATCGGACAACTTAGCAGAGATTTTGTCGCGATTTTGGTCTTGCGAAGAAGTAGATACCTTGAATAACTATTCGCCGGAAGAAACACGTTGTGAGGAGCAGTTTGAGCATACAGTACGAAGAGAAGCCGATGGTCGGTACACCGTTACCCTACCTAAAAACGACCACATTATGCGACAGCTTGGGGATTCAAAGGATATAGCAGAGAAACGTCTTCGTAGCGTAGAACGACGATTATCAAAGGATCCACACCTACAAGGGCAATATAATGAGTTCATGGCTGAATATCTGGAGCTTGGCCATATGCGTAAGGTAGAAGAAACGAGCAAAGGAGCAGTCCATAGAATATTCTTACCGCATCATCCTGTGTTAAAGGAATCGAGCACCACAACTAAAGTTAGGGTGGTCTTTGACGCGTCTTGCAAAACATCAACAGGCATCGCGCTGAACGATGCGCTATTGGCAGGGCCCGTTGTACAACAAGATCTAAGATCGATCATCCTTCGGAGCCGATTCCGGCAAGTTATGGTGGTTTCAGACGTGGAAAAGATGTTTCGTCAAATTTGGATTAACGAACGAGACACACCTCTACAGTGTATTCTTTGGTTTGGCCCAAACAGAGCGATTGAAATGTACGAACTCATTACGGTAACCTATGGTACAAAATCGGCACCGTTTTTAGCTACACGTACGCTGCAACAGTTAGCCAAGGATGAACGAGAGAACTTTCCTTTGGCGGCGAAGTCCATCGATGACGACGTCTACATGGACGATGTGATCACTGGAGCAGACGATGTGGGATCCGCTATTGAACTACGGTGCCAGCTCGACAATATGTTGCAAAGAGGAGGATTTCGACTAAGGAAATGGGCGTCTAACTGCTCAAGGGTTCTGGAAGACATTCCACTGCAGGATTTGGCTATATCTACTGAAGAAGGGATCAATTGGGATCAGAATGCGGAAGTTAAAACTTTGGGAGTGACCTGGCTCCCTAATGCAGACAGCTTTAAATTTCAATTTTACATTCCACCACTTGATATTGATCAGCAGTTTACGAAACGAAACGTGCTAAGCATCATAGCTAAACTCTTCGACCCGCTTGGACTACTAGGCGCTACTATCACGACCGCGAAGGTCTTTATGCAACGTTTATGGACTCTAGCAAATGAAAGGGACCAAAAACTAGCATGGGACAGTCAACTACCGCACACGATGGGCAAGGAGTGGCGTAAATTCCATGCACAACTTCCACTTTTGAACACTATTCACGTTCCTCGAAGGGTTGTTCCATTTAAGGTGCGGTCTGTAGAATTCCATTGCTTCTCTGATGCCTCAATGGTAGCATATGGTGCCACAGTCTATGTGCGAAGCGAAGAACAAAATGGTACAGTTACCACTCATTTACTTACGTCAAGATCAAAGGTTGCCCCTTTAAAGGTGCAATCTCTGCCACGTCTTGAACTGTGTGGTGCTCTCCTATCTGCACAGTTGTGGGAGAAGGTGTCCACTGCCTTAAAAACGGATGCGCATGTCCACTTTTGGACAGATTCGACGTGCGTACTACAGTGGATCAAGGCTTCGCCCGGAAACTGGACGACTTTCGTGGCGAATAGAGTCGCCAAGATTCAGACCTTAACAGAAGGTAGAAGCTGGAGTCACGTGTCTGGGAAAACAAACCCAGCAGACCTTATATCTCGGGGAATTCTCCCAAGCGAGATTCTAAAGAACGAGCTTTGGTGGAACGGACCTAGCTGGCTTAAGATACCAAAGGAGAAATGGATATCGAAACCTATCCC